>OU898285.1:24556439-24840765 GCA_918026665.1 Diabrotica balteata
CCAAAGGTCCAATTGATACTACTCTAGAAACAACTCGAGGAAATATTGAATATTATATATGATATCTTAAGTAGATTGCGATAATCCAGATTCAACTCAAATGTTATATAATTAGCGGTGTTAGTTTGAGGGCAACTGAGTGGAGTAATATATGAATGCATAGAAATAGACTAAGTTATTATTAGACAATCTCGCGTGATGACTAAAATTAAAGGATCTATCAATACTGTAGAAAGATAGTAATCTAACTATGAATTAATATATAATTAAAACATCAAAAATTGAATGCAGAGTGTATATAATGGTGTGTATTTTCAAGTAGTCAGTTAAACCCAACCAGTCACATGGGAAAGGAGACCTAAAATTTTGAAATGTCAACGAATTATCAGATCAATGATCAACAGTGGGAGATGTTGAAATCTAAAAACTGTGGAGATGGTACTATCTAAATTACGCAAGAAGTATGGAGAAATGTCATCAATGCAAACTCTAGGTAATTGAACTTGAAGTAAGCTAGTTTGTAAATTATTGAAAAGAATAACATTACGTAATATACATCTAAAGTGTGAAATTAATAAATTCGTAATGGGTACACTCAGTGCAGGAAAGATTATCCGGAGTGGTCTCCGAGGTGAAGCTGCATAAAGTTTTTAAATTCGGTTTAAGTTTCGTCTAATTTAAATTAAATTGGTATTAAGACAGGAGAGGTTTGATTTTGTTTTTCCTTTGTATTTTCAAATTTCTCAATAAATCTATACTCAGTAGTTTTTATTTTAAAACTAATGTCATGTTCGATAGATGAACCCAGTAGTGTTTTTTTTATACTTCAATTTTGTGTTTAATGTGATAATAAGGTGTTGACAAACTGAGAGTATTGGTCTTTTCAAATGTTCTGAAATTCTAGTAGATGGACTTTCTAATGGTATCGACCAACATAAGACGCATCAACACTTATCACCATTTTAATTTTTAAATATATTTTGTCAAGAGTGTTTCCTAAGTCTTGTGGTGTTAATTAAAGTAGGAACCTAAAGTGTATTGTGTGATTTGATGTAAATTTGATGTTGTCAATTGTCGAAAGTAAACGTATATAATATTTTATTGGATAAGGATATGTTGCTCGAGAGTTATCTCTCAGCAAATGATAGGACACATGTTTAATGTGCTACAACAGCGAGGTAATTTGCTGTTGATTTAAAGAATTGGGGTTGAAGCAAAAATTGTGGTAATCTGTCGCTTGCCTTTTTTACAATTGTAGTTTAGCTCTATTTAGTAGTTTCTGAATAATAATGTTAAGCTGATACCATTATTGAACTCAATTTGCTTGAGAGTATGTAGGTTTACATTAAGTTATCATTAGACAAGTATAATTTGAGTTACCTTAATGTGTTAGGAACATTTTTATAACCAAGAGACACACAATAAAAGAAAAATATAGTTTAGTGACACCGGCACTATAGAGACCTAGTCACATTATCGGAGTTGTTTTGTGTTCAAAAAACAATTCTGACAGGGATCAAGGTCGGCAAGTTGCATTATTAGATACTTAATGAACAATTATTTAACAGAACGCCATCTTTTAATATTGATAAATTCATTTATACTAAGTAGTTTGTATATTGTTTATAATATAATCTCTCTTTATTACTCACGATCAGAAAATATAATATACAGTCTATCAGGTTAATATTTCTTATACCATAAGATAATCCAAACACTATGATGACAAACTATTGAAATGCAGCCATTCTGTATGTTGGAGTTCGATTTGTTGGATGTTTTTATGTAGAACTTGATCTGTTTAGAGTTAGTTTTCCTGCTAATAGTTTGTTCTCTAGAGAATCTTTATTTACGGTATGATTGTATATGCAAGAGGTGGAAAGTGTCTGGTTCTCGCGAGTTCCTTGGTCAAAGAGATGTTAGGTTGGTGTCTTCTTTAAGATCATCAGATTGTAAAGGAGTGCCTTCATTTGGGTTCCGTATGAAGAGCTATACAAGCATAACATTCTCGGACCACAAAACCTATTTGCAGTTGTTGCTAATTTGAACGGTTAACACATTTCTCGTTCTAAGCTTTCTAAGAAAATATCAGCTAGAAAAAAGTGTAATGGCGATCCTATTTGTTAAACATATGTTGGTTATATATATATTTTTTTTGATTAACTTTAAAGAGTCATGCATTATATTCAAAATTTAAGCATAGTTAAGTAGCATCTTTGACTTGCTGGATGCTGGCAATTGTTTAGAGGGAAGTGTCTCAAGGTAATGTTTTTATCAAATAATAAAATTTATAATGGAGACTACAACATGCCTTATGTTACATAATTTATTTCCATGGATTTTATGGAAGTCTAGTTTAGAAAGTGTAATATTTAGTAATAGATCATTATCATACAATTTACTCATGTTTTGGTTTTGTACATCAACAGGTGTTAAGTATATTTTTTTCAAAACTCCAAATGTTATATCAATCCAGATATGATTAATTAATTTGTCGTCAGTTATCTACTTTTCATTTGATCAAATTCATTTTAGTTCTGAGCATTCCACCTAATCATCATATATAATAATGCATTATTTTTCTTCTAAGAGTAATCGTTAGGACGGATTTTTTTATTTCGGGGAGCTATTACGGTCGTTATACTGTTCTTTATTTAAGCGCTTATTTGAAGTTTTCTAATAGAGAGTCGCAAATATTCCTTGTGTGTACGAAAGAAAGTCGTTTAAAAAAAGATTTCTAATAATGAGATATTATTTGTTTACACATTATACATAAATTTAACTTTAATTATTAAATACTATGTATTATTATTTTGGACAAATGTGCCGATTTCTCTACACAAATGCCCACGGATTTCTATATGTAATTGAGTTATTAAAAAATACACTATCACCAGAACGGGGGTTCTAGAGGAACATTATTTAACTTTGCGTATTTCTAAGAATGCCAGCACTTTTTAATGTTACAGTCCTATTTGTTCAATTCTCGTAGAAAATGAGATTTAAGAAAAAAATAAAGCAATGTTTGTGATATTTTTACGTAGAATACTTTCCATATCAAAACATAACAAATACCTGTTTCTAAGACGTCGATATTCAGGGTTTTATTAATTTTTCCGCCACGGAAAATAGAAAAAAAAAAAGGGAGTAAATAATATTGCTTTTAATATACATTCGTCTCAGAAAACATTCTATGCATTTTATCAGAACCTAGCAATGTGCACAAGCAAATGGGTTAGTTTATGCTCTCATGAAGATAAGGAAGAGAGGGAGAAGGCCATTTTTACTAGAAAATGGACGAGCATACATGTCAATGTGCAGAACACCGACATAAAAATGTATTATTGGTATTTTAACGCCATAACGTCAGCCAACGAGAATATACCGCCCACGATCGGCGAGCATGTTTTCATGCTGTCAGCACACAAACTGTTTACGCTGGTATTGAACTCGCAAACATCATTGGAAATGGTGGTAGTAAAGTTAACATGTATTTCTCATAATAAAATATACACAAAGTAATGGCAAATCACTCAGAGGTCGAATAAAAAACCAAATTAATAATGCAATATATTAATAGGTCGACAATTTTTCGGAGTATAGATGTACTTAAAATACCTATTAGAGGTGCTATTATAGACTGTTACTTATGTAAGAACAAAATCTCAGGGTATCGTGTATCAAACGCTAAGAAGGCCCAAGATAAACTTACTCGAACTTATGAATACTTGTCTGCTTAAATTGTAGCGTAGGGATAACTACAGGAATAATTTTTAAACGAAAAGAAGCTGAAAAGAATGACAAAAATCTTAAGTAATATATTCAAACACTGGCACCCAAAAATACAGGAAGTATAACCAGCGGCTAAAGGCTTTTTAGAAAACATCACCAAAAAAGTAAATGGACATATTAGTTTTGACGAAGATACGTGATCATTAACCAATAGAAAATTAAGCATTTTAAGAGAACTTTCGCAGTGCAGCACGAGATCAAATCTGGAAGTCTATCGAAACTTCTTCGCAGAAGGAAAACGGACGTTTAGAAGGAACAAGAACAAAGTAGCCAAAGAAAAAGTTTTAAAGAGATGTTTCACCACCACCATTAGAATGACTTGCGTAAAATTTATAGAAGTAAACAGTGAGAAGGAATTCAAACCAGCAAAACAGTTGTAAGAGAGAGAGATGGTTATAATTACGTGACAAATAAACATATACTAACCAGGTGGGCGTCATTATTTTGAAAAGAAACTGCCTGAGAAGACCAAAAGAAATAATATTTATCAATAAAAACTTTTATAAAAGGGCAGACGAAGTTTTCAATGGCTTAGACAGATTTATTGCAGATACTTAAGTATCAAATACGCATAAGAATTTTTAGATGTTACGTCTTTAGGCCTTATTGAGTAGAAAGTTGAAGCTTGACAGAAGATGAAGATTCAAAATAAACGAGTATGGTGTACTGATGTGGTTTGATGTTATTTATTGACACACTTTATCCACCAGTCAAAATCGCATCTCATAGGCTAAGAACAGACCAAAGAAAAGTTATTACCACCCATAACAAATCGCAAATATTTGACTTACTTCGGCAATCAATGCGTAATGATCAAATAGGACTTCTACAGGGCCTAGGGTTAAAGAGAAGGCACTGCAAGTTGAGCCGTAATATCCTGGTGGCACTGTAGGAAATGGACTGAATCTAACGTCAATGATCTCTTTGAAGGCGCGTCTGTGAAAGGAATAAGAAGGGTCGCAAATGGGTCGCAACCATTTAGAATTAAGACATTAGCTAAGCAAGCCAAAAGCTCTAGCTTCTAAGAAATTATTTTCGCAATAGGTTAATTGGGTTACTATTGTCTTATAAATTATCTGAAGAATACGTTCGTTATCATTTGACAGCAGAGGTTTTATGCGAACAGTAAAATTCCATATTTCAAATGAAATTTTAACATACCTCGGATATTTACGGATAGTAGGGAAATTCTTTTCACGAAAAGAAGTAAATAAAATTGATTACGGAGAAAAAAGTTATAAACTTTTCAGAGTCCAGCTTTATTTCAAGATACTAAATAAATAATTTTCCATGCTTATCTGACCCAATCACAAATTTGGTATGAACGATGTATGCCTACTTACCTATATTATGTACATTAGTGATATCATAAAGAATTTTTAAAAACCAAAATTTTTCACAATTTAGATTGTTAATTGGGTGTACAAAAATATTATGGCAAAAATACAACGACAGGAGAGCCGTTTTTAGAACCAATCATTTAATCATTATTAGCAACTTTACACATTGTTTTTATAATTTATTATTTAGGATCTTTCGTTTCGTAGAGCAAGTTCAATCGCGTTATTTTTTGCTCCTCCTCAACTATTTAATAGAGACTATTAAAAGTGCAATAACTGATGCCAAAAAAAGATCATTGTAGAAAGGGCATCAGCCGCAAGCAGTGTTAGTGATACGGTTAAAATACATTTTTCTGTGGAACGTTTGAAAACCAAACGTTTTCCGTGTTTGTATTGTTCACGATATAAAGAATGGATATATTTAAATCATTATTTTTTAATGGTTTGCGCCAATTTTGGAATAGCGAAGGAGTAATTCGAATCAATGATAGCCGTAAACAACATCGTTTAGCGCGACGTACTCGCACGTCTGATCCAGTTTTCCGCCTTTAAAAACACTGCATCCATAATCGCTCTCTCTCAGTGTGGAATTCGATGCTTGTCTATTCTCGAAAAAATTGCGTTTGCATGTTTCTCGATTTGTTTCTACTTTGAATTTAGATATTTAAAAATTATGCAGCCATGTATTTGAAAATATTATATACTAGAAAACTGGCGTACAATCATCTATAACAAGGATCATTTAATAAAACTACTAGGAGAAGCTGTAGATGTAATCGTCTATTTGACTATGTAATGGAGTCCAGACTGGAAAGGAGGTGCTTTGTTGTGTTGTGTGCAAATCGATTCCAATAGAATTCAAAGAAAATGTTACATAAAACTGGCATGGACACACGCTGAAGCTTGGCACTTAAAGACTAAAGTTAAAAGTCGAATTTATGAGAAACAGAAATGACAGTGTGGAGATGTATCGTATATTGTGGACAACAAATGACAAACAGTTATTAAACAACTTTTACTTTATTTATTAGGGGACTCCAAAATATATGTGTGGCACTATAATGATTGTTAAAAATGCATCGAAAGGTTGCTATAAATGGTTGACAAGGACGTTACGCTATGTTGGTGTAAGTTGCAGTTACTCGCAGGATAAAGCGAGGCATATAAAGAAGCCTGGTGGGAGGAATTTACACATAATGTCTGTACATAATATATCAATGATTAGGATGAAAATAAATCTAACTAATGGCGAAATGTAGATTTTATGAAAACGACCCATAAAAAGATTAAAGAAACAGAGCAGAGTATGTATGATGATGTACCGAAAAGTATACTGGTACAATATTAAAAATAGTTAAGACAGGTTAATAAAAGAACAGTTTTTGAAAATTTAAAGTATAAATGAAGCATAGTGGTAATTAAAATTTAAAAAAATGTATATTTTCATTTATTTCGTTACCGTAGATTTAAGTTTCTTAAAAATTACTTGGTTGGTACTGTTTTGAAAAAATGGTATATCAGCGTAAATGATGGTAATGACGAACTCGGGCTTTTTTGTTTCTTATATAAAAATATTGCTTCGTCATACCACTATATTTCGAGAGGTGCATAACATTTACCCGAAACTTTGATATGATAAAAAAATTGTTGATATATACAGTGATGATCCTTATGTTAATGCTCTTAGCACTTTTCTACGTACTATTTTTTTTAAATGCTATTATATCTTGCGCATTTTTATATAATTAATATAATAATAGTATTCACAAAGCTGACCATAAACACAGACCATTAGCAGTCTGTTTTTTACAAGTTATCAAAGAGGGCCTATTGCTGACTCCAATAAACAACCTAACCTGAAACCAAAAATAAAGTTATTAGAACTATTTTAAAGAATACAATATTAGGCGTAGGAAAGTAGTTACCCTTCAGTGTTATAGGTACGGTAACCCACACCCACGGAATGGAAGGGTCTCAAAAACTTTATTTATATAAAATCTGGCAAAAATACAATACTTATTATACATTTTAACTATTTCCACTTAAGAGGATAAAAAGTTATTACTAAATTTTAATTAGTTATTGCCTGAATCAGTACATGCGAAGGTAAACTTAGGGGGTTACGACAAGGGTAAAGTAACAGTCCGTTCTTATTTGGAACGCTCTTACTAAACACTTACAGTCTACCACACTTTATTATAGTTTAGAGTTTAGAGTAAATTTTCTTACTACAAATTTATAGTACTATAATCGAATTGAAGTCTTGTTGAAGGAGTTATAAGTGGTGATTGACGTACGCCTAAAGGATTTGTCATTTATTCGATGCAAGAATTCGGATAGAATTCCCGATTAAGAGACTGGGGCCGATATCCAAGCACAACATGACTGAATCCTAATGTGTACCGGAATTCGTCACCTTAGTCGTTTGTTCATAAGGTTTATTTTTAAAAATTCTTACTCCCAAAGTTTAAAGGTGTTTAATAAATGTTACTAAAGTAGGTGTCGCAGTTACGTAATTATTATGAGTTGTTATCGATTGGTACAAAAATTTTACTTAAGCATACATTTTGTGTACGTTTCTTAAGTGCCTTGTGATGTAGTTGGCAATCAATGGCTTATCTGACATTGGCTTTATCGGCAGCTCAGAATTGTTCCCGAGCTGGAAATCGAACATTGCCGACAAGTTTTGGAGCACGAGGTCTTCTCCTCAGGATTTGCTGTTTATTTTTTTGAAACGATCAGCGTAGGATCTCTATTTTATTATGTTCATAACATAGGCACCATGTATTCACTTTCCTGTCTTTATTATTATTCTTACCTCTCTCTCTGGTTTTACTATCCGGGTAGTACTCTTTGTTGGCTCACGTGTCAGTCCCATGGATTACGTAATACCTCTGGTCGGTAAGCCAATTTCATAGGCTTACATTTTATCATCCATGATGCGGTCATTGTCCCACGCTCAATTTATCTAACAAAACGGAATTCATACCTTTACAAGTCGAATTTAAGATGGTTAGGGTGAGAGGCTTTTAGAGTTTAAATTTGCTTTAGGCTTGGTAAGCACAGATGCCTTTTACTCTTCTTACGTATTTCTTGTTTTGATTCCAAATTTGCTGTTATTGTTGTTACAAGTGATGTCCGACTCCCATGTGCAATTCTTTCATTGTTAATAATCAGTTTGCTCGTGGTGGTTGATGGGTTTAGTCTTTATAACCTAATATGGTTATTTGTGATCTCTAGTTGCGTCGTACTTGTGCCACTTGCTTTTTTGTATTTTCTCATTAGGATGTTTTCTTCGGTACTTGCTCGCATTAAGTGTGTCAGCATACCTTTATATTATTAATTATTTCTACCATTCGATCTTTATGCCTATATGTTGCTTTCCTCCAGCGCTGTCTAAGAATAATCTTGCTGAGTGATATATTTAAAAGAGAATTTGGAGACAAGGTACAGCCCTGTCGTACACCCTTTTTCTTGATCTCATTTACTGGTCAATGTAGATCTACTTTACTTATAGGTGTGATTGTTTGACCTACTAGTGATCGGCTAATTGTTTCGAATGTTACTGTAGTCGCCTCCGATTTTATGGAGAATTCAAATATTTTTACGTGCTTTACGTATATTCGAATGCTTTTGCGTAGTTCATAAGGCTTATTTACATGCTTTGTTAATACTCCCTTCGGCAAAGCTGGGATGAGGACTGTAGCACTAAATGAAAGTGTTCTCTTGTGTCAAGAGGAATACGAAACCAAACTGCGTAATCACCATGTTATCTCGCATGTTTCGCTTTTCTGTGGTAAAAATAACCAGGGAGTTACGCCTTAGAAATGTGGTTAATTAGAATTATTCAACCCCTCGATGTACTCCCAAAAGACTTTGCTTTTGTTTCTTTCTCGGTTCTATGGCAACACTGTTGACTTAGAGTTTTTGTGATAGTTATTTAAATTTAATCAGTATTACTTGCCCATTAGTATCTTGAAATAAAAATACCAAATTTCTCTGGTATCGTACAGTTATTGTTCACGAGAGATTAGAAAAATTTTAAGGAATTGTATTCAGGTAAACACGGATACATTCGTAAATTAATATCCAAATTATATAAATGTGTTCTGTGAGACGAACGTTATTATTAGAAGACCTTAATTTTTCTATTGTCGTTAAATAGATACAGACAGTGTATAACCTGATAATTCAAATTCCCATATCTTTTTCATCATTATGAAAGCATAGAGTTGAATAGGACTACTTCGTCCTAAATATACATTGCTCAAAAAACTAAACACTAAACTAGCCTAAACAAGACATGAAATTGCACTTTCATAAGTTAAATGGAAATACTGTTAATATCTAAGATCTAAACAACATATCTCGGAACGGTATAAACATCCCTTTTCACAGACAAAATGACCTAAGATTCCGCTCTAAACTATAATTTAAAGAAACTTGGATGCACTACTGTTGGGTAACGGATAAACCCAGTGGCCCGAATACCCTGGGGCGATTTACACTTTAAAGTTTACTATTTTGAAAAATGGTAAATAACTGTATAATTACAAAAATCATCGTATTATAAATATCTGCCTAACACACATAATAAGTGAACATATCCCAGCTAACGGTGTATTGCAACTAGACGAATTAATACGATAAAATTAAATCCAGAACTACTAGAAGCAGGCGCTGAAGAATTGCCTAATTAGAACAACAAGCGAAAACACCAACCAAAAAATTAGCGTCAAATCACAAGATATGCTACAACAAAACGACGACATTCCTGAATGATAACCAAAAGTCACTCAACACGCGATGGAAAGAGCAATGCTAGGTATATCACTTAAGGACAAGAAAACAACATGGATAAGACAGAAAACCAAAGTCAACGATGTGGTGCAAAAAAGCATAAAGCTGAAATGGGAATACGCTGGACATGTAGCTAGGAGCGATCTAAACAAATGGCACAGATCAATTTTAAACTGGAGACCATACCAACACAAAAGACCCAGAGGCAGACCTCTATGAGATGCACAGATGATCTGAAAGGGAACTGCCGGGAAAAATTGGCTACAAGTAGCGTACATAAAAACAATGGAAAGGAATGACTTGAAGAGGCTTATGTTCAGATGTGGACGTGAATGGCTAGACGAAGAAGAAGAACAAAAGAAATACAGTGGAGTTTATCGAACTGGACAAAACCATAAGAAAACAGATAAAGGAAGATTTAAAGAAATACCAAGAAGATCGCATTCAGAAAATCATAGAGAGAACAAAAGTTTAAAAACAATGAAGACAAATATAGGAAAAAGAAAATTAATCATGCTTAAAGCTGAGAACAATAAGAAAGAGATCTAAGAGAAATAGTAAAAATCACAGAAAGATAATTACACAGTTCAAAAATGACCCACCACTAACATCTAAACAGAATTTCTCGAGGAAAATACAAAATGTTGGCTCAGAGGTATTACCAGAAATAACTGAAGATGAAATCGAAAAATCCATAACAAGACATGAAAAGAAATAAAGCGGCCGGTGAGGAAAAAATATTGGCGGAACTGCTAAAGAAGGAGGAGACACGATAAAAAAATGCTAAAATACTGTTCAACAAATGTCTGTTTAAAGGTAAAATACCTAAACAATGGAGAAATGCTAACACAATCTTAATACATAAGAAGGAGACCGAACAGACCTAATCAACTACCATCCTATTTCCCTTTTGTCACAACTATATAAAACCTTCACAAGAATAATAAACAACCGACTAACCTATAAACTTGATAACTACCAACCAGTGGAACAGGCCGGATCAGGAAAGGATACGGCACAATCGACTATCTACATGCGCTTAAAATTTTAATTGAGAAAAACCAATGAATACAACCTTCCGCTGTACTTAGCATTGTAGATTATGAAAAGGCTTTCGACAGCATTGAAAACTGGGCGGTTGAAGAAGCTCTGGTCAATAGTAGAATAGATTGAAGATACGGACAATTGATACATGATATTTACCAACACGCAACCATGACCGTAATTCTTAACGACAAATTAATAACGGATAATATAAAAGTTAAACGAGGAGTCCAACAAGGCGATATAATTTCACCTAAACTGTTTACCTTGATCGTCAAAGACATAATAAAATCAACAGATTGGAAAAACAGAGGAATATGTATTAACGGAAAATATCTAAATCGCCTTAGATATGCGGATGATATACTCCTGATCTCCTCGGAACGACAAGAACTGGAATTAATGCTGAATGAACTTCATGAAAAGTCACTGCAAAAAAGGCCTAAAAATTACCTTCAACAAAACAAAAGTAATGACAAACACGGAAGACCAAGAGGCAATAAAAATACAACAGAAGAAATAGAAACAGGTAAATGAGTATATATATTTAGGACAAGCAATCAGAGCTAACAGAGAAAATCAAACAGCCGAAATATCGAGACGAGTAAGAATGGGATGGGCAGCGTTCGGCAAACTTTCTTACGTTCAAAAAATCAAACAATCCCTCTATACTTACGAAGCAAGGTATATAACTCCTGTATAATACGGTGCTCACCTACGGAGCACAGACATGGACATTTAAAAGGCCAATTTGGACAGGATAAGGAAGGCACAAAGAACGATGGAGAGACAAATGTTGGTATATCACTTAAGATAGAAAACGTAACCAGTGGATCAGAACCAGAACAAAGACGGTAGACGCGATAGAACAAGCAGCAAAACTAAAATGGAAATGGGCTGGAGACAATGAACGTCTCCAAGACGGACGATGGAACAATGCCATCGGAAAGTGGCGTCCATACAATGCAAAGAGATCAAGAGGTAGACCACAGATGAGGTGGAAAGATGACATCAGGAAACAAGGAGGTCCCACATGGCAGAGAACAGCTCAGGATAGGGAAAGATGGAGAGAACTGGGGGAGACCTATAATCCAACAATGGAAGGATAGAGAATAGTTCAAAAAAACATGCATATCACCACTCGTCTTAAAATGATGTGAGTTATTAAAAATAAAAACACATAATCAAAAATATAAAGACACGCCAATGTTAAAGTTTTATATTTTTTAACATATCTCTACAATTAGTTAGTCGGGAGACACCAGCGACACAACGCAATATTTTTTTTTTGTATGACGAAAATACCATTTGCTTAACCAGACATACCCCAAACATATATCCCGTATCTTTGCCTGGACTCCACGAGTGCATATTATATCATGATAAGCTGATTTTTCGTTAAAATATATTTTAAATTTCTTATTAGATAGTTAATGGAATTCAACGAAACAACCGCTCCACAATGCACCTTTTACTCAAAACTTTCGTCAATCGTTATTCCCAAAACTTGCCCGAAACTAAAGATTTTCCAGGTATTTTTGTTTATTATAAATATGTATAACTTGCATTTTTTAGCAGTTTTTTAACGTTTACAGCGGTAAGTAACCATTAAAAATATTCTTTAGTTAACCTTCCCAATACCGGGTGAATTTTAAAACGACCAGTACCAGGTGGGATGACTTCTTGCCCCAGTATTTTGGTTCACTTTTAAGCGCAAGGATTATATTTGTGTCAGTAATCTTACCATATTTTTACTCGTTATTGTCTGTATACTTTGTGTTTAGTACCAACTTAACAAATTAAAAATCAAAGACAGAAGCCAGTCATATTTAGAAATTCACCAAATAAACAGGTAATTTTAGAAGTTATCAGGTAATAGACGTACTTAGGGCTAATTGCACTTTACAAATTCTTACATTAATAATACTAATAATAATAAGAAGAAGAATACAAACAAATAAGAAGACATGTAGAATGGAAAGTACCCAGACGATACATTATTCTTTCTACCACTGGAGTCATTCGAAGAACCTCCTAGAAAAACATAAAAAAGCTGGGTCTAAATGAACATCTATATAAGGTCATGCGAGAAAGCTGTGCTACTTTCGACGTCCAGATGCGTGCGAAAATTTTATGGAGAGATACACCGACGTACCAAGTCACATAGGACTCGATAGCATGGAAAGAGTCCCACCAGAGCTCAATCCTTTTGATACCGTAGTATCTGGGAATGAGTGGATTTTCCCTTAGAGGGAGGGTGACCGTACGGCTAAATCTGGATAATAATAATAAATAATAATAAAAATACAGAAAATAGCTTCCGAACAAAATTACAAATCTTAAATGGCAAATTCCAACTAGAATGTAATCTTCGAAAAATCTAGATAAAATATGCCAATACGGGAATTATAAAAAGTTTCCCCAGTGTGTAATAGAAATAATGGAATGGTTATGCCCACAAGGTTCAACTAAGCACAAATTTATTCTTAGTAGCCAATCAATTCGATATTTTAACAGAAATCTAAAAAACCCCGTCAAAGCTAGATTAGACTGACTGGGACCGACCTAGTTTAATTTCTGTAGAGGAAAAAACAAAGCAACGATTTACAATCACATTCAAAACGCGTTAACACACACATTGAGAAATGGTCAGCTACAAGTGACTTCAGTTTAATACTTCCATAAACGAAAGGCAATCTGTTTCTCAAAGAAAATCAAATTACAAACAAAAAAGTATATTTACAAAAACTAGAATGATAATGAAGAAGAAGTTAGAAGAAGATGTAGAAGAAATAACAGACTTCTTGGTAAACGTTTTGATAAAAAATTAGGATGAAACATATTCAACCAGCTGAAAAAATCCCTGTCTAACCCTGGATAAATTTACACAATCACTTGCCTTTAAAACGGGTGCGATATGTTCAAGTTTAATACTTATTTAAAATCCATACTTCATCAAACCTTGACTATGGACTATCGACTGCAACTCCTCCCAAAAAGACACATTTGAATTCACTGGAAATTAGTCCAAAAAATATGTCGAAACGTATTTCTTTAGGTTGCTCATAATACATTCCCATTCAAAGTCTCTATTGTGAAAGTGAACCTTCCTCTTTCTTTCAAAGACTATATCTAAGCCTAACATATGCACGCAGTGTCATCAAACCGAAATAATCCAGTACTGCTAAAAAGTTTTTTTGCTGATCAGATTTATAAAATAAATATCAACAAACACATCAAATTGAATCATCCTTTTTACTTTCGTATACAATCATACTTATCCAAATTAAATTTCCAATTTCCAAAAACCTATGATACCTCATCAATCCATAACCCTGCACCATGGACAATATCTATTCCTACTATCGATATCAGTCTAACAAACCTAAGAAAATCAGAGATATCATCAACCGTCATTAAACAAAAGTTTCATATACTATTAAACAAATATGGCAATACCTACAACGTATACACCGTTGAGCGTATACAGTTTGGAGCAGCAATTTATTCGGAAGACACCTCAGTTAGTTTCAAATTGCCATCAATGACAACCATCTTTTCGGCTGAATTATTCGCAATTTTAAAAGCACTATCATAAATACAAAACAAAAACAAAGAAAGATGTATAATAATCACAGATTCTCTAAGTTCATTATCCTCACTGACTCAATTATACTGTGACAACCCCCTTCTACTTCTTATTAAAAAAGAACTTAAAATCATTTCTAATAAGAACATCCAAGTGCACTTTTTATGGGTGCCTTCTCATGTAGGAATTGAAGGTAACGAAGCTGTAGATAAACTAGCTAAAAACGCACCAACTAACCCGATGTCCAAAGAAAGTAACATATTGGTACAAAACGATTTAAAACCATACTTAAAACAAAAAATAATTCGAAAATGGCAACAAACTTGGAACAACACTCCATCAAGGCTATACGAAGTCAACAAACAACCACATCTTTGGAGACCAACAATAAAAGACAGAAGAGAGCAAGTGATACTTACCCGTCTCCGTATCGGCCATACACGACTATTTATTACAGCGCAACAACAAACCAGTGTGTGAAGTGTGCAACAGTGTTCTAACGGTAAAACATTTTTTAATACAGTGTCCCAAATATAACAGTGAACGACTCAAATATAGCATACCCAACTCCCTAAGAGATGCCCTAGAAGAAAATACAGATAACCGAAAAATATTTTCCTATCTTAAAGACTGTCAACTTCTTCAAAAGATCTAAAACGTACATTTTAACACACATACATATTATTATTATTATTATAATTATTATTGTAAACTAATGTATATTCACATATTGTATCAACTGTCACATATGTTACATAATCTAAATACGCTAATGACCCTGCGTGGTTGATGCGTTAATAAAAAAATGGAATTTCAGTGATAAAGGAAACACATTACAATCAACTGCTAATATGTAAAGAATGCAACTGCACATCATAGCATGTAATTAGTACAGTCATTAGTAACCATTTTCCAAAACTTTCGTCTAAACTGATAATATCAGATTTGTAGAACGTGAAGACACTCGATACCAAGTGGGGCGAATTCTCGCCCCATACACATTTCCGCGTAATCCGACGAGAATATTTAATTTTCTGTTGGCGGTATTTTGGGTTTTACTACTTATTTATGCTCTTAATACATCAACTACCAATGTATTGATTAAAATTAATTACAGATATTAATAAAAACGTTAGCCCTGAGGCGAGAATTCGCCCATCCCGATATTAGAAAGTTTAATCATATTTACCGATTAATTAATTCACGAAAAATACAGAATTCCGAGCAGAATTCCTTAAAAATTAAAATTACATATTTTTCTTAAGTCTTTTTTCGCCAATTGTAAAATCAGAAGCGATCAAAAGTGACACAAGTGTTTTTTGTCACAAGTGCCACGATCCACTGTGTACGAACTTATAAAAGACGGTCCAGTGTTGCGAAAAAAAAAACAAAATATTCTGGTGCCCATTGAGTATTACCGAATTTTCATTTATCATCTATACGGGAAACAATATATCATATGAATGCACTTACCAACTTTAATTAAACTTTTAAAAAACAATTCCCGAGTGTCATAAAACTACATTTTGGAAATTTTTTAAAACCTAATGGTTTTATGTTTAAAACAGTGAATAAACGGCAGACAATTATAGAATCCAGCCGTTTAATAAAGTGGAGGTTCGATTATTTGGAGGTCCTTGGAGAGTCTAGGGTCTTTTTGGAATGCTGTGGAGGGAAGAACTTGTATTATTTGGATGAAACTTGGTTCGACATCCACAATATAGTTAAAAAATGTTGAACCGATGGTATTAAATTGCTTCACCAATTTTCCTGCTTCTAGAGGGAAGAGAAAGTCCGACCCTGTATACAACTATACCTGGAGGTCAAATCCGAAATATCTTGCAACGAACAAGTAACAATAATTTTTTGTTCAGAGCAAATAATTTAGTAAAAGTATAGTTTATTATGCTGTAATTATTTATTTTAGATATAACGTACCATATAATTATAGGAAAAAACTTACTAGCGGTTTAGAGAAGGTAGTCAGAAAAATAATTGAAGAATCTGATGATGAAGACATGGGTTGTATTGATCTCGATGCGTCAGATGAATGTATTAAATACAGTGACCATGATTCCACTTCAGAGCAGGAAGATGATAAAGAAGTATTTCAATGAGTATGTGATCATCAAATGAAACGCAGAAAAAGAAAAAGTACCTACGTTTACAAGTCGCGACGGCAATATGTTCTGTATATATTTTTCAATTGTTTAACAAAGAAATGATAAAAAGTGTAACATTGTAAACAAATATTTTTATAACAACAATTCAAGGAGGGTACACAAGGGACAGAGATGTAAAATTAACAACGCCAGGGGAAATATTTGCACTTTTTGGAATTCTCTTCCTTGCTGATGTAAAAAAGTTAAACCAGACTGATTTTAGATAGATGTGAGCAACTGATGACACAAGAATCCAAATCTTTCCGGAATGTATGAGATATAAACGTTTTCTGTTTTTCCTTGGAGCACTTAGGTTCGACGACAAAACAAGTTGTGAAGAACAGAAGCAGACAGATAAATTAGCGGCAGTGCGAAAAATTACAGACAAATTGACAGACAACTATCGGAAAAATTTCTGCCAGGTAAACGTATTACAAGTGAGGAAATGTTAGTTCCATACCGTAGTTATTGTATTTTTGTACACTATTTACCTAACAAGTCCAAAAAATATGGAGTATCAATATTGTAAAGAGGCGAGATAAGTAACAGCTGCCATGCTCCAAAATTTCGTCTAAATAGTCTCTAACTTCGTTCCTTGGTCATAGAAGGATTTTTTTTAAATGTGAATTTTTTTAACAGCTATCCAATGGTTTTACGTACAAGTCTGTAGCTAGAAAAATATAAAAGTTATTACAATTGTTTATCAGTAAAAAACATACCGCTTATATAAACGTTATTTTGTACATAATTTGATAAAAACGCAATTATACATTTAACTTCTGAAATAGATTTATTATTAAGGAATCCTTTGAAATTTGCTAAATGTGCATTTAGCTAAAATTGCTAAAATAGCTAATAAAATTTAGTGAAATTTGCTAAATTAGCATCATTAATAGAGCAAGTTCAATAGTTTAAATGTTTAGATTCAGGGATAAATAAATAAAATAACTTTTAAAGTATTTGACCGATCGCGAGGTGCACAAAACAATGCACTCTAAAAATGTTTCAAATCGTTAAAAATATTTTTTAATTCATTTTTGACAAAAGGGGTGGTTGTAAGGGTTGAAATGTTGAAATTATAATAAAATGTTATTTTATAAACAAGAAATTAATTTTTGTTTAATAAAATGCACTCAAGAAATGTTTCAGACCAATAAAAATATATTAAATTAATTTTTTAAAAAAGGGGTTGGTTGTGAGGGTTACAATGTTAAAATTATATTAAAAAGTTTATTTTATATGCAAAAAATTAATTTTCGTTAAATAAAATGCACTCAACAAATGTTTCAAACCGATAAAAATATTTTTTAATTCATTTTTAATTCATTTTTGTCATAAGGATGATTGTAAGGGTTGGAAATTTCCAATAAATAAAATATTATTGTATAGCTAGGGTATTAATTTTTATTTTATGTGTATTTAAATACATAATTGAAATGTCTCAAACTGCTACGACTTTTTTTCATCTTAAAGAGTTTCAAGGGTTGAAAATTGTGAATAATTTTCATATTAGGGAACATATTACACTATTTACATTATGCGAATAAACAAGATTTAAGTGCATAAAATAATTAAATCCGTGTTTTTCCCAGTTTCTTCAATAAGGGGTAGTTTTCACCCCTTAAAAACATAAAGAGCATCTAGAGCGTATATAACTTTTGAAGTGGGGGGTAAGATAAGCTTAATTTGAAATGTTCAAAGAAATCGATGCAGTTATAAAAAATTCGGAGGTATTACCATATTTTAAGCCTCAGTATCTGTAGTACTGCTCATCCAAACTTATAAATGATTTATTAAAATATAAAATAGCAGCTCCTTGGAATATATTATATTTATTATCACTTGAGTCTGTAGATGTGTAAAACTTTTTGAATAAATTTTTAAAAGACAGCAAATTATTCTCTAAAAATTATTCAGTTAATCTTGTTACCTTTGTTTGTATAACTTTTTCCTCCCCGTGACATAGTGTTGTTGCGTCTTATATAAATCAATGCCTTGATAGGTCCCTAGGCGAGAAGACTGTGTCGCTATTCTCCTAATATCGATGTAATCTATTATTTTGATAGGGTATTTAGGTAAATTATAATGAGGGATACTGTCTAATTCCATTTGTGTCTGGCTGTAGATGATAAGTCTAAGTAAAAAAAAAGTTCACTTTTCAAAGTGATGAACTTGGAAACGTATTTGCAGAAAAGTCAGAAAACAGTTTCAGCCAATTGAACTGAAACAACTTTAACATAAAAAAAGTGCCGGGATCCTTTATTTAGTTATATATTATGTGACTTTTTTTTAATACAATCAGATATACCAAAAACTTTCCAAATTCATGATACTGATGTCTGATTTGATGTTTATAGGCCAGTGTTTCCATTATACAGAATATTTTGCCATTGCGCTATATTTGCGGAATATTTACCATTATGACATTTCTAATAACAATGTTTTATAGGGATTACACTCACAGCAAAAACCTATTACGAACTTCAAAATGCCCTGAGGTGATTTCTGTACTCCGAAAAACACACGTATAGATCGATATAATACTTGTGTTAAAATTTGATGCATTATCGCGTTGGTGTGTTCACAAAGCACCCATTTTGTTTTTATATATAAACTCAAAGGCATATGCTATATTCAGAACTTCCGTCGACTAATGGACAAAATGCGTGGGTATATTTTTATGAGAATTCGATATAACAGACAGCGAGTACATATGTATATCCTTTTATAGATAAATATAGATAGTAATATCTGCTATTTTTTTATCGAAATTAAATTCTAGAGCGTAATCTTTTTAATCTGGCTATGGCATGACGAAAATGTCGAATTATTAGTAAAAGTATTAAAATATCTAAATTTAAAAAAAAAATCATACTATACATGCCTCTACAATTAATTAAAATTTTTTTTGAAAATTAACGTGCTCGGCAACAAAGACCACTTACGCGAAAACAATTACAAATGTAAAACTGTTAATAATTTCCAAAAATATGTTATAAATAGTACATACTGTTATAATAAAATCAAAATTATATATTATAATATAACTGAACGTCTCCGAGGAATTTTAGACTTAAGCATAGACAAAAACCATATAGATATTTATCTCATATTGGCGACCTTGAAATTTATTTTAGTTTCTTCGAATACACAGATGGCGCTACAGTACCTACATATTTTAAAGAGACATGGCAACTTCACGTCAACGTCAACATTTGTCAACTTATCAAGATTCTTGTGTGATTATTTACTATTTACAGCGTGGTGGTGTTTATCTTTTGAGGATCTTTTATGTATTTTTATTTAACTCGGTGGGGCATTTATAGTTCTTAATTTATTAGTATATTATAGTGTTTAAGTTTTATAGTGTTAATTTAAGTTTTAATCTGTATTTGTTAAGGTAAGAATGATCTATTGTAATTGTAGATTTTTTTAACAAGTTAATTTTTTTTTTGATTAATATGTTTGTTTTGTTATTCACTTGAGATAGATATATTCAATAAAGATAATAATAATTTTTACAAAACTTATGTGTGGTATGGTGCAAATATCCATGTTCAATTTACACTATAAAATTAAATAAATTAATAAAAAAATTTTTTTTGTTAATTATCAGTTTTATTTATCCTTTTTTTCTAAAAACATTCGAAACATATTTCACACTGAGTGCACATTTATGTGCACTCTGTATTTATAACTGAATAAGAAAACTATAAGAGGCAATAGTGCGGCAACGTTGTATTTAGTTTCTTCGAATTTGTAGATGTCGCCTTTTAGCTTCTAAATGTCATTATTGAGTTCGCCATCTATTTGGTTTTGGTCTATGGACTTAAGGTTATTTGATCCAAGTTATTAAGTATGTCTTTTAGGTTACTTTTAAGGTAATAAAATAGTCTTTTAGTTGAATATTCATGACATTCGGTAAGCATATGGTTAACTGTTAGATGTGATTGACAGGTCTCACAAGTGCGTTGGTTGCTGGATGACATCAGGTATCCATGTGTTAATCTTGTATGTTCTATTCGAAGTCTTCGTGTTACAATAGCGTCTCGTCTAGAAACCTACAGAGATAAAATCAAGGGGGCTATCGACTAACTGTTTGATTTGATGTAATGCTGAGTTTTTGGTGTCCCAGTTTTGTTGCCATCGGGTTCTGGCTCGTTTCTTAATGTGAGACTTTAAATCTTTACTAATTTGTATATTAACCGTATTATCAGATAATGTTGAGGTAGGTTTCGTATGGCTGTCTGCAAGTTCGTTGCCTGTAATAACAATATGGGATGATTGCCAGATTAACGTAACTGTTATTTTTTGGGAAGCGATTAGTTGGTAACAATCAAGGATCTTTTGGACAATAGGATGATCAGTAAATATATTTTGGATATATTGTTATGGGGCTAGTGAGTCTGAGCATACTGCAGCTTGTTTATTTGGTGAAGAAATGCATTTAAGAGCTTGAAATATTCTAAATAGTTCGCCAGTATGAACGCTACAAAATGAGGGGATACAAGATGATGTTATAAGGTTATGTGACGTGGAAACAGAACAGCCTACTCCTGTATCATTCTTTGAGGCATCAGTGTAGAGTACTATGTCGTATTTATTTGTAAATATAATTTCTTTAAAAGATTTTTTAATGAGTTCCGAGGGTGTTGTAAGTTTATCGAATCTTGTAAGCGCTGTGTTAAACTGAGGCATGATTATAGACCAAGGAGGATATGGAGGTAGGGATCGTGATATTGTTTCTGATAGAGAGATGTTATTAAGTAATTGTGTTAAAATTAGTGAAATGGGTTTTATTGATGGTGATTTAGAATAGTAATGCTGGTTGTTAGTTGATGAAGTAAGAAGAGGATAAACTGGATTTAGAGGTATTGGATGAAACTGAGGCAGCATAGGAAAGTAATAATTGTTCACGTCTGATCCAAAGTGGGAGCTCATTGGCTTCGCAATATTGACTTTCTACGGGGCTAGATCGAAAGGCTCCTAAACAAATTCGTAAGTCTGTGTGATGTATCGAATTTAAATGATTAAGGTGTGTTTTAGAGGCAGAGATGTATATGTAACAACCATAATCTAATTTGGAACGGATGATAAACCTATATATCTTAAGCAGGAAGTTCTCATCTGCGCCCCAATGGTAGTTTAAAAGAGTTTTGATAATGTTAAGCCTCTTGTTTGCTTTACCTTTTATTATTATACTTATTATTTATTAATTAGACAAATTAAACACTGAAACAAACCAAAAAAGAGAAAGTTAGTATTATTTTAGGCGATTTCAAGGAGAAGGTCGGGAAAGGAAGAGATGGAGAAGTAGTAGACGAATATAGATTAAGACACGTACTAAGAGAGTAGAGAGAGGCTATTTCTGTTTATAGAAAAACGAACTTATTATTAAGAATACATGGTACAAACTACCAGTCTGAAGAATACATAAAAGCCTCTAGAAATGACTACATCCTTATAAAAGTACCGCCAGTATCACTAAACACTACGTAGGGATATAGTAAGTGACCACAACCTTGTTTTAGCAGGCATGAAACTCAAACTAATGAAAAAAAAACAGCCACCACAACACATAAAATTATTCTCAGAATACTAAAAGAATTTGCTTTGTTAAAAGATCAAAAGAACAAATACACAAGGAAGTTCAACAAGTAGGAAGATAAGGACAACTTAACGCTGCAGTAAAATGTAGAGAATTATAAAAGATCCTAAAAAACACCATACAGCAACAACCAACTGTACAGAACAACAATGAAAAAACAAAAATAAAACAATCAAAGAAACGAAGGAGTAGCGGCTATCAGAAAAATGTGCAGAAATGGAAAGATTAGAAAAGGAATATGACAGTTTTAACATTTTCAGAAAAATTTAAGAAACAGCTGGTATTAAAAAAGAGGTATTGGAAATACAATGGACAAAAACAACAAAATAATAATTAAAAGTGCAGCGAAACTAAATAGATGGGAAAATATCTGTGTGTCGGAGGTAAACTACACTATGTCAACTTAGTGTAATATTGAGATCTTGACATAGTGTTACGTAATTTTAAATTCTCTTTCTAAAGGTATAATCCACTATGTCCTAGCTCGACTATAAATGCATTATTCTGGAGGATATATTACACTATGTATTAACTTCTATAGAGGTATATATCACCAACAGTACTTGGTGTTGTTTTGCTATTAAGATTGTCACATTTCCTTTGCACTATGTGGACATAGTGTAGTATTCCTCTGGGTATAACATAAGATTCATTGTGTTTAGAAACATGATCGGTGTTATTTTTGGCAACTATGGCAAGTTTGTCATGGTATTCGAGATTATCAACGTAGCCTAGCAAGTTGTTATAGTGGGTTTTATTGTTTATTTGTTTGTATTAACTGTTAGTGAATCATATTATTAGATCATGAATTCCAGAGGGAAAAAGCTGGTACAAATGGTTGTTTTTAATATGGCAAATAACGAGAATTTTGGTAAGTAAATGTGTTGCTAATAATAATAATTAAGGTTAGGTTGTAAATTTAATTTTACGAGTGAAGCACATAAGGTTACGTATGGTTGTTTTGCGACGTTGCCAGATCTTATATTCTATATTAGATACAAGGAATTTTGTTAAAGATTTTTTTTTGTTTACAGATAGCGATGTGTCGATATGTAGAAATATAGAAGATGCACCAAATTCTCAAGTGGAAAGTAATGAGGGCCATACAGGTAAACTTTCTTAATGTTTATGATCCATATCATATTTTATTTAAAAGAATATTTTTTGTTTACAGATAGCGATATGTCGATATGTAGAAATGTAGAAGATGCACTGAATTCTCAAGTGGAAAGTAATGAAGGCCATACAGGTAAACTTTCTTAACACTTATGATCCGTATCATATTTTATTTTATTTACTCCTTCAGGAGCTCCAGTAAATGAGCTGATGGTACCATCCTGTAGTCAGCGGTCCCGATGTTCTTCATTTAGCAGCAATACAGATGATTCTTTTCTTGATGAAACATATAATCCAAGTAGTATGGAAGAATCTGATTCAAGTTCAAACACAAATGGAAATCTGTACCGAAAGACGAAAAATGAAACCGCAACATTAGATTATAAAAAAGCAAATGGTAATTTAGATTCTAATAAAGGTGTTATTGGAAAACAAAAAAATACAGTTAGAAGCACGAATGTTTCAACTGAACAAGAACATGCGGATAATATTACTCAAAAGAGAAAAGTCAAAAACAAAACGGAACTTCAACAACTGGGAAAAAAGAAAGTCGTACACGTTAATAAGTGGAAGTGTAATAAACGAAAACTAAGCTACGCAGCTGGAGAAACATATGTGTCCAAAAAAGGAAAGACTGTTTCTGCAAGAGAAATGAAAGCCGTCTGTTCTTGTAGAATGAAATGCTTTGAAAAATTTACACATAGTGATAGGCTCACTATTTTTAATCACTATTGGAGCTCTACGGCTGATTATAATATCAAGCGTCAGTTTATTGTTTCTTGTGTGGAAAGTAAACCCACAGCAATAACGAGACGAAACGTCACAAAACCAAAACAAAGTACGCTGATTTATAAGTTTTTCGTCAACAATGTAGCCATTAAAGTATGTAAAACTATGTTTTTAAATACTCTGGCAATTTCAAATTCAGTTGTTATAACTGCTTTAAAGAAAAGACAACCTGGAGGAATAATTGAATCAGACCAAAGGGGACGACAAGTTCCTAGTAACAAAACATCCGAAGTTATTATCCAGAACGTTACTCAACATATACTGTCGTTTCCTTCGTACGAGAGTCATTACTGTAGAGAACAAACTGAAAGTAAATTTTTGTCTCCAGAGTTAAATATCGAGAAAATGTATCAACTTTACATAAAACATTGTAAAGAGATCAATATACCCACCTCTGCCATTGCTAAAAAATGGGTTTATACACATGTTTTTAATACACAATTTAAATTGAAATTCAAAGTTGTAGAAAATGACACATGTGATACTTGTGATATGTACTGCAGCCAATTGAAAGACACCCTTTTAAGTTCAACCGACCAAGAAACCCTACAGAAAAGCTATGATGCTCACCTAGCCGATGCAAAGCAAAGATATGATTTGAAAAATGCTGATAAGGATATTGCCAAACATAATAATAAACATAAAGTATTGACTGCAGATCTGCAAAAATGTTTGCCGACACCGATGTTGACATGTGGATTAAATTTCTACAAACGGAAATTATGGACATTTGATTTCACAATTCATGAAGCTTCAGACGGAACAGCTCATTGTATGATATGGGACGAATCAAAAGCTGGCCGTGGTGGTGACGAGATAGCATCGGCCCTTCTCAAATGGGCAGAATTGGTAATTCCCAAAGCTGATGTCGAAGAAATAACCTTATGGTCAGACAATTGCTATGGGCAAAATAAGAATATTATGCTAATAGCCTGTTTATTTTGGATTTTGCATAAATGGCCACAAATTAAGATTATTAATCAAAAATTTTTGCTTAAAGGCCATACGCATATGGAGGCTGATACAATACATGCTTTAATTGAGAGAAAGCGCAAGAAAACGAATAATATGACTATCCAAACCCCTTGGGATTGGCAACAATTTATACGTGGTTGTTCACCAAAAATCTCAGTTCATAACATGGAATTAAATGACTTTAAAAAGTTTACTGATCTGTATAAAAAATCCACAGGCATTAAAGAAAATTTTAAACAGGAACAAATACCCTTGGTGTACAGAAAATTTTCGATTTCCGAATGTGTCCACATCCAGGTCCGCCAAGAAAACGTAGGAGAGCTCTATTACAAAACAGCTTTTGACGAAGAATTTAAACACCTTAGCTTAAAAAGAAGAAACGCTACATTTCCTCAATGTCTTGCCGTAAGTCGAACACAACAAAAGCCAATATCTTTTGCAAAATACAATGATTTAATGTCATTATTGCCGTTTTTATCGAGTGAATGTCATGCTTATTATAAGTCTCTGCCTAAAGCAGAGCATGCTTCCGATTTTCCAGAATGTCCAATGAATGATTAATAAATGAACTGATGACTTTAATTGTTTTTATTTCAAAACCGGAAACCCTTTAAAATATGGTTAATTACTATAACATATTACAATCGTGTCAGGAACTAAAACATTATGTCATGAACTCATGTACACGATTAGAGGTAAACAACACTATGTTTATTAAAAAAATTTTTTCATCCCTTCCTAACTTAAGTTTAACTGCAACAACACGTGCAAAAGTAGGTAATTATACTATTTGTCTTTTAATTTGCAATTTAGTGGTGATAATTAAAAAAGTCTTAATAATAATTATTATTTTCGAGGTACGGCATACCTTAAATCGCCTTTTCTCAAAACTACATTTTATGACATAGTGTAGTTTACCTCCGACACACAGATATATAAAAGAACTATTTGAAAACGACGAAAGAATAGGAACAATAAAACCAAGAGGTAGAAATGGACTTTCTTCTCATTCCTTTGAATTGGTGAAAAAGAACTAAAGCGTATAAAAAATGGTAAAGCCATGCGACCGAATGAAATATGTACCCACAAAATTCTTAAGACTACTAACAGAGAATCACAATGACTAATATCTGAGTTCATCCCAATAACTCTGCTTGAGGGTTATGAGCGCGAGGACTGGGTGGATTGAGTAGCTCAGAAGCCGCGTTTATGCCTACAGCCGGTTCCAAGCCCAGATAATAGAGGAGTGTTGATGGGCCAGATTAGCATCCTTCCCATCGAAAAATAAATCAAGGCTCAAAGAACCGATATAAAGCCTCGGAACCAGACGGAACCTAAGATGACGAACCATGTAAAGAAAAAAGTATGTCTATATTCTAAAAATACCATTTCGGGTTACATAACAGAAAGTTTTCGTTCTAATAAGTATGTCGTCAGTACAGTTAACAGGGATACATGAGTGAAGACACTAAATATGTGGTAAAAACCCATAGATAAATAATATAATATTAGAAATACATAGGCAACTCAATGTATAAATTTCGTTCATTGGGATCCCTTGCAGCTGAGGTCATTACTTATCATCTTTTGGAGGGAAATTCAAATGGACACCCCTTATATACATAACCTTTAGCGCCTCTTGTAGGTTATTTCGTTACTAATTAAAATTTACTGGAAAATAAGGATATAATATTAAAAATGCACAATTTTTTTCTAGATATACATTATATTTATTTGTTGTTACATTATATTTATTTATTTCGTTACTAATTAAAATTTACTGGAAAATAAGGATATAATATTAAAAATGCACAATTTTTTTCTAGCTATACATTATATTTATTTGTTGTTAAATATATAACAGTTATAACCTTCTTCTTAGTCGTTAACCTGATGCAGGTATCGTGATATCATGAAGCTGTTAGGTAATTTTTCCAATGTTCCTCCACGTTTTTCTATCTTCTGCCAATCTAGCACATTCTGACAATGGAGCGCCAATGGTAGCAACAATATGGTCCGTGTATCGTGTAAGAGATCTACCTCTGCTTCTTTTGCCTTCTACTTTTCCCTGGATGGTAAGTTTTTCAAGACCATTTCTTCGAAGCACATGTCCAAAATAGCTTATTATCTGTTCTGTTATTTGTGTTCTTAGTCTTTTCTTTATGTTTAGCTGGACCAGTATGGATTCATTTGTTCTTCGGGCCACCCATGGTATTCTCAGCATTCGCCTCCAGCAGTACAGCTCAAATACATCTATGTTCTTTTTGTCTTTCTCAGTAAGGGTCCAGCATTCCGATGCATAAGTAAAAACTGGAAAAACTAGACTTCTTACTAGTCTCATTTTTGTATCGGTAGTAATTTCATGGCTTTTCCAAATTTTTGTTAATTTTGCCATAGCGCTTTTTGCGATTGCTGACCACCGCTTTATTTCTTTAGTACAGCCTCCTTTGTTGGTTATTAATGAGCCCAGATACACAAATTTATCTACAACAGCGATATTGTTTATCCTAACCAGATGATTTTGATTGTTGTTAGCTCTGTCAATTATCATGATTTGTCGTTTTATCCCTGTTTATTTTAAGGCCCACCGTTAAGCTTACGTCTTCTATCCGTTGTAGCAGGTGAATCAATTCAGTTTCAGAACTAGCAAGGATAATTGTATCATCTGCATATCTCAAGTTGCAACTCTTCTTCCCGCCAATGGTGATGCCACCGTTCCAGTCCTCAGTAGCTTTCCGCATTATCCATTCACCATAGATGTTAAATAAAATTGGGCTTAGTATGGGCTAAATCTGGCATAATTGTTATTGTACAGGCTTTTAATTAGCAGTATCAGATGATTAGGGACTCCCATTTCAGACAAAACCTGCCACATTTTACTCCAGTTGACCAAATCGAAAGCTTTACTATAATCTATGAAGCACAAATATGTTGTGATGTTGAATTCTCTGGATTTTTCTACAATCTGCCGTACGTTTAAAATTTGTTCTCTAGTACCACGTCCTGGGACTAAACCTGCTTATTCCGTCGCAATGTTAGGTAGTAAAAAGGGCTTTATCCTCTCGAGAATTATGTGTAAGAGTATCTTACTGCAATGTGCAATTAGAGCAATTGTGCGATAGTTGCTACATAAATCTTTCGCTCCCTTTATAATATATAGTTATAACCTAATTACATAATATTTATTACACATATTTTCATAATCAAATGTTAAATACTATTATTGTTTGCTTCCTGACAACTTACTTTCATCATCCTTTTTGTAATTTTTCCATGATTTGTACACAACGGAACACTACAATAATTTATCATATTTAGTTTTTTGAGCTACCTTTTATAAAAGCTGAAAGTACCCCATCCTTAAACAGCATTGTATATTTGTATCAAATACCTTAGTCCCTTGTACAAAGGTTCTTGCAGAATTTTAGCAATAATTAATTCGTATCATCCAATTTTTTTTTTAAATTTAACATATGCATGAAACTTCTGACATGGTTGACGGTAAAATTTTGAATGGGTAGTTTCTCACCAGATCAAAAGTTTTGGACTTACTTCATACCACCTAAATTTGTCCTACCTCTTAGTCGTCAGCACCAAAGTGATCGACTGGCTTTATGAAGGGAACGGCTAGACTGAAACCTTAAATGTACTAATATTGTCTTCCAACAACCGCATACAGTCAGTCAATTACCTTGGCTCATTTTAAAGCAATAAGTATTCGATTTTGTGCCTTTAAATCTCCCGATCTCTCACCCATTAAAACACGTCTAGGATATTATGGAAATAAGATTACTCCTACTTTATCATTCACCAACTTTAGCGAAACTTCATCACGAGGTGCAAGTAGCTTAGGATAAGATACCTTAAGCGGAACACGATTCATCTCATTAAGAGTATGCCTAGATATATTTTTGAGTGCAGAAGACATCGTGGAGTTCCAAAATAATAGTTTTGTAAATTTTTATGCAAAAATTAGTGTAATAAATTTAGTATTATGTGTTTTTTTCTGTAATGTGTAATGTATATTCGTTTTAGCCTGATTCTTGCATCGGCGACTAAAATGTGATTCGATCCAAAATCTGCTCCGGTGTATGTATCTCTACTGATTAAATTAACAAATATTTTATTGGTAAGAATATAAAAAACAGGTAGAAATGTCAAAAGAAATTCATTTTTAAATGTTGTCTTCGTTAAGAAAAATTGTAGCGCACAATGCAGACAAGCTCATTTGCTCTTTAGGCAGCAAATTGCTCTGAGCGTAGTTTACTTTCACGACAATCTTGTGCATTGTTGCTATGCTTGTAACACTGTGCATATATACACGACACGAGTACTATATAACGCCAGATTAGGTTCTGCTGGATCCTGCAAGCTATCTTCATGCTTTCTGTATTCCGCTGAACCATTGTAATTGTCAAATTTCTTGTTTTTTATTCAACTTTTGATGACGCTACAGTATGAAGTCACTTGAACAATACTGATTACAGCAATGGTTTTTGTGCATTGCTGTCAAAATAAATAAAATAAAATAGACTTACAAAATGATCGAAATCCCTAAAATATAAACAAAAATAACAAAATAATAATCTTGAACATTACAATCGAGGGATTCTCTATAGACCATAAACGCAAAGGATTATCAACTTACGAGATTTTACTTCCATAGTTTTTTATTCAAGTAAAAACAATGGTACGTACCATTGACCGTATGGTACCCCCTCTTGACCGTGTAACGCACCATAACCTTTTACAAGTCTTACCTAACCCAAATTACGTTATATATAATACTTAAACGACCCCTAACCAAATACATTCGAAACTTCTCAATCGTTTCATTCAGTTTCTGTTTCAGGCGTAACTAAAATAAAAAATTATCTTATATCCAAACAATATATTACAATAATCACCTTGAATGAAAGCTTTTCTTAAAATAATAATTTATGTTTTAAGTTTGTATTCATTTATAATTTCTACGTCTAGACCACTTTGTCTCATATGATGTAAGTTTATAGGGTAAACTGTGCAAATACCGGTCAGTGGGTAATGGCGGTCATCCCGATTGTGCGAAATCTATTCAATCTGGCAACGTCCTATAACTGCCAACGTGTCGCTACACTACTCTGTATTCAGATTGCTGATGAGCGTTGAGTTGGCGCAAACCATTGTCATAGAAATATTATTAACCTGTTTTCAGTGTTTTCGATCTTATTTTTATGCTGAGTAATATAAGGTCTTAATTCATTTTTATTCACTTGTAGATCTTAAAATTGGTTACAATTGATTATAATGACGTTAGCTGCCTATTCCTTTTTTAAAGATCAATATTTTAATACATGTTTACGAGTAAAAAATTCTAAGAAAAAAAATGCCAACAGGAGGCAATGCCAGTCAGTTGACCGGTATTACCCCCATGCTATAATTTATACCCTATACTATTAATCCTTAGGGATTAATCCATCCATTTTTCGACATTGCAAGAAAGAATAAAAAATAAAAATCTTTAAGGTGTCTCATTAGGTAGAAAATCAGTATTTTCTGCCGAACAAGAAGCTAAAATAGCCACACAAAAAAAATATTTAGCTTAATTTTTTATGGCGTAACAGCAATAGAACTGAGAAAATTAGCATTTGGGTTTACAAGATAATTTTTCTTGTAATAAAACACCTTTTTCTTGTAATTGACATTACAAGAAAAAGGTGTTTGATTCTAGTTCTTTGGAATCGGATAATCATGTGATAACAGTGACGATGCATACGAAGATAGATGCCTGGTTTACAGCGAGTTTGGCAAAAACAATGAATTGTGGTATATATTTACCGTTTGCTCACGATGGGCTTATTCAGAGTGCAGTGGATGGGATTCTGCAGAGAGTTATACCTGCGATGACTGTAAACTATTTTTACATTAAAACACATATTTTTGTTATTTTTTGTTTGTTTTGTAATAAAAAATATTTTTTCACCTTTCTTACTGATTTACTTGAATTATTACCCATTAAGCCACATTCGTTAATCGTTTTATACCAAAAAATTGTTAAATAGATATTGATTTTTATTTTAATAATAACACAAACAAATTGACTGGCATTACCCACACTCATGACCGGTATTGTCCATGTATGGTGACAATACCGGTCAAAGATACTTTTTTATGTTTTGTCTCTGTCAAAGACAAAAATTTTATATTTTTGAAATTAAATGTATCTTGCAATAAGTTAAAACCCCAAATTACGGATTGACGGCTTAAATTTGATTCACCGAGTTTTACTTTTTTTTATATTAAATTTTCTTCTTAGGTGACCGCGATTTGCACACTTTACCCTATATACAAGAATATATCCCTACTGTCTAGCGCTTTGTAGTGAAAACGCTACAACACGGATCTACACCGTGAATAAGGAAACTTTTGACTACGCTATCGATTTATCATGACGTACAAACATAAAACAGTGTTGCCGATAACTTTTTATGAAATTATGCTTTTGTGTTGTCAATGAGTGTTTAGAAGACTCAATTGTTAAACGCGTTAAAAACTCAATAACTTTTGTTTTTGGCTTTATGAATTTTATATAATTGACATACATTTGAATATACTTCTGTTCCAAACAGATGACAGATAAAAACTTGTTTTATAAATATATCTTTAAATTAAAACAAAACTATAATTTCGGCACATTTCTCTGTATTTCGGTTACTATTTTATCATCGAACTCGAACAATTTTAAAATATGTGTGAATATTGGCCGATATCACTTTGTTAATGAATAAATGGACGTAGTTATGCAGAAAGCTACCATCCAACAATAGGCCTTAATTTATACTAAGCACATAAAATTTATCTATATGTCAAATATTTTAAACTGCAGAAACCTACCAATTAAAATTAATAACTGTCATTGTATTATCCAACCCATTTTCATAAGCTTGTAAGATTTCGGTTTTTGCAGAAAAATGCCAATCCACTGGGCTGGTATCAATCGTGATATAATTCGACCAAGTTGGGTTCGACCTCCTGCGTAAATAAAAATCTGAAATAGTTGACGCCACTTCGTTGGTTGGTAGTTTTCTGCATGTCATGGAATCTTCACATAACCTCAAAATGTTGTTGTTTGGTGTATTTTGGCTCGTGATTTTTAAGTTCTTTAATGATATTTTATAAATCTAAAGTGTTTTATTTTGCGATACAACATGTTTAGTTCCAGTACTAGGCAGATGTTTAATCTGTTTCAACAAAAAGAACAAGAGCGAGGTAAGATTTTATCAATATTTTTTAAATAAAATTAGGAATATATTTTTTGTTGTTTTAATGAATCTACTAATGACTAAAAAAGTACTAGACTGCATTCAAACAAATGAAAATGTAGCTGATACTATTACAAATAATCAAATTCCATGTACTAGTAAGGAAGTAACTATAACAAAAGACGCCCAATTAATCAAGGAGTGTGGATCTGTCAACAAACCTTTTATCAGGGAGGAAGAGAAAGTATTTACTCAAAAGATTGATGGTAAGAAAATTACATGTTTCTTTTATGTGATTGATGATTGATGTTTTATTTTTTATTTTAGATGTTTATTTGGAAATAAACCATCCAGGTGGTTCGGAGGATGACGATGATTCTATTTGCGACCCCAATTATGAAACTTTAAGTGATTATTCTTCTAGTTTAGATTATGAACCAACATTTTCAGAATAAGATCATGTCGTTGCTAATAACGATTTAACAGAAACCACCTTAGAAAATAAAGCTTACAAAGGAAGGCCGAAAAAAGGAAGAAACGGAGATTCGACGATCAAAAACGGACAGAAATGAAATTCATGAAGAACAGGAATAGCAATGAACAATATTACAACCATAAAGGAAGAGAAATTAAACCAAAAAAATTTTTAAATTACGATTGTAATTGCACGTTAAAATGTGCCGAACATGTACCTGTCGAGATACGAAAGTTATGAGTTTGAAAGATTTTGGTCATTGGGCTCATATGATTGCCAGGTGAATTTTATCGTAGCAGGAGTACAGTAGCTTCAGAAAAAACAACTTTTTGTTAGAAATCCAGAAAAAAGAAAATTTTTAAGGATCTATAAAATACAAGACAAAATGGTATGCCGTGAAATATATATTAAAACGTTCAATATCACAACATTTAGAGTTAATACCGCCCTTAAGAAATTTAGAGGTGAAATTTCTTTAAATGATTAAAGAGGTATTAAACAATGAGGGCAAAATAAACTTCCGGAAGCCAAAATTCAGGAGGTAATTGAACAAATTAAGAAAATTCCAAAATATAAATCTCACTATCGTAGAGACAAAACAAGCACTGAATTTTTGCCTCCGGAAATGACAATACAGAAAATGTATAAGCTGTATAGCCAAGAAACCAAAAAACCTGTAAGTATGCCATCCTATAAACAAATATTTACCAACAATTTAATTTGAAATTCAAGACACTCAAAAAAGATACCTGTATTACCTGTGATAAGTTGAAGATACAAATTAATAATAAAATAGACCCGGAAAAAAAAAGAAATCTTCCAAAACAATTATACCAATCACCTGAAAGACGCAGAAAATGCTCAATATTTAAGAATACATGACTTTCAGTTGGCTAAGGAAAATGAACAATAAGGAACGATACGAATGGGCTACACTCAATTTAGAGAAAATATTAACTTTACCAAGAATACCGACAAATATTGTATTTTATAAAAGGCAGCTCTAGGTATACAACTGTGGTATTCATACCGGAAAGCAAAATCAGGGATTCTGTTACGTTTGGGCTGAAGACATTGCAGAAAAAGGGCTTTTTACCCAATGACTTTGCTCAAATTGAGTCAGCTTTAAAAAACCAGCAAATATTGTATTTGCTTACGAAGATGTGAAGGTAATAAAACAATGTCGAAACAAAAAAAAACCTTTTGTGGTAACGGAAATGAACAACTGTGATTTTTTGACTGTCAATATGTTTGAAAAAAAAATCATCAAAATAATAATAAAAAAAATAAAAGAAGATGGATTATGTTAAAAAAAGATGAACCATTCTTGCTAACTGTCCAGCACGATTCGTTTGACGCACCTGTACATAAGATTGATATTAAAAAGAAGGAAGGGAGGAACAGCGCAATAAGTAAAATAGAAGATCTTTTTTTAATGAGTACGCTATCTTAGTTTACTACAGCCTAAAATATCTATGAACAAATTTACTTTAAATTTACCAAAATTTTAAGGGTGGAAAAAAATTAAATTTTCAATGATTTAAAATAGAACGCTGGCTTATAATGTATTAAAAGCACATAGTTATTAGACAATGAAGTAAAGCTTATTGCCCAGATGAGACCAAATCCAAAATATTGTAACAGCTAAAGGTCAAGCATGTATTAAACAAAATATTGTTGTTGTTGTTTGTTTGTGTTTAAATGACTGCGGACACTAAATCCATTCGCCAATCTTACAATTTGTACTTATTTTTTCATTAGTCATTGTTGCCTATAAAATCTTATACTAAATTCCTACTAATACTAATCCTACTATTACTAGTATTGATCCCTAATATATAGTCATTTTTTAGTTATTTATATATAAGTATAATAAGTGATGAGGTCCTTAGAGTTCCACAGTAAACTTTTCTGCAGCTATCTACTTAATTCAATAGCTACTTTACTGTGGACTGTCCAAGTTCCTCAATTTTTCTTTTTTTTTATTTGTATTTTTTTTTTTTTTATTTGTTTCTTAGTTTTTTTTTATTTTTTTTTTATTTGTTTCTTTAATTTTTTTTTTAATTTTTATTTCTTTTTTTTTCTTTTTTTTTCTAACAAATTACAAAGAAATACGTACTCTATATTTACAATTACAATTTGAGTTTAATATCTAAAACATGTTTATACAATAATCTATATAGAAATTCATTGTTTTCTAATGTTAATAAATAACTTAAATTAATGGGATGGTGGATAAAGGTAAATTGCTGTAGTCCCTTAAGAAGTATACCTGAACTTGTTCTAGAGTATTAAAGTCAATATTGTAATTTGGGTTTATGTCATATTTATATAGTTGTTTATAATATATTGTCATTTTTGAATATAAATCTACTATATTTAGAGTTAAACAAAATAAAAAATATCCAATTTTAAAATTTTAAAGTATGTATATAAATCTATAAAACAAGAATATAGTTAAATGGGAAATATTTGAAAGTTTTAAAACACAAAACACATCGTTGTAGTAGCGTGAAAAAGACTGGACGTTTTATTTTTTTATCTCGTCGTAAAGTTTGTGTTTGGTGCATATACTAATTTAACTGCTTTTTTGAATCGATACCATTTAATCCCCAGTAGACTCATTAATTTAATATATGCACTATGGAGTACATAGAGGGCTTTATTATGTTTATTTATCATAAATTTCGTTACCAAAATAGAAATTACATTTGCACTCTAAACGAACAATGATTTAATGAATTTAAAAGATATGTTTTCAAATTTCTTATCTGATAGCTCACAATTTTTGACACAAAATCATACACATTAGAAAACTGCGCATCCACCAAAATATGGGAATAATCGGTTGAAATTGCCTGTCGTGCAATCCTGTCAGCTTCTTTCAGCTTCGTTTCTCGTTATTCCGACGTGTGAGGGTATCCACAAAAATTGAACTCTTCCTTCATGTTGATGAGCTTGGAATAGCTCGTAGTTTAGTAACTGTTTAAAATGATGTTTCGGAAAAATATGTCTTAACCTTCCGTTACTCGCGCCAATTTTCTGTGATCGAATACTCGCGCACGGTGCAGAAGACCGGGTCCGAAAAAATGGGGTCAGTAATATTTTTTAATTTTCTTTTTTTGAAAATTGTGTACAATTATATTATTTAATGAATATATGATCATATAATTTTGTAGATATGCGTTTGTTTGAACATTATATTAGTTTAATGAAAAGTTAACTAATTTTCATTGTTATCCATTTATATCTACAAAAAACTTTAAAAATTAAAAAAATACATTGAATATTGTTAAATTTGTTTACTAGGAACTTCAAGAAATTAATTCAATACACAAAAAAATCAAAAATGAAGAGTAATTGCAACAAAAAAAAAATAAGAAATAATAATTGAAATTTTCATAACATGAATTACACAATGATGAACATGTTCCAAATACAGATATTTTATGCATATTTGGCAGTAATATTTTGTTTTTCTATTTTTCCGCCAATGACAAACAGCACAGCGACCTTGAGTTCCAGGTGTTATGACTGGTACTTGTTCCGCTGGTAAGCCACATATCTCCCTAAGCCTCATTCTGATGGTTCTGGGTAAACTGGTAGACATAGCCCGTACTTTTTGGTAGTCACTACTTAGTAACATCGAGAGTTTTAGTAAAAATTCTTTACGTGGTGTTTTAGATTCTTCATCTAGACTAGTATAAACTACAAAAGAGTTTATTCCTGCTACATTCCACAAACTAAAAAAAGGAACCATGGGCCATCGTCTTGTGGCACAGGCGCAATTATAGTGCGCGCATAATTTATCTACCACATTTACTCCGCTCTTCGTTTCATTATAGGTAATTATCATCTTAGGTTTACCTGTGGTAGGGTCAATATCATCTCCATGGTGCATTGTAGAGATAAGTAGGACGTTTCGATTTTTTTTTGGCATATGCGAAACCAAGGTGATTCCGTCAATAAATCCAAACATTGAAGAGCCAATGCACCTGCCGTTATTTTGTATAAGTTCTAATGGCAACTGTTTTTTATTTTTTCGAATAGTACCCACTAAAATTAATTTTTTTTATTTAAGGCCATCAGCTAGAGGCACACTACAAAACCAATTATCTACAGTAACATTCCTATTACTCCCATAAATGTGTGCACAAAGTCTTTCTACTACGTCTTGCGTCGCTGTACTTGAAAAGGGCCAAGTTATTTTCCGACGTAAACGTCTAAGTGGCTGTTATAGAATTGTTTTGCATCGGAAATGGCAAACATTTTTATACCATATTTATTCGGCTTGCTAGGAATATATTGTCTGAAACTACAATTTCCTCTAAAAGCTTCTAGTTTCTCATCTATGGTAACATAACCAGAATGAGAATAGCATTTTTTAATGTTGCTGTTAAATTTTTCTAACAATGTTCGTATTGGAGTTTATCTACCTGTATTCTTTCATGTCTCGTGTGAATGTTATCAAATCGCAGACATTGCAAAAGAAATTGAAATCGAGGCTTACTCATTACAAGTCGAAAAGTTTCAATGTCAGTGCCATCTGTTCTCCAGAGATCCTCTAAATTCATCTGATTTGCTTTTTTAATACCAGCAAGATAAAGGAGACCAATTAGGGCTTTGATTTCGACAATGTCGGTAGGTTTCGCATCTCTTTGTCTACTGTAGTCATCTGTAACACTCTGAATTTTTATATTTGTACAGTCAACAACTAGATTTAGCATTTCTTCATCAAAAATGCAATTCCAGATGTCAATAGGTTTTGAGTGAGTTTTAACAAATTGTTTTATAGCTGGCAATCGTACAAATATATTGGTACTGCGTGTTCTTACATTCTTCGGTGGACAATGTTTTTTCCACTTTGTTAATTTATCTTTACCCATAAAGTACGGCTCCCTTCTGAAACTAACATTTTCTTTCTCTGTTTGATCGGCTTCAAATTCCTGTTCAGTATCACTACATTCAGATCGTTCTTCTACATGGTCAATTTCATTTTGTTGATCATCATCTTCATACGTTTCCTCGTCAGTCGATACTTCCTCAAATAAGTTTAATAATCTCTTTTTCTCCTTCTCGTAATCCATATTCATATATCTATAAATATACAAATATATAAACGTTGAAAATAATAAAAAGAACTTAAATCACCTTGCAGAGTAAAACTTTAAATGTCTGATCCAAAGCACAAAAATGTGTCCACAATACTCGCACCCGGTGTACCGGACCGTGTTACCTAATAATAAAATTATAATGCTCTTTTTTACACTACACACAGACTTCAACGAAAAGTGACCGACGACTGAAGAGGTAAATGAAGCAGCAATTCCAAATCCCCACTACAATCAGAGTTACTTGAAATTCTTTACAGGGCAGTTCTCATATACCGTACGAGTAACGGAAGGTTAATGAGTTTAGAGAGCTAAGGAAATATGTTATGATCAGGGCATTTTTGAAGGTAAAGGTTTGAAGGTATATAGCTGAATATGTGCTACATATTGGAGGTAGACGAAAAAAAAAAAGATTCATGCCTAAGGAAACGATTGATGCCCCCACTACGTCTTCGAACCTAGATGCATCTGCGTAGATTTTATAGTGGTCGTGGTACTTTTCTTACAAGCATTGCAGCTTTTCCTGCAAAGGTCAAGACTAATCTCCTAACGGGGTTCTCCCGTTGTTGTCGGTGAGTCTGCTGATAGCTAGCAGGATATACTGACAAAAAATCCCCTTTTCTGAAAAAGTCTTTCCCAACTCATAACCAGAGGCCCTCGGAGAACTTCGACTCTTGGGGTGGAGATACCATCACATCGGGAGTCACAATCTTCCAAGCTAATCAAGTCAAATTGCGAGAAAGATTTCTTTTCTCGTCTTACCACTCTTCTCCAAGAGACCTTTATTAGGTATCCTGATGCATTATCCAAAATCACAACAGACCTAAAATGCCACCTACTACCCCTCAATCGGAATATCTTGGATGAGGACTCCGATAGCTTATAACGCTACCCCAGTTCAAAACATAACAAACTCAAAATTTTATTAAAATGAGTTATTTCCGTAAAATGTATGCGAGGATGATAATTTACCTACTTTAAAATAAAAATAAATCATAAACATTCGTTAAAAAGTGTCTATTTCCTTTTTGAACCAGCCTTTGTCACGTTTCTTTTAGGTTATGTCACTTTTAGTTAAATTATTGTTAACCCTTATGTTTTTAATTATTTAGAACAATATTAGTGCCGTTATTTTATGTTATCTTGTTACCTATTACAATGTTGCCTATAAGTAGAGGTAAAAGAATGGCATAATTTGGCAGTTGGCGAACTAAATAATAGTGATGAAAATGAGCCGTTAAACCAAATAGTGCATGAAATAACTTTTCAGAAAGAGGTAAACCGGTTAGCTGTAGTAAACTAGTAGCATTCTGTTTATTGATAATAGGTACATAAAAAAGTTTTTCAAATTGTTTTAGGGTACTACTAAAATCCTTAATACATATAATATAGTAGTAAAAATTAACATTGATGGAAATGTTGGATTTAATGACCAAACTAATAACAGCAGTGGCTATCCATCCGTTCTCCATGCAATACCTGAATTTCCATCGAGAGAAATTTTTATACACGATTAAGTAAGGAATTTATCCTAAAAAGCATTAAAAAATGTATTCATTATTACATTAAGTTATTTTAGGTACAAAATTGTAATATTATTGAATAGATAAATGGTAGTGTTACTGTGAAATTAGATGGTAATGAAAATGCCCTTGATTTGTTGATAAACACTCAGGAACCAGCTGCAATTAAAAAACATGTTAATGAAGACTACTGACAAAAGCCAAGGGAAAATCTTTTTAAGTTTATCACCTTTCTATCCAGTAAGCAAAAAAAAAATTAATTTAATGTTTTAGTATAATTTAACTTTGTTATTATTATTTTAGAGAGAAAATGGCGATGAGGAAATAAATTCTAGTATTGGTGATAATAGAAAAGATAAATATTATACAGTACCCGACACTTATGGAGCAAATACCAGTTCTAGTGACAATGAAGCTAAAAACTATCATGAAAAAGTTGCTAAAACAGAAGAAATGGTTGAGGAAAGTGAAGTGAGTGAGAATATTCTCACAAAAAAGATCTAGAAATTCAGGCAATTGAGAGAAGAATCTGTTAAAGAAAAAAAAACAATCTAGGAAAAAGTTTGACAACAAAAAAAAGTAAAAAGCAGATGAGGTATCATCTACCTCAAGAGCTACTCCACATATTGTTCTGAAGCTATTTTCTTGTGGCATTGTAAACTAATTATTATTTATAACTGGGAATAAGTCACAATTAAAGATAAAAATACGTTTATTGACGTTTCAATTTCCAATTCGGAAATCGTTCTCAAAATACAAATGGTAAATTAAACAAATTTTGTTTTTTTGTTACATAGTGAAAAAATTCTTCTAATAATTTAATTTTATCTGACTCATTTATATTGACAATTCAGACATACATTATGCATTTTAAAGTAGACGACTTTAAAATGATATTGCCAATATTGTTGAGTTGCGCTCCTGGGACGACTTTACTTATAAGATAGTTCATTCGATTACATGAAATCAACTTTAACTCGAGTTAAAATCAACTTTTTTTCTGACGGATATTCTCGAGTTAAAGTTGATTTCATGTAATCGAATGAACTATCTTATAAGTAAAGTCGTCCCAGGAGCGCAACTCAACAATATTGGCAATATCATTTTAAAGTCGTCTACTTTAAAATGCATAATGTATGTCTGAATTGTCAATATAAATGAGTCAGATAAAATTAAATTATTAGAAGAATTTTTTCACTATGTAACAAAAAAACAAAATTTGTTTAATTTACTATTTGTATTTTGAGAACGATTTCCGAATTGGAAATTGAAACGTCAATAAACGTATTTTTATCTTTAATTGTGGCTTATTCCCAGTTATAAATAATAATTAAGCTACTCCACAGTCACCCACTAATATCCAGGCTACCACTGCCTCACAACTAAGCACCAGTTCGGATGAGAAATGGCCACAATGTTTCACCTAAAAGGTTTTATATATCCGAAAGCGTACGATATGCAGAGAAAACTATTCCAAATTGGTCAACAACCAGGAACTTTTCAAGGTTCTTAAGATCGAACTGGCGATCCAACAGTAACCATCGAGCCTAAAAATTCAACACCAAATAAAAGCTCACGCACCAATATTGAAAAACCATCATCGTTCCACCTCATAGTAACCGACATAGACCCCTCATTTACAACCGAGGAACTCGTCGAGACTCTAAGTGAGATGGAATTTTTTTTAAATCACTACATCGAATAATCTCCAAAAAATTCTACAAAGCAACAATGCTAGGCCGAATGTTCCTCGATTCTGAGGAATACTTTACAGATGTTCTAATTATTAGTATCTGTATAGATTATCAGATCCTATGAGGCTCCTCACAATCCAAGTATCATCCGCCCTTTCTTCAAATATTGCAGCCGTTCCCGCCAAAACAGGCACGAGATTTCTAAGTACCAAAAGCGACCAACAACTTGCCCTAATTGTGGTAGTGGTGAGTATAAAAGTCCAGAATGCCCCCAGATTAAAAATTCCTGCTCAATGCCTCAATTGCAAAGGCACATATGCGGCATGGAGTCACCTTGCTGTCCAAAAGGGCAGGAGACCCCTTCAACTTATCAGAAGGCTAAACCTTTGCTCGCTAAGATAAGGATTCCTCCTGTTATTTTAACATTAGATAACAGGTTGTGCATACAATTCACAACCACGTTGCTAATGAATATCGTATCAGATAGAAATGATCACAAAATATTCTTCCGATCTATTAAGTAACTTGTTTTTGCACTTCAATAGTGCCCCCTGTAAAGAATAACAAGGTCAAAATGACCTTCGCCCCCAACCATTAATCCGTCACATTTGACTGTGTAGTATCCCGGGAATTGGTAGAAAAAGAGCACTAATAAAACATCTCCTTTTTACATAAAATATACAAGTTCTCTTCCTCACCGACACCTGCCTGAAAATTCCTCACCCAATTTACTTCAGTGTAATACCTTGAAGTACTTCCCTTTGAATGGTTTAGCATTCTTCGGCAATAATTCCTCTTGTGCGCTTCATATCGTCCATATCAGACATGCCACCTTCTGAACCCCAGATTTTTAGCACTCCAGCTCTACAACTTTACACGCATTGGTCCTTACGTTTACTACTTCCCCTTACTTCGCAAAAAAAATAAGTACCACTTCCTTGAAAAGACAATAGCCTAAACAAGGTTAAAACATTGGATCGATCGTACTTTTCTAAGAGGACCTCGAACTGGAGCCGAATCAGGGAATTGGTTGTACTGGATTTATCGAAATAGGCCAGAGATTTATCACATATTTGTTAATCGATCAGCCACGGCTCAAAGTATTTAATATCCGAGGAGAAAACCTCCGAAAAATAAGTGTTTAGATTTTGAAACATGGATTTAATTATTTCGTAATATGGTTTTTTAGTATATCGAACATCTTGGAATTTTGTTTAAATATTTATTTGTAAAAGTATTTTGATATATTGGTTTTGAAATATTACAATCAACTGTGGCTGCATACAAGGAACATGTGGCGGTGGTTTTCCTAAAAGAACATAAATGCTGCGTACCGGGGAAGTTGAAAAAGCCTCTGTAACCACCAATACAAGACTTTTATTATGAATAATATGCAACGATTGAAGAAGAGTTTGAGTAGCAGTGGAATAAGCAGTTGCTCCATAATCTAGCTTAGAGCGTATTAAAGATTTCTACAGAAGAAGATTGGATTGGTCTAAACCCTATTCATTGTTATAAAGACATCTTCACATATTTCATCTTATATTACAGAAAAGCATAAGTTCTGAGATGTGATCTTTTCAAGTTAACTTTGAATCATGGAAATTTGTTGCGATATATAAACTCCAGCTGTTTCTCATAGATTACCGGGGTTGTTGTTGTGGCAAGGAACTATATATTTTTGATTATATCATTTATATTCACTATAAATATTATTGGACTGAGCACGGATCCTTGTGGTGTACTATTTTCCAAGCGATAAATATTTGAAAAATATTATTTATTTTCACTTAAAAAGATCTGTTGTTTAAAAAGTTTTGGATGAAGACAATGACCTTGACTATTTCAGTTATGAAGTGGTCACAAAATGTTGTATTTACAAGCTTTATTAAATGAGCATTCTAAATCAAATAATTTAGCAACGCATTTTTGTGTTTACGCATTTAGCAAACTCCATCACTTGTTCTATTATCTGACCTTCTAGCTCCAACTCCCATCTTAGTAAAGTTGCTGTTGTAACCATGCATTTTGTCTTTTTTGGGAAAATTAACATGTAAAATTTTCTAGCAGTTATATTAAATTGGTGCAGCATACGTTGTAGATCATTTTCACTTTGAGAGAATAGTATAGGGTCATCTACATAGCAGATTATTTTAATTTGTTTTTTTTTTTCATTTGCTATCCTTTCTTATTTCTTACTTTTTTTAATAATTTTATCCATAATCAGATCGAACAAGATAGGACACAGAAAATCTCCCTCTTTTATTTTATTGCCAGCTTCAATAGTCGGTTAGTTCTTCTAGTTTTGTTTTTTTGGGTTGTTTTGGTAGATATTTTTGATCGTTTTGTTCGTTTGATTATTCCTAGAGGTATCTCCCTTGCGTACAATAAGTGGATAACGTCCTTTAATTTGAACCGGTCAAATGTCTTCTTTATTTCAAAGCAAACCGAATAGGATCGGTGGGCCAAGTGCTAAGATCGAGTGACGAACGACTCCTGAACGCCACATACTGAAAAAGGCCCGATGGCAGAATGTCAGTTGGTCGCCCAAGAAAGAGATGGAAGGACGCAGTAGCCAGTGATCTACGCAATATGAGAATACAGCAATGGAAAATAGCTGCTCAGGACCGACAACAATGGAGAGAAATAGTAAACGCGTCGAAGACTCACATAGAGTTGTAGAACCAAATGATGATGATGATGAAATGCCAACTTCTTCTTCTTAAGGTTCCATCTTCTAACAAAGGTTGGATATCAACATGGCAATTCTTATTTTACTTACAGCAGCTCTAAATAGTTGGCTAGAGCTCAGACTAAACCATTCCCTTAGATTTCGTAGCCAGGAGGTTTGTCTTCTTCCTACATCTCTTTTACCTTTTATTTTGCCCTCTATAATCAAACGTAGTAGCCCATAACGAGGACCTCTTAATATATGACCGAAATATTCAAGTTTTCGCCTCTTAATTGTCTGTACAATTTCTTCCCTCTTATTAACCCTATCAAGGACTTCAATATTGGTAATTTTGTCTACCCATGCTATTCGTAGCATCCTTCGATAACACCAACGCTCAAATGCTTCCAATTTCTTAATCTCCAGTTGTTTCAATGTCCATGCCTCAGATCCGTAGAGCAAAGTTGTGAAAATGTAGCAGCGCAATAACCTTATCCTTAGATCCATTCTTAGGTCTCTACTACACAATAGATGTTTCATTTTTACAAATTTTGCCCTTGCTATTTCTATACGGCTTTTAATCTCTTGCGTTTGTTCTGCGTTTTGACTAACCAATGTTCCTAGATATTTGTATTTATCTACCCTTTCTATCTGGATATTATTAATATGGAGTGTCTCGTTGTCTTTTGGATGTTTTGTAATGACCATGAATTTTGTTTTCTTTATTATCATTCCATCGTTACACTCTCCTAAAGCTTCTTGGAAAATGGCTTCGCTATATATACTAAACAGCAGTGGTGACAATACACAGCCCTGTCTCACACCCCGAAGAATTTCTATTTCTTCCGACATTTGATTTTCAATTCTTATTTTGACTTTCTGGTTCCAGTAGAGGTTCGAGATTACTCTGATGTCGCGGCTATCGATGTTTTTCATTTTTAAAATATTAATTAGTTTATTGTGCTGTACCTTGTCAAATGCTTTTTCAAAATCAATAAAACATGTATACATGTCTTGGTTCATATCCAGATTTCTTTGCATGAGCACATTTATACCGAACAATGCTTCCCTGGTTCCCGTGCCGTTTCTAAAGCCTAACTGACTATCACTAATTTCATCATCCAGCTTTCTGTAAATTCTGTTGTGGACTATTCGTAGAAATACTTTCAAAACATGGCTCATTAATGCAATTGTACGGTATTCTGAGCATTCTTTTGCATTTTGCTTTTTGGGAATAATTACGAATGTGGATACTAACCACTCCTTTGGTAAAATACCTGTTTGATAAATATGATCATAAAGTTCTACTAGAATGTCTATCATTTCATCATCGATCAGTTTAAGAAACTCAATCGGGATTTCATCCGGACCTGTGGCCTTTTTCCCTTTTGTCTGTTTTAATGCGTATTGAAAATCCTGTTTTAAAATTTTTGGTCCCGATTCACCAGAGTCCTCATCTATGATTTGTTGTCTGTCATCCCCGAATAGTTCTTTTATGTATTTTGTCCATCTGTTTAGTTGTTGTTTTGTATCTGTGAGAATGTTACCATTCGAGTCTTTTATAACATGTATATTATTTTGTTTTCCCGACGTCATTTCCTTCACTTTCCGATGAATATTGAAACTATCATATTTCTTTTCATATTCTTCTATTTCGTGACACTGTTCAGTTAGCCATCTTTCTTTTGCTGTTATTATGTCTTTTCTAATCCTGCTGTTTAAGGATTTGTATTTGCTAGTGTTTATGTTTTTATATTTTCTTCTTTCATTCATGAGAGTTAGTATTTCGTCTGTCATCCACATATGTCTTTTCTTTGGTATTGGTCCACGTATTTCTTCTCCCGTTTCTTTTAAAGCTTGTTGAACCTCTCTCCAATTTTCATTTACGTCTTTAGAGTTGGTGTTTTTTGACTTGATGGGTTTAAGATTATCATTGATTTTCTGTCTAACTCTTTGTTTTATCTGAGTATCTTTTAATCTTGTCACATCGACTTAAGGTCCACGAAATATAGATATGCCGGTTTTTTTGTATTCTAATGATTTCCCTTGAAATTGCCTCATTATAATAATATAAGCTTCGCTGGTGCATGATCTTTCCGACTTAAACCTTATTGCGTTGATTTTGATTAATAAAATTTCAAGCAATGTGGCGCTCGAATATTTTCAGCAATTTATTAATTTTCCTAAACTCACAGACATGATACGGGGAATAAAAATGATATATTTTTCTAAAATGAATTGGAGCAGCTCAGTGAGCTCATTAATATTTAGAGGTTTCAAAGAATTCAATGAATTGCCTAATCAATTAAAAGACTGTAGGACAGTTAAAGGTTTTAAAGATAAATTAAAGGCTTCCCTTAAAAATATAAAGTAGTATTTGAATTGTCAGATACTGTGCACAATATTTTTATTTATTTTTATTGACTTTTTTTAGTTGTTAAACTTGTTGAATTAATTGCAATCTGTTATTGATTTTGAGAATAAATTAAAAGTTTTCCTTAGAAATATAAGTTAGACAATTTGTATATTTTTATTGACTTTTTTTGTTGGTGAACATTTTATTGATTTCAATATGTTATTGATTGATTTTATTTTGTTTATATGTTAAAAATTTATTTAAGTTAGAAGTTTTGTATATGATGTAACCATGGAAATAAAGCTACTTCTATCATATTTATCTCACAAAGACACACACCACATTAACAGTTACCTACACCATGTATGGAAAAATCACAGACAGCCACATCACAACCGCCTCATCATAGAGTAAAATCTGTGCTATGGCTACTGCCTTTTTCAATCTCCAGGTGTAACCTGGACTGACTATTTTGAGTTCAAATACCCCGTGGCGAACTTGGTTTCTGTCACAAATATTAAGTAAAAGGGTATCCCGGGAGGAACAGACTCTAAGTAAATTAAAAAACGCATATCCTAAGGTTCAGCAAGGTAGATCAGGAACGACGCAAAAATTGTTACTGGAACGTGGACCACAGACAATCCACACAAAGTCAAAGCAGCGGAAGTGATGAAACCAAGGGGAAGAAAGACACCCTAAGAAAATACCATAACCTTTCCGCAACAATGAACCGCTAAACAACCAAGGAACTCTAACGAACAAACTAGATTACATAAAAATATCACTAATGTATTCAAGATAAAGGTAGTATACAGACACGGTCCTGATTCTAAACTAGATTAGGTTAGGGCAGACCGGATCGTCAATAAACTGGAAGAAGCAGTGAATGAGGATTCTATTGGAAGTCAGTATTCAGGAAGCATCATTACCTTCCCTCGCTCCACTGCTTCCATCTCTCTCTGTTGTCCCATTCTCCATCGTTTAGACCTCTTACTCATGGCGTCGTCTACTTCGTTCCTCCAGGATCTTTGGAGTAGTCCTATTTTCCTCCTTCCTATAAGGCTCCATTCGATTATTCTCTTTATCCATCTAGTGTCGCTAGTTTTTCCTTCATGTCCATATTACTTTAGTCTTTTTTATTCTATATACGTTAGTATGTCTGTTTCTATTGATATTCTTTGCTTTATTTGGTTATAACTTCCCCTATCCATTCTTGTTACAGATGGTTTGGTTATCGGATTGCTGTTCTTGTTTGTCCTAATCTTTGCATAATTTCTTTCTTTGTTGTTTCTATTTTTTGTTGTGTTGATCTGGTTTGCCTTCGCCTGTTTTCTTTTCCAATAAATTGTGGTCTTTGTTCTGTTAACGGTTCCTTGTAGTAGTCCTTATTCTTTGTATATTTTTCAATTTAATTTTCTTTTAAGTTTTGTTTCAATTTTCTCAGTACTTTCCGTGACTCCATAGTTCTTGTACCTTCTATGTATGTTTCAATATTTAAGCAGGTTCTTTCCCATTCTTCATTCTTTTGTTGTGTTATTGGTTTTTTTTTTTGCTTCTCTATCTTTTTCTCTATATTCTTTACTCAATCTTTACTTCATCGTTGTTTGTAGTCAGCCATTTTTTGTATAGTTATTTTTTTTTCGCCAATTATTCTTTTTGTTGGTTCATTTATTTTATAATAGTACTGTTTATTTGTTATATGATCTTTCTCTCCAACGACTAAATGCTGCTTGTTTTATACTCGTCTTTATATGCTCGTATATTTCTTCGATGTTGCCGTTGTTTGTATAGTTTTCTTATTGAATTTTTTTGGAGTAGTTCTATATTGTATTGTTTTTCTCTTACAGTGTTCAACGGCTCTTCTGCAGAGGGGCCTTGTTGTGTTTCCAATTAAGGCCCATTTTTGCTGTCATTAGGTTATTGTTAGTTCCCCATTCTGCTCCTCTTTTGACTCCCACATCTTTTATCTTTATTGTGGTATCTTGTTTGACTATTACTTAGTCTATTATCGATTTCAGCTAACGTGTTTCTTGCGTCCATGTACATTTATGAATATTTTTATGTCTGAAGAATGTGTTGGTAAGTTATAGGTTGTTTAATTAGCATAATTTAATTGGACGTTCTCCGTTATCGTTTTGTTCATCCTCTCCAGATTGCCCCACTACTTTATCGTTTTCTTTCCTTTCGGTTCTGCCGTTAAGGTCTCCTGTTATAATTATCTCCATGTTTTTCTTGATTAGCTCTATTGTGGTTTCTTGGAAGTTGTTCCATGAAATTGTCTTTTTCTACTCTCGGAGAATCGTCTGTTGGTGCACATAATTCGAGTATCACTGTCTCTTTACCGTATATGTCTATATGCATTTTAATTATTCTCTCGTTCATTGGTTCCCATATTCTAACCCTGTTCTTTCACTTATTTTTGATTAGTATTTCCAGTCCTGCCTTTGCTCTACATTCCTTATTAACTCTGCTACAGCCGTGGATATGGTCTTCTATTGTTTCCGTTCCATTTCCTTTTTTTTGGTTTTTGTTGTTACTAGTATGTCGATATTGCTCCCTCTAAATTCTTGATCACTTCAAATGAAATCGTAGGCTTCCACGGCCAGAGTCAGAATTATAGTTTATTCGTCTTCCGGGTTTGAACCGTGTCATTTGTGAGTGACCCAAAAGTGGGTTCATCTCGACGTTTCGCTACAATTGTATGTAGCTTCTTCAGGAGAACAAAAAAGAAAAAAGAAGAAAGAAAGAAGAAAACAAAAGAACAGGAAGATGGGTAGTTAGCAACGGTAACTCAGTTACTCAACGCAACCAGAGGCGAATACTAACTACCAAGATGGGCATTTGGTCACAGTAACTCAACTACTCAACGCAGCCAGAGGTGAAAACCAAATGCCAGGACAGGGATTCACGTCCAACAGCTCAGAACACTAACGCGTCGAGAGGCGGGGAGTGAATCCGACGATTACTCCGCTACCGCTCTATTTATAGTCGCGGTGCCTGTCGTGTCGGGACGTATCGGCACACTTCGTGGCGCGAACGTCAAGAAGCGCGCGCTGGCCAATCATGTGGCTGCATCGTGGTGGCGGGACCGGACGGCGGTTCTAGACTGAGATTCCAGATGGGAGACAAGTAGTATCCTTCCTCTCGATTGATATTATGGGGATTTTTTCGGATCTCTAGAGATTGGCGGATTTTCCTGGAATAAAAGAAGGGGTTTTTAGAAATAATATGGGTTTTTTCGAACAATATGGAATGACCGGTTTCTTGGCAGTGTTCTGCAACTGCAGAATGGGAGAAAAGACCTGATCGAATGCATCTTTGATGCTCTTGAATCCGAGTTTTGACGGAACGACCAGTTTCGCCAATATACACATGTCCACATGAACAAGGAATAGAATAGACACCACAGGAAGATAGGGGCGGTAATGGGTCCTTAGGAGAGGGTAGATATTGTGAGATTCTCTTGGGTGGTCGAAAAGTAGTCCTGATACCTTCTTTGCGAAGAATTTTGCCAATCCTATCAGTGACATTTCGAATATACGGAAGAAAAGCCACAGGAGTATTACCCGAAGATTCTGAATTTGTCGTCCTAGGGTGTAAAGGGGGATGTAGATGTCGGTGTGTAATATTTTGAATTGTGGACTTGGAGTAACCGTTGGCGACAAGGGTTTTTTGCAGATGGCCAAGTTCTTCTCTAAGGTTGTCGGGTTCAGAAATCGAAATGGCCCGATGGATGAGAGAGTTGATCACAGAATTCTTTTGGGCAGGATGGTGGTGTGATGAAGCATGTAGGTAACGATTCGTGTGAGTCTTTTTTCTATAAACAGAGTGACCCAATCGGCCATTGGGCTTGGAGGTGACTAACACATCGAGAAAGGGAAGGGACCGATTATTTTCTACTTCCATTGTGAATTTTATACTCGGATGTTGTGAGTTAAGATGATCTAGGAAGGGAGAAAGGGTATGTTGACCATGGGGCCAGATGATAAATGTATCATCAAAGTAGCGGAACCAGACTTTTGGTTTTAAGGGGTAAGATTCTAGGGCTAAAGACTCAAAGGCTTCCATGAAAATGTCAGCAATGACAGGGGAAAGGGGAGAACCCATTGGTGTTCCAGATATTTGTTTGTAGAAATTGCCTCTAAAAGAAAAATATGTTGAAAGGAGGCATTTTTCCGCAAGATCTGCCAAAACCAAAGACTTGTTATCATTGGTCAAGTGATCTCGCAGAACAACTAGAGAGTCATGTATGGGGATATTGGTAAATAGGGATGATACATCGAAACTGACGAGAATGTCTTGGGGATCGACTGTGAGAGAGGCGATTAAAGTGATGAAATGTGTGGAATTTCGGACATAAGAAGATGTACGACCAGTATAGGTTTTAAACTGATTCGACAAGTACTTTGCGAGTTTGTAGGTAGGAGAGTTAATCGTAGTCACAATGGGACGAAGAGGTACGTTATCTTTATGGATTTTGGGAAGACCATAAATTCTGGGGTAGATGGAGTTTTTCGGAACTATGGACTTCTTAATATCATCGGAAAGATCGGATTGTTTGATGACATGGGCAATTTCGCGTTCGACTCTAGGAGTGGGGTCTCGAGAAATTGTATTATAACAGGATGTATCTCTAAGTAAGTCGTTTACTTTCTCTATGTAGGAAGGAGTATCCAGGATGACTGTGGCATTACCTTTGTCTGCAGGAAGGATTATTATCTCAGAAAGAGAACGGAGATTTTTGAGAGCTATGAATTCCTCACGAGATATATTGGAAGTAGGGATTTTGGCTGTATCAAGACATTTAGTGACGTCAAAGCTGATACGGTCGGCTGGAATTTTGGGAATTGTGCGGAGTGCCGCTTCCACATTTGAATCTCAGTCTAGAACCGCCGTCCGGTCCCGCCACCACGATGCAGCCACATGATTGGCCAGCGCGCGCTTCTTGACGTTCGCGCCACGAAGTGTGCCGATACGTCCCGACACGACAGGCACCGCGACTATAAATAGAGCGGTAGCGGAGTAATCGTCGGATTCACTCCCCGCCTCTCGACGCGTTAGTGTTCTGAGCTGTTGGACGTGAATCCCTGTCCTGGCATTTGGTTTTCACCTCTGGCTGCGTTGAGTAGTTGAGTTACTGTGACCAAATGCCCATCTTGGTAGTTAGTATTCGCCTCTGGTTGCGTTGAGTAACTGAGTTACCGTTGCTAACTACCCATCTTCCTGTTCTTTTGTTTTCTTCTTTCTTTCTTCTTTTTTTTTTTGTTCTCCTGAAGAAGCTACATACAATTGTAGCGAAACGTCGAGATGAACCCACTTTTGGGTCACTCACAAATGACACGGTTCAAACCCGGAAGACGAATAAACTATAATCTTGATCACTTCTATCGCCTTTTGTTCCATCCTTGTATATTCTACGTTTCACATATAAATGCTCTATCTTTTCTTCAGGATTTAGGACGAACTTAAAATATAACTGACTAATTCCCATGTCACATTTCAAAGAAAAAACGATGGTACAGTATTTTACTGTACTGTATTTTTTTTTATTTCGAACATATGTGTCTCGACAGCTAATGGTCATTGACACAGGTACAATTTACATTTATGTTTACATGGTTAATACTTTACATGGAGTACAAATTAGTTACAATACACTTTTTTAATACATTTTGTTTTAAATTAAATTGTATAACTTTGTGTTTTTTAAAAAGTTTTATATATTTCCGTAGTTACTGCTGTTTGAAATAAGAATGTCTTTTAGGTTGTTACCAAGATTATATTTTCTTCTGGCCGCTAGGTAGTGTTGACAGTCAAGAAGTACATGTGCTACGGAAGTCGTGGTGTTGCAATACTGGCACAAAATCAGATTACTGGAATTCATTAGGTGTCCATGTGTAAGGCGTATGTGCCCTATTCTCAATCTTCGAATGATAGATTTGTCCTTTCTTTTTATTGGTGAGAGCTTGTGGTAGAAAATGTTTGGTTGTAGAACGCTTAACTTTGTACTGCTTCTTTTCCATTGATAATTCCAAAGGTCCATTATTTTATGTTTGATTATTCTTTTTAGATCTGATGATGTTTGAATGTCTGTTGTAACGTTAAGAGAACATGCTTGTTTTGCTGCTTGATCGGTTTTTTCGTTACCTGGAATACCAACGTGTGATGGGACCCACAATATAGTTACTGCTATTCCATTAGTTTGAAGACGATTGCATATGCTCTGGATTTCTTGAACTATTGGGTGGATAGAATGTACGTTTCTTATGGACTGCATGGAGGACAGAGAGTCTGTACAGATTGCTATAGTTTTATCATCATTGAGTGGAGTTTTCACCGCCTGTAGTATTTCATATAGTTCAGCAGTATAAATACTGCAATTACTGAAGAGTCGAAACAAGCTGACGGTGGTTGTAGTCGTTGTAACAGCACAACCAACACCTTCTTCAGTCTTAGATGCGTCTGAGTAAAGAATCTTATCGAAGTTGCATTGATGTATTTCATATAATCTTTGTTTGATAATGGAAGGTGATATTTCATTTTTATTATATTTGGATAATTCGATATTAAAATTTGGAAGTTTACATATTCATGGAGGGGTTTGAGGGACCTTGAAAGGGCTGGTCGACAACAGATTGATATCTAAATAAGGAAGTAGCATCTGTATAGTGGACGGTACCATTCTAAAATTATTAATAACTGGTAATTGTCTATTACAGATGAGGTTTCTTGTGGAATTTGTGGGATTTGCTGAAACTCTAGCGAAATAGAGCAGTAGAAGTTGTTGTCGTCTTAGATGAAGCGAAGGTTCGAAACATTCTACATGAATACTTTTCACCGGACTGGATCGGAATGCTCCTAAACAAAGTCGAGTGGAAGTATTGTGGACAACATTTAGTGAACGTAGTAGTGATTTACTTGATGACATGTAGAGAACACTACCATCGGCTCCCCAACTATAATAGGCTAGTGATTTAAGGAGATTCATTCTTTGTAGGCAGTTACCCTTAAGTTCTCGAATGTGTGGTCTCCAGGAAAGTTTTTTATCGAAAATAATGCCGAGAAGCTTTATTTGGTCTACTACTTGGAGAAAATTTCCATTTAGAGTAATGGTTGGAGATTGCGTGTTTTGTCTTCTAGTAAAATGAATAACTTTGGATTTAGATGAGGAAAAGTTTAGGCCGGATTGGCTGGCCCAGTTGTTTATTTTACTTAGCGTATTTTGTAGTAAAGCATTTGTGCTGGAAGTGACCTTTCCATGACAAAATAATATTATGTCGTCGGCATATATTCCGTATTGCACAGGGTCGTTTATGAATGAGCTAAAATCGTTAATACTAAGAAGAAATAGTGTACTGCTTAGAACAGACCCTTGTGGGACACCGTTTGTGGTTGTGTGCTGGGAGGAAGTTTTTCCATTAGTAATTACTTTAAAGGATCGGTCTCTGAGAAATTTTTTTATAAACGAATATATATTACCGGATAGCTTGTTCTGGCTTAGTTTGTTTAGTATCACAGAAATTGGTATAGAGTCAAAAGCGCTTTCGATGTCAAGGGAAATTGCAATTACTTCATTTTTGTTAGATAGCGCAGTCGCAATTGTTGATTGCAGAAGTACAAGATTGTCCAAGGTGCATCGATTTGGTCTGAAGCCTGTATTTTTAAAATTGAAATTATACTTTTAAAATTGAATAAGGTAATTCTATTAATTATTTATTGTTTAAACAAATTACATTATACTAAAATAATTCAACTAATTATTATGTTTGCTCCTAGCTCTATCAACATTCAATATTGTTATTAGCTGGATAGTACTTATAACTTTTAAATTTTGACAATCGTTATGAATCGAATCAGTTCGATCAGTTAGTAAAGTCATGCAGTTTTTAATTTAAACCTGCTTAGAATAAATATATGAAGATCAGAAACGCATTGATCTTGAGTAGTGAATCGATGTGAAGAACCACATTTCGTCACGCTACCCGTGACGTCTTTTATGGCGCTAATTCTATGATGCTCACTTTAGCATTTTCAGGAAGGTTTAGCTTCGCTTCAAAAAAAAATTTATATAATATTTTTGGGTAAACACGATAAAAGTTGATTTCAATTTAAAATTAATTTAAAAACCAGTGAAATACTAAAATCTTTTTATTATAAACATTTAACTTACTAGAACAGTTGTAATAAAACCTGTTCTACTACAGACTACGAAGGTTGTTTTCTAGGATTGTACTCCAATTACAAATAATTACTTAAAATGGATAGTACTATTCAATCTGAAATTCCTACAACTACCTAATAATACTCCAAACAGCTCCTCATCAAATCAATTTAATGTATCACTTACATATTCTTCCGTAGCCAATCAAACACCACAATCCAATATATTTCCATCGAGAAAACAAGCAATTATTTTTGATTCAACTGAAAATTCCAAACTAGATGATTATTTGTCCGTTTTGAGTCTTCTGATACAACCAATCCACATCATCTTCTGTTTACACACAAAATTATCAAATAATAGAGTACGTATATTTTTAGAAAACGAAAAACTAGCTGAAAATTTTATAAACAAAAATGAAAAAATTCAAATAAACCAACAACTCTTACAAGCTCGTAGACTAATTAGCCCCAGTCAGCGATTAGTATTGTCCAATGTCTGTCCCTCAATCCCACACTTAGTCCTAATATCTGCATTAAAAACACATGTATTATAAATCTTCTGTCACCTATAACATTCCTAAGAATAGGCACATCGACACCACAATTCCAGCATATTTTAATTTTCAGACGCCAAACAAATATATCTCCACTAAACAACCAGCCCCTACCTGATTTTTTCTTATCAAACATGAGACAACGATATACAAGATTTACCTATTACCAACCACTTAATAAAAACCTACCCAATGTCTACTGCGATTACATCAGATAATTCAACAACAAATAATTTAGTTTCAAATATAGACCCAACTAAAAATACAACTAATTTATCAGCTCAAAAAAAAAACAGACAAACACTAAACAACAACAATCAAAAGAAGAAAACACCCAACAAGAAACCCAACCACATACTATCCAACAACAAAAACCACACATGCTGCAAACCAAAGATGATTCAAAAACAACAAGACCCAATAATAGATCTAGAAAATAAGGCAACGCATATAAACACAGGCAAAGCACAAAACAAACTCACAATATTCCAAATCTCTCCATCAGCTACTACATCTACAAAGGGACCTACTTTTATTACACCAAAAAGTAAAGACAAGAAAGTGCAATCAGATCAAAATGTCAAACCAAAAAACACTAGAAAAACTAAAACTTTATTTGATAACAAAAACTTCAACTACTTTATAACTTACGACAGTTATTAGACTTTTAAAAAAATGTAAGAACCCACCAGACCCGTTATGTATCGCCAAAATGTATACATAAGAAACAACAGAGGTCATAGATCTATTAACTAATATATACCCTTACCTGAAAAATAAAATATTAAAGCACATCACTCAGACCTTCAAACAGACTTGGAAAGCTACGCATCTACAGAAACTTATTAATATATAATTTTTAACTCTCTAAGTCAATGGAACATAAATGGGTATTATACCCATTTAGAAATTTTAAAATTAATAATTTCAAAATATAAACCTAGTTTGATATTTTTACAACCAACTTCAAAAACAACAAAGCTTATGACTCAAAAAATTAATTTCTTTAAGAAGAACTGTTTCTTTAGAAATCGAGAAAATGCGAAAATTGCTAACGGAGGGGTAGCAATCTACATAAAAGATAACTTTGACGCTAAACCAATAAAACTCACAACAACTATCGAAGCAATTGGAATTAGAGTCACAGACACAATTCCTTTTTCAATTTGCAATATTTACATTCCCCCCAACAAAGAACTCGATTCAAAAAAATTTCAAAACTAACATCAAAACATTCAAGTTCAGCAAAACTAACATTTCTAGATCGAAAAATGGAAAAAAATAATAGAAGAAGTCAACTTAAAATCCTTAACGACGGATAACATACGCGCTTCTCTAGTATAGATATATGTATTTTCGAACCATCAGTTACACATACTCTAACGTGGGATATGTTACCAGACCTGTATGAGAGTGATCACTACCCTATTATAATAAGCAATGAACTACAATCAACTACCTCGCAACAACTAAAATGGAACTTAAAAGTCGCAAATTGGACAAAATTTCAAAATTACGTTAAAAACAATCTGCAAAATCTAAATGAAAATATAGATATAGACAATATACTCTCTGACAAACGTAATCACAAAATCAACAAATAATAATTAAGAACAATCGCAAACATCAGTCGGTACCTTGGTGGGATCATGACTGCAGAGAAGCATTAAAACAATCGAAACAAGCTTTTAATAATTTCAAACGACACAAAACTAAAGAAAACTCTATAGAATTTAAAAAATTAAGAGAAGTCGCTAGGTATACCATTAATAAGCCAAACGTGACTCTTGGAGAAAATATGTCACCACAATATATAGTTTAACTTCTATAACAACTATATGGAAAAAAGTCAACAAAATGTCTACATCCAAACCCCATAAATCAATAAACTTTTTAACTCAAAATAACACTATTTATAAAAGCCCAGAAGCAATATCCAATATACTAGCATCTACCTATGAATATTACTCAAGTAACTTAAATTATACTTCCATTAAAATAAAAGAAGAAAAAAAAATCCTACTAAATATTACTATCAAAACAATAACGATCTAAATATACCAACAACAGAAGAAGAATTAAGAATGTATTTCAGAATTGTAAGAAAACTTGTCCTGGACCCGACAATAAACCGTTTATATTTCTTAAAAATGTAGGTCCTCAATCTAAAGAACATCTACTCAAAATCGATCTATATAATCCTATCCAGAAACGTGTTTCCTAAATCATGCAAAAATTCAATCATAATACCTATTTTAAAACTAACTTAACCAAAATCAGATCCACAAACATACCGACCGATATTACTCACATGTAGCATACACATGTAGCATTCACATGTAGCAACTTTAGACAACCTTGTTGACTTATAATCAGAAATCCACGAAGAATTCGCAATAAACCAGCACTGTGTTGGAATATTTTTTGATACAAGCAAAGCATACGATACAGTTTGGAAATATTAAATCATTAAAACATTCAGCAACTGGTTAATAAGGGGTAATATATTAAAATACATTTCAAATTTTCTTGAAAACACACAATTTCAAATTCGAGTTACCGGAACATATTCTCAAACAAAAATTCAACAAAATGGTATACCACAAGGTTCAAACTTAAGCACAAATTTATTCTTATTAGCAATAAATTCGATATTAACACAAATATAAAACCCCGTCAAAGCTAGATTATACGCTGACGACCTAGTTATTTTCTGTAGAGAAAAAAACATAACAATGATTCACAATCACATTCAAAAAACGCTAACACACATTGAGAAATGGTCAGCTACAAGTGAACTTCAGTTTAACACTTTAAAAACGAAAGCAATCTGTTTCTCACAGAAAAATAAAATCGAAACAAACGAATTCAATCTACACGACTAAAAACTAGATTGTGTAGAGGTAATCCGATTCTTGGGTATCAGTTTGATAAAAAATTACCTTGAAAGTCACATATTCAACAGCTGAAAAAATCCTGTATACCTGGTATAAATTTGTTATGATCACTTGCCTTTAAAAACTGGGGTGCCGATTATTCAAGTTTAATACTTATTTACAAATCGATAATTTAATCAAAACTTGACCACGGAGCCACCGTCTACAACTCGTACAAAAAAAAACACATTTAAAGTCACTGGATATTATTCAAAATATATGTCTACTTATTTCTTTAGGTACTCACTACACAAGCCCCTTTCAAAGTCTCTATTGGGAAGGTGGAAAACTTTCTCTTTCTTTCAGAAGACAATATCTAAGCTTAACATATGCAGCAGCCGTGTTATCAAACCGAAACCGATGCATCAAAAAATGAAGACAGAGTTGGAGCAGCGATTTATACGGAAGACTCCTCAGACAACTAACCCGATGTCCAAAGAAAGTACCATTGGTACAAAACGATTTAAAACCATACCTTAAACAAAAAATAATTCAAAAGTAGCATTAAACTTAAAACAACACTCCATCAAAGCTTTATGAAGTCAACAAACCTCCACATCTTTGGAAACCAAAAATAAAAAACAGAAGAGAGCAAGTGATACTTACCTGTCTCCGTATCGGCCATATACGACTTACTCATGACTATTTATTACAGCACAAAAATAAACCAGTGTGTGAAGTGTGCAACAGTGGTCTAACGGTAAAACATTTTTTATTACAGTGTCCCAAATATAACAGTGGACTCCAATATAACAAACCTAACTCCCTAAGAGATGCCCTAGATGAAAATAAAGATACCCAAAAAATATTTTTTTATCTTAAAAACTGTTAACTACTTCAAAAGATCTAAAACATACATTGTAATACACATACATATTATTTTTGTAAACTTTAGTATATACACTAATTGTATTAACTGTTACATTAATCTAAATACGCTAATGACCCTGAGTGGTTGATGTGTTAAAATAAAAAAAAACATCCAACAAGTTTTCTTGTTTAAAATGTGAATAGAAAAAAATTTATTTTAATAAAAATAATATTAACAAAGAATTTCGACTAAACCCTGTGAGATTATGTAAACTTCCTATATTTTATGTCTTTGTTCTGTATAAAACTGTTACTCAAGCAAATACCAAGAACTCCGTGGAATATCATTAATCACAGACCAAAAACATTTTTAAAATACCGGGAATAAGTGCGTAGGCTGTGAATAAAGGTCAAATACTAAGGTAATTCAAAGCCTTTAAGGGTCTATTCGCACTGTCATTTCGCTCTGCTGCTTACTTGACTGGTTCCACTGTCGAGTATAATATACGAGTGAATTTATAGAAAAGTATAGTGAAAATACTCACAAAAACAATAGAAAAACAAAACGTAATATACTTAATTTGTTATATATATATATATATATATATATATATATATATATATATATATATATATATATGTATTAAATTAGAAAAGAATTCTGTTAAAAAAATGATAGTTTTATTCTTAACATCTATTCAAATCAATATGTAATCAAGGTATGACATATGTTAAAACCTTAGATTTTAGATTATCAATATTTTACATCACGCAGTTCTGAAAATAAACACAGAATAATATCAAAGCGTAGATAAGAAAACCAAAATATTATGCACAACCGATATTGAACCAAGTGTAGAGAAAAAATAGAGGAAACCGGTCCTGAACATGGTAATACAAATTGTGTTTTAGTCCCGAAAAATTGTCCTTTCTAAAATAATCTATATCGACATAAACTTAAACTAAAGCAATAAGTGATCATATACAGAGCATCTACGTTACGGAATATAACAGTGAGTTAGTCTTATTTTATATATCAAAAACATTTCAAAGCTACCATTTGTAAGGTTAAGTGGCAGCCGAAAGGCCTGTTATCAGAATCATTTCTGGTTCTATAACTGGTTTAATTAAGTACTAATGCGTTTATCAAATGATATCAGATCCGACCTTAAAAATTTGTCAACAGCCATGACTAACGATCAACAATCTCAAAACAAAACATCCTACTCCGCTGTGCTTGATAATACTTCAATTCAGTTCCCTTCTAAGAATCAAGTAATTTTATTTATTGCGCTACCTGATACTAAAATAGAAGAGTTCTTGGAGAAGTTGTTCATCCACGGAATATTTTATTTGCTTCAACACTATCAAATAACAGAATATGTATCTATCTCTCCAGCGAATCCTTGTTTTAAAATTTTATGTTCAATTCAGGAAATAATAATAAAAGCCGAAAATCTAAAAGCAGGAAGATTAATAACTCCGAACGAAAGATAGTTACTATCTAATGTTTGCCCTTCTATTTCTAGAAGTTCATCTTCTACACACTCTAATAGAAATTGAGTTAATTAAATTGGGTCTTAAATTAATGTCACTTTAAACCTTCCTTAGAATAGGTGGTCAGCTCTCAGAATTTCAACACGTCTTCAGTTTTAGAAGACAAACATATATTCAACCACTTGTAGATATAGACATACCTTCTTTCTTCTTAATTACATATGAATAAACTTCGTATCGCATATATTTAAATACTATTAAACTGGGAATAAGCCACAATTAAAGATAAAAATACGTTTATTGACATTTTGAGAACGATTTCCGAAGTGGAAATTGAAACGTCAATAAACGGTTTTTTTATCTTTAATTGTGGCTTATTCCCAGTTAAACAGTAATTAATTTACAATGTCACAAGAAAATAGCTTCAGAACAGCATATATTTAAGTTTAGATAAACCCTCATGTTTTATCTGTAAGCAAACAGATTATATTGCAGCCAATTGTTCGAGTCATAATCCATAAAATCATTCCACTCTTATCGTCCACCAACCACAACAAATAATACAACAACAACTACAAGAACCTCTTAGTCTGAAAAATCACCGTTATAAATGGAACCAAATCTTCCCATCAGTAATACTAGTACCGAACCTACATCTAACCAAAAAGCAGATACCAATTTAATAACTCCTGTACTTATAGAAACTAATTGTATATCTAAAAATTATTCAACTACAAACAAGAGAACAATATAGGAAATCAATACTACTCCATCTCCCACTGAAGAATTAAATAAAGAATTTAATATCCCAAAACCAACAAAAAAAAAACAACCTGAAACGACTATATTAATTCAGAAACTGATGATGCCAACAAAATAATATTTCAGAATGTCAAATAATTTTAACTTAACATATGAACAAACTCTCGACTTTTTGAAAACTATTCTAGCAAGTCTGATCCCCTCAGCTTACTACAAACATATACATCAGATGCAACCAACTTTATAAATATGATAACAACAATTATAATAAAAATAATAAACAAAATACAAAAAATGCTAGACTCACATGATGCCCTAATCAAGACAGAGATACTACAACAAATTTATCTCAAGAAATAAACTAAAATCTTGGATCCATTTCTTCAATGGAATGTTAACGGCTTCTATATCTGTTTAGAAATGCCTAAACATTTATGTTCAATAATCTCGTCATCAGTTATTTGTTTAAAAGACACAAACTTTAAAGGACGGCATATTTATGACATAAGGAATTATTCTTGTTTCCATAAAAACCGAAACGATGCAAATATTGCTAGTAAAGGAGTTGTTACGTTAACCAAAAATATGAATCGGAAGCATTATTAATCAATAGTAAATTAAAAGTAGTAGGAGTATCAGTGTGCTTTCTACAAAAAATAAATATCTGTAAGACATATATTCCATCTGACTCACCAATCACAAAAGCAGATATTTCAGATGTATAAAATCAAATTCCCACTCCCAGAATAATTGTTGATGAATTTAATGGTCATAATCCAATATGGGGATCTCTCGGAATAAATTTCAAAGGAAAAATTTTAGAAAACATAATAATCTTAAAAAACCAAGACTTGCTGAATGATGGACAATCAACACAATATAATAGTCATACAGATATCTCATCAGATATCGACTTGCCAATATGTGATCCTGTATTGTCATCAAAGTTTTCATGGGATGTAATCCCGTTTTTATATGGAAATGATCATTATCCTATCAAAATCTCTTTCAATAATAATTATGAAGATATTAATACAACCCCAATTCCAAAATGGAATTTAAAAAAAGCCGATTCGTATTTGTTTAAAAAGTATATCCAACATACTTTAAAAGAAGTCACAATAAATCATCACATAGATGAACTTCTAAATTCGTTTATATCACTAATCCATCTTGCTGGTGAAAGACATGTAGGTAAAATATAAATTCTACATAAAAGAAATTCACTACCGTGGTGGAAAGCCGAGTGTACTGACATAATAAAAAATATAAAAATCCTTTAACAAATTAACACGTCATAAAACACATGAAAATATCATAGAATATAAGAAACTAATATTAAAAACTACAGACCTATAAGTTTGTTATCACACTTATACAAATTGTTAACAAGAATAATAACCAACCGCATAACACAAAAACTTGATTTATATCAACCGGTTGAACAGGCGGGATTTAGAAAAGGGTTTGGCGCTAATAATCACTTACAAACCATCAGAACACTAGTAGAAAAAACCACAGAATATAATGTACCTTTACATATGGCATTTATCGACTTTCAGAAGGCTTTTGATAGTATTGAGACTTGGTCCTTTTTGTCAGCCCTGAAGGATGCTCGAATAGACTCACGGTACACTACACTCATTAAAAACATTTATGAACAGGCCACATTCCACATCAAAATCAATGAAGACGAAAAAACTGAAAAAATGCGCCTTGATAAAGGTATTAGACAAGGTGATACTATTTCACGAAAGCTTTTTACCTTAGCATTGGAAAATGTATTCAAACAGCTTGACTGGGAGAAAAAAGGTCTAAACATTGATGGTGTACGTTTGAGTCATTTGAGGTTTGCGAATGACATAGTATTATTTAGTACAGATATCAAGGAACTGGAGCAAATGTTGAAGGAATTAAACCAGCAGTCAAATAAAATAGGTCTCAAAATGTGTGGTCCGAAAACGTTTGTTTTATTGATGTGGCCCTTTTAAGGGTTTTTTAAATAAATATACCCATTTACAAAGATTAACCTCTTTTTTTTTTCAAAATGAACCTTCAGAAAACAAAAATAATGAGTAATTTACAAACTAATCTTGTTATTGACAACGTCAGTCTTGAAAATGTAGACCACTATATAAATCTTGGACATACCATTAAAATCGGCAAAGAAAATCAAATAGCCGAAATAAAAAGACGCATACAACTGTCTTGGGGAGCTTTCGGCAAATTAAGCTTTATTTTGAAGAATAAAGATATACCAATGTGTCTAAAACGTAGAGTTTATGACAAATGTATCTTGCCTGTAACTACATATGGACTGGAGACCATGGCCTTCACAAAGAAAACCTTAGAGCAGCTCAGTACAACCCAAAGAGCAATGGAGAGGGCCATGCTAGGGATTAGTTTGAGAGACAGGATTCGAAATAACGTCATTCGTGAAAGAACAAAAATTACTGATGTCTCAGAACGTATTGCAAGGCTCAAGTGGCAATGGGTAGGACACGTTGCCCGAGATAATCCCGAAAAATGGACACAAAGATTAACAAACTGGAGACCAAGAGAGAACAGGCGAGGAGTAGGCAGACCGCAGAAGAGGTGGACAGACGATATCAAACAAGTCGCGGGCAAGCAGTGGATGAGAATTGCCAAAAGTAGAAATCGATGGAAGCAAATGGAAGAGACCTATGTCCAGCAGTGGACGAACACAGGCTGAAGAAGAAGAAGAAGAAGATAAGAAACTATGGGCTCAAGCTAGATATATAATTAAACAGAACAGAAAATAATCTTTGCAAGAATTTATGTCTTCTATTAATACCAATATGCCTATAAATAAGCATCTATGGAAAATGTTGTGACTACTACACTGGTAGTAGTGATATTGAAGTGAGTAGTGTCTGGGGGCTCGGGAGATTGAGACCTCGGAAGCCCTGAAGAAAACATCAGAGAGGATGTCGAAAACTCGGCGCAATGGATATCAACGCGGTTCAACCCGGAAGACTGGTGAGTTTAATACTAATTTTTTGGTCTATATTAAATAAAAATCTTTGTTTTTTTCTAAAGCTCAATATTTCGCCATTTATTTAATAGCTTCATCAGGAGTTACTGTAAAAAACAAACATTTCAAAAAACTTACGTACACTTAGATTTACAATACTTACAGAAATTAAAAGATTTCACACATAAATAAACTTGACATTAAAATAACATTTTTGATAATGTATATGTATATCCAATAAAATGCATGTTAAAATATAAATATATTTGAGCACGTTCGTTAACAATAAATAAGATGGAAACAACTAAAAGTTATTTAAAATGCAAAAAACTAAAAATGTAAGAAAACATTAGAAGACTATTATTTCTTTAATTAATCATTAAGGCTAGTTGGTATGATTAATCATTAAGGTGAGTAAGTTTTAAATTTTGTTCAATATATTGCAATATATGTTGCTTAATTGCCCCATGTCTGTTTTATAATTTAAAGTTTGTTTATTTTTGTTGATGTGGTATATCTCCAAAAATAACCTACTTTTGTAATTTTCAGACTGTGCCAAAATACGAGCATTGTTGTAGTCTAACAGATGACTAATGATAATCATCATAAAAGATTTTTATTTAATATAGACTACAGACCCGATATTTCCAACATACTTATAAATTATTTTTTGGTCGAAATAATCACGTTAAATATATATATATATATATATATATATATATATATATATATATATATATATATATATATATATATATATATATATATATATATATATATATATATATGTAAAGAAAAACTACTGTTTTGTTTTTCTTTAATAATATTTCTATTTATATTCTCATTTTGTTACGCCACTGTCAAAACATTAAGTTCTTCTTTTTGTTTTCATGTTAGATATACTTGTGAGGTGTTTTGACAGTGATAATTTACTAATTTTACCATTGTCAATTGTCTGGCCATTATTACTTTTGCCTGTAATTTGTAAAATTAGAATATAAGCTTTATTACGTACTATTTGGATGCTAAGTAAATGCATCATAACAGATACTGACACGTAATGACTAGCACGTAATAAAAAAAATTACGCTTCAGTTTTATAAAAATGTGTAATATCACATAAGCCTCGTAAGTCAGTTGGTCGAGTTACCATGGAAACGAATTAACAGACGTTATTTTAACAGACAAAATTATTAATCTGTCAGTGTAAATATAGTGGCAATTTAATTTTTATTTTTATAAACGAAAATAATCGTAGAAAAAGTATAGTACACAATTTGAGTTGTAAGCTTATTACATGCTTGTAATATTACTGCGCTCGCCGCTAAGCGGCTCGCGCGCAACTTTTTTACTCGCATGTAATAAGCTTCTTACAACTCTCGTTATGTAATCTACTATTCTTGTTTACAGGTAATGTATTTGTTAATAATTAATATTATACAGAAAATAATAAAGTTTACTTTTTTACAGAGAAACACAGTTGAGTTTATTTTAAAGTTTGCTGATAAAAAACATATATATATATATATATATATATATATATATATATATATATATATATATATATATAATAAAAATAAAAACAGAACACTCTTTTTGCTTTTCTTTAATTTATGTAGTTTAAGTTTTAATAGTTCCTTACGCCACAGTCAAAATATTTAAAATTATATTATTATCATGTTTGGTTAATTAACATACATATATAAATAGTATTGTATTAACATACAAATTGTAAGCGAAAACATCGGAGTAGTACCCACAATAAACACTATGAAGGAACTGTAAGAATGTGTTGTAAAACTAGAACAAATCATATATAATGATATTAGCGCCAGCTCCAAAGAAGAAAAAATAATAAAATAACACAAAAAGGAAGATTCAGAAATATTAGCGACGAACTAAAAGACCTGATATGAGAAGAGAACAGAAAAAAGAGCTAACCGAACAAGGAATCAAGAAGATAAAACGAAAGCTAATGAATTGAACAGAGAAATTAAAAGATAACTGGAGAAATAAATGCTGGGACAACCATATCCAAGAGCGAAATACAAATAAATCTGCATTCTGGAAACTTTTGAAAGTTTTATTCAAGAATAAAAAACCAATTTCACCCCTAAAACGAATAAAGAGGAATTGTGTACACCGAAGAAGAAAACGCAGAAGTCTAGAAAAACACAATCCACAGAAAATGTGAAAACAACGACCATCACAAAGAAGACTTAGATTTCACAGAAGAGGTAGAGGGGATAGCTAGAAATCTAAAAAGAAGAAGTGACAGAATAGGTCTAACACATATCTCCCCTGAAGAGATTAAACAAAAGATTTAAAAATATAGCAGCAGGACCGGATAATATCACAAACAAAGCACTTAAGAATCTATCGGCGAAAGCAATAGTACATTTATTAAGTATAATAACCAGAATGCTACGACTAAAATACTTTCCGTGCAGATGGAAGGCTCATGTAATGATGATAGCAAAACCAGTGTAAAGTGGTACTTTTCCACAAAACTACCTCCCAATGAGTCTACTATCTTCAATAATCAAAATAGCCGAAAGAGTAATATTAACTAGACTCCAGAAGCACAGCTGTTTTGGATCAGATCACTCTTGCGAGCTCCAGATACCAAGACTGACAGAATACATAACTAAGACACAGCATAAAAAATTTCGTTTTTTCCGTAGTTTTTCCCAACGTCACTAAAATTTTCGGCAGAGTTTGACACAAAGGCTCTCTGTACACAATAAATGAATATGGTAGCAGTAAGGCGATGACATGTCTTATTGCGTCATACGTAGCCAACAGGAGGTTCAGAGTTCGAATAGGATCAATCTTGTCCGAAGGACGGTACATAGACGGCCAAAACACCAAATTACGGGATAAAGGAAAGACCAGGACTTTGATGTTAACTGATGTTTAAAAACTTTGGTTTTAATTGACTACACGGTAGTCAATTAAATAAATTAAGGTAGACGACAGAAGGTAAACTAAAAAAAGCCGACACTATTATTACACCTGACTATCATAGGATGGTAGTTTGTAATAATAGGAGACTGATGCTCGAAAAGAACATCGACGAGTATACGGAGAACTTAAGTAGCGTATCATAGGATACATAGTGATAAAACTCTGGCGATAGGGTATGCACTAGATATAGAAAAAAAACTCAACCTTTTTTCTTTAGCCAATTAGTCAATAAGTCACTTTAATACTAATACGATGTCACTCACACACATTCATTTTAATTGAGCATAGAAGACCCTCCAGGCCTTTTAACCAAGCCACTTAGCCTTAGGTTGTTCAAGCAGATCATAAGGAGACATCATCGCGAAATCTGAAGATCAAGGTCATGTGCGGTAACATGAACTCGGTAGTCAGGTACCCTTTCGAGTACTCAACCAGCGCAGAGAACAAAATTTATTTTGCATATTCAGCGCTGAGTAACCGAACACACACTTTTTCCGGACAGAGAGACATCAACTTAAGTTGATGGCTCTCTGTTCGAAACACATACGTTTTAGGGACTTAGTCCCAAAATCATATTAAAATAACTTCAAAACAGTCACAAATAATGTAAATAGAGAGAAAAGCCGATTTGTGTGCTACCCCTACAATTAGTTGGCCTAACCAAAGTAAAAAAACAGAGGTTGTTCCATTACACAGGACACCCAAAATAACGTTCATATCATAAGCCTTCCCACGTAAGTAACACGATGGAAAAGAGTGATGGAGGAAACGCCTGGAGGTTAGATAGGTACCACTTCATAGCGAAGTGAGACCGGTTTGATCTTGGACATGTACATCCTGCTGTAGGATGATATACACATGATCCTTAGGGACAGGATTGCTTACGTTTATGTGTGTGTGTGTGTGTGTGTGTGTGTGTGTGTGTGTGTGTGTTTTATGTGGAAAGCAAAACCAGTAACCTAGGTTACTTAAACTAAATAATAACTATATTAAATAAACTTATTTAAGTATTAACCCAATTTCTTCTGTTTTGTACTTAACCTAATAATAATAGAAAACTATCAATTGTTAACAAAACTTGCCTTATGTTGTCGTGTCATGTCAATTTAACTTCAATAATTAAAAAAGCCTAATTACTCTGATGCACTTGTGAATATTTATTAGATCCAATATCCATCATGCCTAAATTAAAATTACTAGATCCAATTTACTTGATTAAAAAAAATAATTATTGCCAGATCATGTTCTAAGTAACTATGATGCAGTAGATTGTGATAATATTATTTGCCTTTAATCAATTTAATATTAGAGGTCGGAACTTATAGCCTTTCTACGTTTGTCATGGTGTCGTTACGTAATTTACAATTTACTTCGGATAATATTATATTTTTGATGTTAAGGAATAAACATTTAATCACAACTAAATCAAATGATATTTAACTTAAGTGAAAGTCAATAATTTTTTTGTTTCGGATATAAAGAAAATTCAGCTTATGTTTTTCATTAAAAGTTAAAAAAATCAAATGAATGTCAAACTTACTAAACTAAAATAGTAAATAACACTATAAAATTAGAAAAAAATTATCGCTTTTCTAGACCTCAAAAGAACTCCGGAACTTTCCATATATATATGTAAAAGTCGTTTGAGTTAATTTGACTAAAAAATTGAAGAGAGGGCCTTGCTGATTATGTTCTTATTGCCCCAAGACCAAGAAATCAATTGTTTATGAGTTATATAGCTTCAAATGTATGTCCGCAAAGGTGCCAGTGCACTTATTATCCGCGCTAATTTGAGACATATTTTTATAAAACAAACTTATATATTACTACTAACCTTTTAATTATATCATATTAGTGTGTAATATTTAGTAATTTTTATTCGAACACTGGATTATAATGAAATAGTGGTTGATATTCACCAAAATGATAAATTTTGCTCATATAACCTGTTTGTTTTATTACGATTTTTTGCACTGAAGTTTGACAGCGACTGTGCGAGGTTGCCAATTTTTGTGATAGGTTTGTTCCAGTTTTATATGATATATTTAAACAAATTAAAATATCTCTGGATGAAATTTATAAATTGTCAATACAAGTTTAATTTATGTTTTGCTTATATTTTTGAAAAATGGAAGAAAATTCTATTATTGATATAAATAATCTAACACAAAAAAGCGATACTGAATTAATTCAATATTTGCAAAATATTGAATTACTTAAACAACAATTTAAATGCAAAGTTAGACAATGTCGGCGTCTATGTGTAGTGAGACAGAAAAATGGGTTTAAATTAAATCATGGATTTTGGTGCAGTAAATTCAAAAAAATGTATTCTGTATGTACAGGTACATTTTTTGAAGGATTGAGAGTACCAATCAGGACTCTATTTTATCTAATGTGGTTTTGGGCAAGTCAGACGTCAGTTAAAAGTGCCGCAGAGATTATGAATTTGGAAAAACGATCTGTTATACAGATTTATCGGTATTTGCGAGATGTGGTTTCTTGGAAACTTTTACAAGAGGAAGAACCATTTTTATTAGATAAAATAAGAATAAAAAATTTTTAGTTTTAAACATTTAGTTACTTTTCATATTCTTATTATTGCAGGTAGAGAAGGACACACTGTTCAAATTGATGAAAGTGTTGTAACAAAAAGAAAATATAACCGCGGTAGAATAATTAAAGAACAATGGGTTTTGGGAATGTACGAAATAGTTTTTAAAAGGGGGTTATATATATATATATATATATATATATATATATATATATATATATATATATATATATATATATATATATATATATATATATCAAAGTATAATATGGTATGTTTTTTAGATTAGGTTGAATTAGATTAGCTTAGGTTAGATTGATTTTTGATATTTTGATATGATATTTTCCTACGGACGTCGGTAGGTCATCTCACACCCCAGGAAGGGAACTAGTATATTTTTATCTTAATAATATACACCGATTAATATATTTACCTTAATTATTTTTGTTTAGGTGAGGATAGGTTAAGTTCCCTTCCTGGGGTGTAATCTCACACCCCAGGAAGGGAACTCGTATATTTTTACCTTAATAATATATACCGATTAATATATTCACCTTAATTATTTTTGTTTAGGTGAGAATACGGGCGTCGGTAGGTCATTTCACACACCAGGAAGGGAAATCGTATATTTTTACCTTAATAATATATACCGATTAATATATTTTTGTTTAGGTGGGGATAGGTTGAGTTCCCTTCCTGGGGTGTGAGATGACCTACCGACGTCCGTAGATCACCATCTGTCAGCTAGACGTAACAACACGTTAAATATATTACTTTTAACATTTTCCACGATTTTCCGCATCAACCTTGCACAGGTAAGCTATTAGTCTATTGCATATAGTTCCAATTATTGTAAATTTACCACTGAAGCTAGTATAAAAACGTATAGTGTTCCTCATTTAAAAATGAATCGTTATTATGTAATATTATTGAATTGTCAATTGTTTTATAATAACACCGCACATTTAAGTTCTTTAGTATTGAGAACAATTACAGCAATTACGCTCGGAGATCAAAAGATAAATGATGGCATAAGAAAAAAAATGTAACGTACAGTCTATAAATGAATTAACACAAAATAGAAAAAAAATGGAATAATAACAAAAGCAGAATGGAGGAGACCAGTGTCATCAAAATAGCAAAAGATAAGTGGAATGATAAGCTTCCATAAAGGTATTAATCCGCCAATGAACAAGCAGAATTGTTTATAAAGAGTAATAAGAAGAATTTCAGTTCTTTAAAATTTAACAAAACTTATTTTTTTCTTTAAAAATTGTTTAGTGTTTAACTGGGAATAAGCCACAATTAGGTAAAAATACGTTTATTGACGTTTCAATTTCTACTTCGGAAATCGTTCTCCTTCGGAAATTTCCGAAGTGGAAATTAAAACGTCAATAAACGTATTTTTAACTTTAATTGTGGCTTATTCCCAGGTAAATAGTAAATAATTTAAAATACCACAAGAAAATAGCTTCAGAACAATTTTAAAAATTGTGTTTAATGATTTTAGTAATTTTCAAAATTTGTTAAATATAATACAGAATTTATTGATCAGTTTTATTTTACATTATTATTTAGTATTTATGTTTAATTCCTGCATTTAGATTATTATTATATTCTAAAATAGTATGCATATAAGGCGATGAGCAGAGTAATAAGTGTTTATGAATGTATATTACGTAAAAAGAAGTATTACATTCAAAAAATATATCATAAAATTTAAAGTATAGAGAATACTTGTGATATTAAACATTTTTATAGATTTGGAAATGTCGCAGTCAACTCTCAATATGGCCGCCCAAAAAGTGTGAAATTTTCAATTTTCAAAGTCGTTTCAAATAATGTATATTTTCAAGATTTATAAAAATTTTTCCCGAAAGCGCGTGGAGGATAAATGCACCGGAACCGTCCGCAAATGCTTCGTTTTCGGAGATAAGGGGTGTTAAAATTTTTCTTACAAACCAACGATTTATTTATTGCTCTGAAACCGGTTGGGTTATGCAAATGATATTTGGTGGGATTTAAGAGGTAGTTATTGCGCATTTTTTAATTTACCTACAAGTAACATTGCACCAGAATGAAAAATTAGGGGAGCACATGTGGAAGGTGGCCCCGAAGGCTGCGAATAGTGCGGCTACGTTGGGAAGGGTGATGCCCAACATTTTTCTTCTTCTTTCAGTGCCTATCCGTTCCGAATATTGGCAATCATTCTGGCTATAATTATTTTATTAACTGATGCTTTAAATAGATTCGTTGTTGTTGTGGAGAATCATTTATCCAGGTTCTTCAACCATGATATTCTCCTTTTCCCAATTCCTCGCTTTCCAAATACTTGACCCTGTAGGATTACCTTCAGTAATCTGAATGTAGTGCTGTTTCTCATTATATGTCCGAGATATTCCAACTTTCTCCTTTTAATGGTATACATCACCTCTCTTTCTTTGCCCACTCTTCGTAATACGGTCTCGTTGGTTATCTTGTCTGTCCATGATATCCTTAGAATTCGCCTGTATAGCCACATCTCGAAGGCTTCAAGTTTTTTCTCCATTGCTTCAGTTAGTGTCCAGGATTCAACTCAATGCCCAACATTGGGGGACCCAAATCCGAAATAAGAAGAGTTTTACACGGTGTTGTACAGTCGATCGTCCTCTACGCGGCACCACTCTGGAGCGGGGTGGTAGAAATAACGACCTATAGGAGGCCCATAACACGAGTAGACAGAACAAATATGTTGTTGAGTGGCATGCACCTACAGGACTGTGTCTGCGGTAGCCTTGTGGACCATCACTGGATGTGTTCCGTTGCATGTTTATGGGGGGGGGGTGGACGAAAATTCTGATCCCGAGCATAAGAGATTGGGTAGACTGTGGCCACCGTCGACTGGATTATTTCCTGACGCAGGTACTCACAGGATGCGGGTGTTCTAGGGCCTACTATTCTAGGTTTGGATGACACAGATGAATGTCTATACTGTGAACACTTAGATACTGTGATATATACGATATTAGATTGCAACAGATGGATAGTAGAAATATGAGAATGATTAAAAATAAAGCAGGTTGGATTAGCATACACAACTATATCCGTGCAATGATCAAGAAAATAGAAAAGAAAGAAGGACAGCTAGACCAACGGCAAAGGTAAAGAGAGAAAGATGCTGGAAGCTGAAGTTAGAAATGTAAGTCAGACTGTATAAGTTAGAATTTGTGAGCCAGACTGTGGTGAAGAAGGAAATGCCCATCTGGGAGTGATGGGCATTTCCTTGTGGAGTGATGTTGTTTATGGGTTTAAAGTTAGGGAATAATTGCTTTGCTTGTTTACTGACAAGAAAACCACTGCCAAACTCGTGTCGGGTGCTATGTCCCATATAGTATCTATTGTAGACATTTTTTTTCCGATAATTCCTAAACCAGTGGATCTCATCTCTTGAATCGTTTGCTGGTTCGTCGTAAATTAAACAGTCCGGCTTTTCTTTTTGTGCTTTTATAATTAAAATTAAATAGATATTAAAATTCTATGAATGGCAACATGTATTCTTACTGCCCTAAATTAAGTATTTTTAATATATAAGGTGCTAAAAGTCAAATAAATTAGTTAGACAGTTTCAAGAAACTATGTTCAATTTTTCACATCAGAAACAAAAGTATTGGTTAAATAACTAAAAAAGTTTAAATATGATACTCCTTTAAATTACCCTTACTTTTGATAATTAGCTAAACTTTGTTTTTTATTTAAATATACTAATATTTTTATTTATGTTGTTTAAAAATTAAACTTGGTTTGTTGAATCTGTCCCACTAATGATTTAACTTTTAACGACACCTTGTATATCAAAGAATATTAAACATTAGGGTAATAGTGATACATATAGCTGTTCGTAGAATTTCCATGCCCATTTTATTTTAGATAGAAAAATATGGGATTCTATTAAAAAAAAAAATTAATGAATGAAGTCATCACGACGTCAATTTGACGGCATAACAATTGCTATTGTCCAAAATAAAAGCAAAACAACATTGAAAATGTTTTTATAAATACCGTTTAGATGTTAGCATTTTGGATATAGCTGCATGAAACAGTCGATTGCAGCTCCAATAAAACCACTCTTTCGGTTCCAATAGTATCATATTTATAATCGGAGTACCACATAAAATATTATTTTCGTATTAAAATAATCTCCACCTGAATCATATTAAGTTTGAATCATATATGACTCAGTGGGCAGTAAAGTTTGGCAGCCGTGATATTATTCTTTCCCTTACACTTCTGTTTACTAGATTAATGTTTTGCAGAAGTTGGCATCGATCTTACAAATTTCATAAACGTCAATCTATGAAGTTAACTACGAAATCCGACATTACTGAAAAAAATTATTTGCCTCGTAGCAAATATTTTTTATTCTCATAGCAAGATTGAGCCAAATTCGTTTTTGCATTAGTAAAATATAATATTTATTGAGTGAGTATGTGAATCGCTTATTTATGAAAAGCCTCTTGTCACAAAATGTAAATTTTGGAAAACAAGAAAAAAACTGTTTAGTTTTATAAAAAACGATTTTATACTTTTCTGATTTTTCGAAACATTTTAAGAACCTTAAAACCTAAAATAAATCATGTTAGTTACACTTTTTAAAATCAGTATTGTATTTTTTTATTATTGAAAATAGCTGACAAAAGGCCTTTCATAAACAAAAGTGTTGTTTCACGGGGAAAGTTTTGATTGGTGGATGAATTTGCACCATATTTATTTATAATTAATATTACTTTATTAAAACAGTTCTAAGACAATACAATTAGCTACAATTAATTGCCATTTTATACATTTTTGCTATTTTTTTGGTTGCAACTGTAGGCCATTGGGCAAGCTCATTGTAAAACCACTTGTGTTTTTGAGGGACAGACTGCAAAAGTTTTTTCAGGTCATTAATTTTTTCCTGATGAATTGATACCTTTGATTCATGAGTTTTTCTTGCTAATGAGGAAGGCGAGGATGGCTCAGCAATAGACAGTGAATTAGATAATCATTTGAAGGTTTTGCTAATAAATTCACCTACAAAATCAGATACAACAACCACCCCTTTTTTAAATCTTTTGCAAGTAAATTCATGGTAGGAAGAAATAGTAAACATTTCCTTTTTTTGTTTTTCTCAATTTTACTTTCTTCTGAAACAGTATTTTTCGTAAAATTTGGGCCACCAAGTTTGAAATTCCAAAACATTTGCATTTTTCACTAAATCCACAGTAAATTGCCTCTATTTTGTAGATGAAAGTATTATTTCTGTTATATCTTTCAAAGTGTAGAATCTATCATGTTTCCTTAGGTTTCATTTTACAAGGCCGAAGACCCTGTTAACTTTTTTGAATCTTCCATTATCTGTAAGTTGCATTAAAAACCTAATCATCGTATGATTTTTATTTTGTTCTACACAGCTGTCACTGTATAAGTACAATTTATCTACATTATCTTAAACATTCTCGTCAATATACTTCTTTAAGAAAGAGCAAACTTCATTACTTCCCTTTCCAGCAACTCTCTAGTGGTATAAATAACATGTTGCAGTGACGTTATTTAAAATCGAAAGACGCAGAGGAATTGGTAGAAAGCAGGTCTCTTGGTTGAAGAATATCAGGGAGTGGACAGGAATAAAGAAAGCTGAGCAACTATTTAGAATAGCTCGAGACAGAGACAGTTTCGCTATGTTAATCGCCAATGTCAAGGGGACTTGATAGGGCACTTTAAGAAGAAGAAGTGTCATTATTACCATTGTGTATGCCAAATGGATAGACGGACAGTTGTCTAAGTTAGTATATTTCCTAAATTGGAATTGTGGGAAGCGATATGTTTGCTATATAATTTAAACATAAAAGCATCGCATTTTCATGTTCGGTACAGTATTCTTTCGTCTGTCGAATGGATGAATAAAACTTTTTGCTACGCCCCTTATGCACAAGTAGTTGTGCAACTGCAACTCGTTTTGATGTTTCGTTTAACTGAGGATATTTTATTGTTGTATTGAGCAGTTCATATTCACAACAACTGTCAATTTGGGGTCTTCCAAATCTATAATTAAAATGTTCTTTGAAAAGTTTTTACTTCATGTTTAACTCGTTATATTTCTCTTGAAACAAATTGAACATTTTTTTTATGTTCAGCTTAGCATCTAGATATTCTAGATTAGCATTCCTTAAAAGAATAGTGACTTGTTTTCAGGGAAAATGACTGAATGTGTTCTTTTACAAGATCAGTATAATCTTGCAGTCTTCTTACTCTTTTTTCACCAATACCATGCAGACTTAAAAAAGCCTTTCTGCAGATGTTGATCCTTTTCTCACGAAGCAAGGCATAGAATTTAAAAGAGCTTTTATGCTCAACAGAATGTTTTGGCTTAAAAAAATATCTTCAGCTTCATCTTTGTGAAGTGTTTTGTTTTATTCTTGACCTCCTCTTCTGTACGGGCCCTGCTTCTATTAAGACCTGGTAAAAAAGGTCTTGCTCATTTTTGTTTGAAAAGTTTACCCCTCTGCATAAAATTTCAACTTGGTCCTCTTCACATAACTTCTCAAAACATCTCAATCTGCATTTGCAACATTTGAAAAAGTTTACCTACTATTGTGGAACTGAGCTAGGTTTTAAAACTGACTTCTAATTATCATCTTATTGCCATCTTTCGCTTCTTGCTATCTGCTTCCATTTCAATGATACTTTCACTCTCTGACAATATTTCAAAACATAAGTTAAATCATTTTAACAATAACTGAAGAGAAATATTTTATTTTATTATTTTTAACAGTTGATTTTAACATAAAACAACAAGAGGTTAATTATTAATCTCCAAACAGTGAATATCTGTCAAAAATCGGCTGACCGCGCAATGTTGCCAACATTGCCTTTATTTATGAAAAGCCCCTTGTCATTGACACAAGGCTTTTCATAAATAAACAATTAATTTTAAACTAATATATCTGATAAAGGAATAACAAGACATGAGGCTTTTCATAAGCAAACGATGTGCGAACATATGGGTAATCATTTTCTAATTTAAACGAAAATTTGAAAAAAAGTGACATCAGGCCTTTCATAAATAAGCGATTCATGTACTGTTTTTCTTCTAGCAGTCGTTTTTAATACTTTATATTAAATTAAGTATGAAATTAAAATAGTTAATGTTTTTAGGATTCATTTTTTTGGGCACACGATTTCCTAGGTTTATGAAGTTTTTAAACATCTCTATTTAGCTCCGCTTAATACATATCCAAGACATTATTTAGTGTACAAGTTTTAATTGTACCTAAAATATTATATACATACATACAGGATATTTTTAATATTCTTCTATAAATCCACATTTCAAACGCTTGTACCTTATTGCAGCTGTAAATAAATAGTAGGATAGAATTTATCCAACATTTTATTAGTGGTACTAAAATTAGTCGTAATAAAAGTTCTAGGCCTAAGTTTGACGAATTCATATATTTTTCATGTTTTTGTTTCCTCAGTTTCCATTATTTTTTTACGTTGTCATTACTTTCATTCATATGTTTGAATCTTCTTATCTTTAACGTGTAGAGGTTTTGTAGCATTTGCATTTTCATTGATTCTTTGGTGTATATTGAAATCCCTTCATATATTTGAAAAATCTCAGAATATTTCTTAATGTATTTCAGTTTCCTATTTGTACGTATTAAAATACCGAATTCTTTCAATTCCTCGTAGCGTAGGCAAGTAATATAAACCATTTTATAGTTGTTTATTTATTTCGCAACTGCGTATTTTATTGTCGATAATTATTTGATTTAAGCCGCCCGATGTACTGCGTTTTCAAATTAATAATTTACATCTTAATTTCTGTTGTGTTGTGTTTTGTTTATTTTCAAGTTATGTGAACGAATTTTTAAAATAATTTCGTCATTCTTACTTGGGTCGCTGTAGGTTCAGGTATGGATCCAAATTCATCCGTCGAATTTGTAGTTTTTGTAGTTTTCTGTTTTTGGCCCCTTTTTATGGAAATATGTAGCAGTGAAAAGTATGTCTAGTTACAGAGGAGGTTAAAAAAGTATTTAAGAGATTTGTGTCGCCTACAGCAATTCTGATGTTCCAGTTTGTTTCCAGTTGGAGTGCTTTTTCAATCTCGCTGTTCTTGCTTTGTTCCTGAAGCAGTTTGTTTAGTTCCAGTTATAGTTCCAGAATTCTAGTGTAAAACCCAGTGCAGTGCAGGTAACTTTTGTGCAAATATTTAAAGTAAATTAGACATTTTTTTAATATCATATAATTGCTTTCGGTAAAATTTAAAGGATTTATAATAATTAATAAATTATAAAATTTTAGGGTTTGACTTTAGCTGTCAATTTGTGTGTTCAGTTTTTTTTATTTATTGTTAACTTATGACAGCTCGTTTTATTATTTTTTGATTTTAGTTTGTTTTATTTTTAAAGAAGGTTAACCTCCATGCAATTTTGTAAGTTTTGTAGCAACAGAGTTTGTAAACGGCTAGGACACATGTAAGTTTTTTTGTTATTCTTGTTCTCTGTAACTATTAATCTATATGTAAATTTGTGCCATTATTTTTATACCAGTTTGTGGTAAGACACCAATAAATGTAAAAATTTTGTTTCTTAACATTTTGGTAATTTTTCTTAACTTTTTTGATTTTCCATTTGAAAAAGATATATTTCTTATGTTTAATAATTATTTCTCTAGTTACAACTAGTTGTTGTAATGGATATAATTAGGCACATCGAAGTGGCGCCCTATATTAAATTATTAGAGGTGTTTCCTGTTTTTTATTTGTTTTGTTTGTCAAAAGAAATTTATGACTCTTTATTTCATTTTTAGCTTTTATTTTGCTTGCCCTATCTTTACCCCCATAATCTTACCCTGAGGTAGGCAAAATATATTCGCTACAGTTTTAAAACCGGTTTCTAGTTAAATATATAGGACAAAACCAGAGTTACGTTACGAAGATAACATTTTACATTTGTTTCTTTTTTGTTTTGACCAATTTTTAAATTAACGAATTGCTAGATTCATAAGAATATTACAAGTGTTTATGAATTGGCGCTTGATGACAAAACCAATTTGAAAGTCAACTTACTTGACTTGCCCTCGATCTTGTGGGCTAATAGCCATATTTTAAGTGAAATTTTGAGATGTGTTGTTAGTCTAACAGCAAGGTACCTTTCTGTATGCATGGAACGGTGTATAGTTAAAAAGTTTTCTATCCTATTTAAAATTCCTCGCTGAATACGAATATGTAGGTCCCCGATCTCAAAAAGTGGTACCAATTTTTAGAGACAATGTTTTCATAAATAAATTTCTAAATTTTAATATTTTAATTCACAACTAAACTCTATCCAACGGGAAGCAATAGCTCTAGTAAACACTTAAATATAGGCGTATATGGTTATAAATATTTTAATTGGCTACCGTTTGGTGCTTTTTCGTACTTCTTCAGTTCTGTATTACGAAAGTAAGGTCATAATTTAACATAAGACATAACGGAACATAACAAGTTCATAACTATTATTATTGTTACTAATCTAAGGCAAAAATAACCAAAACACATAATTAGATTTAGCTAAAGTTTATCAGATTCATCCCAGTTATAGATAGTAATTAATTAGTAAAACGGTTATAACAATTGTTGCAAACAATATTGCTATGCTTAAGACATACAAATGTAGTACAATATTTGCAATAATATGTGGACAAACTCGTCGTCTTTGTCGCATAGCAAGAAAAACACCTTTTTCTTTTATTGCCCGTTTTAACAACATCTGGATCTGCCCCACTGGTTGAACTGTCCTCCTTATATTTCTGAAGCTGAAACTGCAATGGTCTGTAAATACCTGTAGTAATATCCGATATTGCCGTTTTATTTTCTCTGACAATAACTGATTTAAAAAGTTTTGAATAAAGAGTCTACGTCGTATTTTTTAATTCTGATTTAGCATGCCTATCACCATAGGCCTCCTTCTGCTGTTTCTGGCTACATTATACCAACCAACCATTTGGTCTACAGTGTCAACCCCTGATTTAGTCTGATTGTAATAATTGATTATCTCTGGCTTGTGCGTATCTGAATTTACTATGTCATCGAAGTGCATACTAGATACTAAAATTAGGTTTTTCCCTTCTTTGGCACATGCGATACAAGAGTACAATCTTCACTAAAAGCAAAAAAGTTAGATTGTATTGGTCTCTTTGCCGTACTCACTAATTCAGGTGGTAGTTGACGTTTGTTTCTTCTGACTATCCCTACATATGATAGTCTGTTCTTTTAGTCTATGATATTCTATGGTAGTGTATAATATTTGATCCTAAATTATAGATAGGTGTAGCTAATCTCTTGACCACATCCACTGGTTTATTGCTGACACGAAACGGACCTTCAGGCTGCAGTCCTGCATAATTTTCCATATTGACTGTGTAAACGTTTTGTCCCATAGAGTATCCTTTTTGCAATTTTTTACAAATAGTAAAAAGATTTGTCCAACAGCTAACAACTTATCAATCTTTAGTCGATCTTTAGTCGTCTTGTCATGGAATCTTATACAGTTGTGAATAAATTTAATTTTTTTCATTGACTCTGTAAGTCTGAATAATTCAATTCCACTACCATCTGTTGCCCATAAATCTTCCAAATTTAGTCGATTACTGCGATGTAATCCAGCTAAATACAAAAGGCCCGCAAATGATTTTAGTTCTATTTTGTCGGTTTGTCTAGCCTTTCCTTCTCTGGAATATATACTTGAAATAAAGTCTATATATTTACTTGTATGTTTTAAAATTAAATTTAAAAGTTCTTCTGACACGAAACAGCTCCGGCATTCATATTCAGTTTTTACATTTTTTGCAGTAATCCTTACTAGAGGCAATTGACACCGAACATTTTGTTTCTGTCGCCTAATTTTATTTCAGTAAACTGGCTTTTTTTCCCAATTTTGTTACTTTGTCTTTTCCGAAAAAATACTCCTCGTTTTCATATACGTTCTCTTTGCTCTTCTCACTAGAAATGTCTTTTTCGCTATCCGAATTTTCTGATCGCTCTTCGACATAATCGATTTCGTTCACGCCACTTTCGTCTTCAATCTCATTTCTTTTATTTCCATCGTCAGAATCGAGAAACATACTCTGAAGCTCTTCAACATCCTTTAAATCATCCAACTTATATACCTTTTTCGACATTCTAAATATAATATAGATCACACAACGAAATAAACTCTGGAAAAGTTTGATTAAAATAAAAAATCAAAGGTAAATGTATGTTACAGATTATTTTTATCAAAAAGATTTATTAATAATAATTGAGGGTAGTGGAATATTTATGAAAATAAATGTTGGTTTATATGCCAAAAAAATCGTTTCACTTTTATTTTATAGCTAACCTGTAAAAAAAACGTGGCTACCAAGTCTTGTTCCTTTTACCTTGGTGTCGTTAAAAACAATTGAAAAACTGAAACTGTCACTATCACTATTACCACCAATTTCTACAATCTACGGTTCAACCATGATCTCAATAATATTATCAAGCTCCCCGAACTTTGTTTTACTGTCTTCTGCACATACTTCACATAGTTTCTCCATTTATCCAAGATAATAATGTTGAGGATTTAAAAGGATTCATTTAAAAGGATTTTTACATCTGCAAATTTTAAAGTCTTGTTGTTGGCAGAAACCAGTCATAGTGGTAAGGTGGCAAACACAAAACGGTTTTATTTTGAGCTGTAGCTTTTTCATCAATAATATATTTATTATATTTAGCCTACGTGTTGCCACTAATTGTAAAAGTTCAACCTTAAGCATGTCCTGATCCAAGGCGATATTTTTTTATTATAACCAGTCTTTTATTTTTGGCTTTGTCCATGCTGTAGTAGGTACTTTCTCACTTTTTCACGAATGGTAAAAAGAGGTAAAATATTTGTAAGCCACTTTTCAAAGACGTTGGAGTTTGTTTCCTCGTGATAGTTGCCAGTATTTTTTGATTCGAACACCCATAGGCCACAAAACATGTTTCTTTCCCAATATGTGTAATAATCAGTCTTTTTCTCTTATCCGGTGGATTTTTTAGACCTGCGGAGAGATATGAAAAAACACCTGCCTGGTATATTGTTTTATTTGGAGAAAATTCCTCTACACAATCTCCAGAACTCGGCATTACTTGTAAAACTATAAACTAGACCGCAAAATTGTAAACCATTTAAAAAAATGTTTTAGCATGCAGAGTGGTCACCTTCTTAATAAATATGAAATATGGTTGTGTGGTCGGTAAGTATTAGCAAACGTTAAATCTCGTCCTGGTAAAGTCTGTAACGGCTTGTTGTTTTGGCACACTATTCCTTCTCTTTGGATAGACTATAGTCCCATCAAAAAGTACAGTTACAGATAAAAATACATTAAAAATGCTATATCAGTTATATATCAAAAGTTTAAAGTTTGAAGGTTATTAGAAATTTTAAGTCGAGAAATCGAAGATTTCCTGTAACTTTGAGACCTCATAACACTTTACATGGTACACATTTATCTAATACCTGCACATAAATAGAAAGAGTGAACGTATTTTCACAAAAATTTCTTTTGCAAGAAATTAAAGAAACTTTTTTTCATTGAGTTAACAAGCATTAATTAATAGCTTTTCGCCCTTGCAGAACCAATAGGCAGATAGCGGGCTAGTACGTATTGACATATTATTATAAATTATTAAACAATATATGATTCATTAAACTTATCTTGCGATACTTAGTACAGAATTTGACATTTGGTGTTTTGGGAATTATTAAAAAATCATATGCAATTACAGTTTTTTATATACAAACCTGTTATTTCAATTATTAATATATTATATTCAAATATTTAAATTTTTCAGTATTTGGTCTACCTTATTTTTATTTTGCTTGTCTTTAAATAAATCTTTAAATAAGTCTTTAAATAAAGACAATATATGTCTTTAACATTTTAATTTATTCTTAAATTTAACTTACGGTAGCACTAAGTAACTAGTCGGTCACTTAACTAATTTCTAAATTATTTCCAAGTTCTTTCGACCTTTAGACTGAGAAATTAATAGAAATAATAGACCAGCATCTCCGTGTCTGATTGACTTAAAGAACGCATTTGACATAATAGGACTCAATTATGAAATCCATTTTCTGTATAATAGACCACTAAATAGCACAAAAACTATTGAAAAAATCTACCAAAACAACAAAATGGAAGTCAGAATAGATGGACAACTTACAAAACCTATAGAAGTATATATATATATATATATATATATATATATATATATATATATATATATATATATATATAAGCGAGGTTCCTACAGCCTCTGCCGTTTCTCGCATTTCGACCGCCATCGTTTTCTGTCCATCCATTCGTCTTCTCTGATGGCTCTATCTCTCATTATGTGCCGTATATTTTCTTCCCAGGCAACTGAAGGCCTTCCCCTTCTTCTTCTTTGTTGTGGTATGTAATTTAAAGCTTTCTTTGGCCATCTATCTTCAGTCATTCGTTTCACGTGACCATACCACACTAGTTGTCTCGTTTCAATTCTATCTACAGTGGAATATACAGTATTTGTCCTCCTTCTAATATCTTCATTCCTGATGTGATCTTTTTTGGATATACCACACGCTCTCCTTAGAAAATCCATTTCTACTACTTCTATTCTTTTTCTATCCTTCTGCGTTATCTGCCAAACCTCTGCCCATAAGTCATAATAGGCTCTACCAGGGTTCGATAGATTGTCAATTTCGTTTCTTGTCTAATATCTTTAGACCAAAGTAGAGAGTTTAGAATGTTTACCACTTTTTTTCCCTGCGGTGTTCTGTTTTCGATGTCTCTTTTGGTAGTGCCTTCTTTAGATATTATAGATCCGAGATATTTATATTCATTGCATGTTTTTGTGTTTCTAATTTCTAACTCTGGATCTTCTTCACCATCTCCTATTTTAAGATACTCTGTCTTTGCCATATTCATATTGAGGCCCCATTTTTCATATTCTTTCTTTAGTTTTCTAAACATGTAGTCCATGTCTTCCTCGTCATTCGCTACGACTACCTGATCATCTGCGAAAAATAAAGCTGTTAGACATTCACCACCGCCTATGTCTATTCCCATTCCGGATACTTGTTTTCTCCACTGCTCTAGCGATGATTGAATATATATTTTAAACAGGGTCGGAGACAGACAACATCCTTGTTTAAGCCCCTTGGTTATTGGAAATGATTCAGATATAAAGTTTCCTTCTTTAATGACACTTCTTGCATTTAGAAGTAGGCAGCGGAATAAGACAAGGGGTACTTATTGAGCTCTATGCTCATCAATTTAATCATGAATGAAATTATCAAAAGCGTTAACAATAGAAAATGTTGCAGAATATGAAACAAAGAAGTAAATAATACTCTGTTACGCATACGACGCATTATTGATAGCCCAAGATGAATAAAGTCTGCAAAGACTGGTCCACAGTTTTACAATAACAGCAAAAGAATTTAGTATGACAATCTCATCTCAGAAAACTAAAACAATAGTAATCAGCAAAAAACCAATCAGAAGTAAAATAAAAATTGATAGCATCAGTATTTAACCGGTAATGGAAATAAAATACCTTGGAATTACACGGTATAGCTATGGAGAATTCGACAAAAAAGTGAGAGATCAAGTACAAAAGTAAATAGACTGGCAGGATGCCTTAATAACACTATATGGCGCAACAGGCACATTAACATTGAGAGAAGGTCAAAAATTTATAAAACCAGTATAAGAGAAATAATGGCATATGCCTCAGAAACACAAAGACTACTGGAAACGGTAGAAATAATAGTGAGAAGAATTACAGCAAATACCTTGAGAGATTGAAAGTGTAGTGAAGATATTAGAAGAAAATGTAACTACAGGGTACAAACGAATGGACACTAAATAGCACTAAATAGTGTCGTCCAAAAATAGCAAAAGATAAGTCAAAAATCGGCAAAAAAAGTAATGGACCATCGCGCAACCTTCCGTATAGGTATTAATCCGCCAATGAGCAAGAGAAATTGTTGTCAAAGAAGAAAAAGCAGAATTTAATATTTAGTCTATGATTTTGACGGGTCTGTCAGAAGTTAACAACGTATGTTTGGCAAGAATGCTGACACTTTGTTGAAACGATAGCTGGTGGCGTTGGGAGCAAACATAATAGAGCAAACAGATATAAATAATAAATAAATAATAAAATTACTTTATTCAATTACAAAAATTTGTACGTCGGAGGTAAAGGACACATTTCTATCGCTATCACTACAGTAGTGATAGCGTAGTGATAGCGTAGTGATAGCGTAGTGATAGCGTAGTGATCAGTGAACAGTGCAGTAGTGTCTGGGGCTCGGGAGACTGAGACCTCGGAAGCCCTGAGGAAGGCATCAGAGAGGATGCCGAAAGCTCGGCAAAATGGATATCGAGGCGGTTCAACTCGGAAGACTGGTGAGTTTAATATTAATTTTAGTAATATTATTAATCTTAACTCTAGGTTCTATATATGTATATATATATATATATATATATATATATATATATATATATATATATATATATATATATATATATATATTAATCTTGGTTAAATATCAGAAACATTTCGGTATTTACTGGTTACAAATTTGAAAAATGTTAAAACTGTTCTCCTGAAAAAAAGTAAAAAAATGGACAGTTTCCTTTATTTCCGGGGTATAGAAATATTACTTAAATTTTAAAAATACAGGAAACATGGCATGGAGCTTCACGCTAGTCTGGCTCACATTAAATAACCGCACAAAATGTAAGACATTAAAAACCGAAAAGGACGTAGGTATCACTTATATTCTTGGTATTTACATAAAAGACTTGCTTATAATCTACTCGTATACCATATATTTTGTGTACTTTTATTCTTGTTAATACTGATTTATATAAAATATTTTAAGTAGTCTGCGTTACATTTTCCTATCTCATACTTTTAACAAAAAAGCATTTTTTGGTATAAAATGAATTAAGATAAAATTTCATCTCCCTAAATATAATTTTGGAGTAAAACAAAATTAGGGCGTAAAATGAACCTAGGGTTAAGACAAACTCAAGGAGGGATTAATATGAATACTGTAGAGCTTTTTCATGTAAAATTTAATATTTCGTGAAGTAACGAACAAAATGATTAAATATAAGTCGAGGACTCAAAATGTTAACGAAGTTTAAGAGATAAAAATCATATCCAAACTTCTTGGAAAAATAAAAGTATGAAAATATTTAAAGTATTTTTTTACATTGTTGAAATAGGTTGTTAGTATAGTCTGGCATCCGCTAAAAAAATATGGTCAGGAAACTTGAAAGTATTTTTTATTTTTATTTAAAACTGCTTTAACCACAATGGTTATTAGCAATGGTCGATTTTACAGATAATATAAATATAGAAAAAATTAAGAATATAATTAGAATTCGTTAATTAGTCCCGAGGAAACCGAAAAAAAGTATGGCACGATTGCGGTCACTATGTTCACTTAGAATGTATTTTATTGTTGTATGTAAATCCGTACAATGGACACTGCACTAATTATAAGTGATACTGTTAGATCACTATCACACGTAACACAAAGGTTTAGGTTACTTCTGTGATAGGAAATCATGTGCGATCTTGGTGTGTCCTAATCGTAGTCTGGAGTATTGATTTGGTATTGCCTTATAGCGTTCCTTTTGGACCTTCTTTTCTCCATGTGTCCCATAAATGGTTTGAACGATATATAAAACATCCCAGAGGTACTTTTCAGTGCGTCACAGTTTTTCGATTTCTTTCTAATGCATTAAGTTCGATGTGACGGAGAAAGCGGTAGTTCCGTGATTAAACAGAACTATATTGCAGCGTTAGAATAAGCTTACATACATAAGCGGTTCTTTCCTAACCTACGTTTGATTCGTTGATATTTAGATGCGCGCTTTCTCTAGCCAATCAAATATGATTATTACTGACAGTTGACGGAAAACTTCGTCCATGCTGGCCATTCTTTCCAAGTGTTCCAACAGCAAGTGACGGCTGTCGTTCAGGTCAGTATTTGCAAAGGAAATAGACGCTATATAATATATTTATATTATTTGGTATTTGTTTTGTATAATTGTATTTTGTATTTTGTTTTACATAGTATTGTGATTGTGGTTTTATTTGTATTTGTACAAGATGACAAGATATACGGAAAAAGAACAAGTTCTAATATTAAAATTGCTTAAATATTTTCAATTGGAAAAGGAAGCTGGACAAACATTATTACCAATTTCTGCTGTTTGTGAAGTAAGTTGAAAATTACGCTGAAAATAAAATCGTTTTATTTACTGTTTATTTCAGCGTATTGCTGAAGCGTTATAAATTTCTTTGCCAACCATAAGGCGATTAGCAAATGAAGGAATACTAAAAGATTCTGACAATACCAATAAAGTAAGCGAATCAGTAGCCACTAGTTGTGAACCCAACTTGATTTTAAATAAATACCATTAGGACTTATTAATGAGTAGGAGAAACTTATTAATGAGTATTAGGAGACTGCCAAAAGAATTGACATAAACCCCATAGCTCCAGTAATTATCGATTTAAATGAACGTATTCTGACTATTCAGATGACAATTTTGTTAGCTGATACTTAACCGTTTTCCGTTTGATTCGCCAATTTTGATGTTTGGGTTATATTTATTATTATGTTCAAAAAAATATTTTTTTTTCAAAAACATTTTGAAATTCAAGGGCTTTCTGTAATGGGGAAATTAGGTATTTGTATGGTATTTTTCAAAACACCATTCACTACACATAGTTTTTTCACCATATTGCGACTTTTGTATTTACTTGACCTAGTGGTTCAATGGTATCGTAATTGGATAACATAGAACACTATTATCATACCATTTCGCACACAAAATTTCATTAGTTTTGTCAAATCTACAATCATATGCATTTTTCTTCATTAGCTTTGTCCAGTACTGGACATTTTACAGTTCCTGTTGCCTTTACATTTTTTTGTTTCAGATATATCATTAGTTAATATGTGATGAAATGTTTATCGAAAAAATTTCATTTGTAGATGGTTCAGGCAACTATTTCAAAATATCAATTACTATTTTAGCTCCAAGTGGTCTTTTTTAATAGTACCATTTGCTTTTTTTGGCAACAAACGAAAAACCATAATGATTTCCAGTGGAACCAGTTATAATTCAATTCTTATATTCACATCTGACCGACTTCTCTCTAATTAACTGTTTAGCTAGGTTATGACCAAAATATTTGACCATGGATTTGTCTAAGGAAATATCTTTATGAAAATATCCCCACTGGCAGTATTTTTCTATAATTTTATCTGCTAAAAGTCTAATTTTGTACATACAAACTGTAGAATCGCCTATTTTGACATTATCCGCTAGATGAACAAACTTTGTTATTTATAGATACTTGTCTCAAAACGTTGTAAACACAGGAAACTCCTAGGTCCTCATCCAATGACCTTATCTAATTTCATTTCTAGATGGTTCAGGCCTATGTTTCAAAAGATGAATAACTACTTTAGCTCCAAGTGGTATTTTTTTATTATCTTCAATATCATTCACATGAAGACCTACAGATACTTCTTAATTAGGTTACTGCAGTAAGAGAAGAAGAATATAAACCATCACTCAACAGAGCAAGATATATATGATAATAACAAAGACAACTCAGGACATTCGTGAAATATATGTACAGAATCAGACTATTGAAATAGTAAGAGAATTCAAATACATATATACAACTATTAATGAAAACAATGACAGCTCTCAAGAAATACGAATCTGAATCAAACAGGCCAGAAGCGTATTTACAAGAATACAAAGGCTTCTCTGCTGTAGAAACTTAAACCTTAAGTTAAAAATACGACTGCTGAGGTGCCACGTGCTATCCGTATTATAATATGAGATGGAAGCGTGGACACTGAAGAAAATTCACGTGAGGAAACTGAAAGCATTCGAGATGTGGATGTACCGAAGAGTACTAGAGATCTCATGAGTAGATGGAATAACCAACGTTGAGGTAATGTGACGTATGCATAAGGAAAGAGAAGTACTAACAATTAAGAGGAGAAAAGTGGGATATATGGGTCATGTGATGAGAGGAGATAAATATCTTATAATCCAGGTCATTACGCAAGGAAAAATTCGGAAAAAAGATCCATAGGGAGAAGACGTAACCCATGTAATAACGACTTATTTAGAGCCGTTGTCTCAAAATTAAAAATCGCCGTGTTGATTGCCAACTTTCGACGCGCAGACAGCCCCTTGAATAGAAGATACAAAAATTCAATAAATGAATCATTTTGTCGTCAATTTCGAATGTTTCCATATTTATAAATTTAATAAACAATATTGTTTACTTTTTATTAATATACGGGATTACCTCCTGTGACTACGATCCTGGAATCTGTCGGATTCTTCAATAATTATATGAAATAATGCTCGACACACCTAATTCATTCTATGACGTCATAATGAATGACGCACTGAAAAGTACCTCTGGGATGTACTTTATCACGAATAATAGTAAAAGAGTACCATTTCCAGCAAATGCTATCATAACTGATGTAGAAGCTTTAGAAATATTTAAAACAAATTCTGGATGCTTCATCTCCTTTTAATAAAAATTCACTTTCTCGCAGAGTCATAAATCAAGTCAGCCTCATCGTAGTTAATTATTGACCCTTGCTTTATACACATTTAACAATGACATTTCTAAATTATGGAAATATTCATTCACAATTGGTAGCGAAACTTCAGCGTGACAGCGTTTGATATTTAAGGTCATTTCGACTGTTAATCTTTGGCCATTTCGGCTTAAGTAACCATGTATCCAGTGTTCTCCTGGAAGACTTTTCTTAAAATCTCGTTATTTCTTGTCTGTCTATGTAAGTTTTTACTATTTGTCTGACTTCATAAGATGTCATAGGAAAACCCCACTTACTTGCAGTGATTAGCTTATCAGTAAGAAAGGTTTCCTACTGTACAGAGAGCTCCATTTGTCCCCCATATTTCTTTTTCCCCTTTAAGCAACGATGGATTTTCATTTTGTCAACAATTTACTTTTTACTGGCTTGCTGTAAACTTAACTTATATATCTTTTGTTGCCGTATTCAAATTCTCTACCGAATTAAATGCATATCTGGTGTCCCAGGACACGTTTTGTATTTTCTTGGTATTTTACATGTATAACAAGTCCCAAAGAATATCCTGGAACTAAATATACTATTTTAGTTGTAAAATTAATAATACTCCGGAGTAGTGGCTATACCGTTCTGAAAAGACCTAAAGTATACCAAAATCTAGTATCGTCATTATGTTTTAAGTTTCTAATATATATAAAAGTTGCGCCAAATGTAGGCAACCAACTTAAAGTTTTTGGTAGGATTTAGCTTGAGTTTCTTGAGAATAGTTTCAATAAACGAAAAAATTTTAATATTATTCAGCTAATAATAAGCTCTTTTAAAAGTGATGATAATATCGCTGAATAAGCAATATTTTAAATGATATATAATCATAAAACATACTCAAGATTGTGTTATAGAATCCATATAATAAAGTACGTAAGATAAAAAAAGTTAAAATCCCGGGTCGTCCAAAACTAGTTTCTGATAATAATAATAGAATATTAGTATATATTTGCAAAAAAGGTTGATGAAATACTCTAATGATAAGCACGTGTGCTTGGTTGTATAGTAATTTCCAGATTATTCTAGTCTGTCAAAAAGTAACTAACTTCGCAAATAGTAAATTCACTAGACAGTTCGGACTGGGAATAGCGGACCGACTATGTCTTTTATTTTGTGATATTGACGATTTATGTAAGTTTAGTAAATTTTAATTTTTTTTTTTACTTTTTGTAAGATTTGTCTATAAAATTGTATAATTTTTAATGACAATGACAAAAAATGATATTTCTAGACATCATAAGCTCTTCAAGACATTATAATTATAAATGGATGAGGAGTTTTTAAGATTAAAAAGTTTGTGCCTGTCAAAATTTTTGGAAAAAAGTTGAATAATTAAAAAATATGAAGTTTTGTCCTATGGTAACTTAAACAAATTTTATCTAGAATCTTACGCAAAATATAAAATTGCAGTAATATACAGGGTGTTCTATTTAAAATAACAAAGTGTCTGTTCACTTTCGGTATAACCGAAAATGACATGTCTATCAAAATATTTTCTGTAAATTGTAATTCCTATAACCCAATTTTCATAAATATCGTGTACGTAGTTTTCAAAGTAGAGATATGGTAAGCCCGTTGTGAAATGCCCTGTATGTAACTAAGTAACTTATAAAACAACAAAACCAGCTGCGAAAAGTACCTAAGATTCTTAAGCTTTTTATTTAAGAAATAAAACTTTCTACCAAAAAAAAATGTAGCAATGACCCGCTGGGTACACGGGTCAGTAAAAATAAAAATAAAATGAAATATTCTTTCCACAGAAGGTATAATAAAGTGGTTACACCCAAGAAAAATACTAAAAGAATACCCGCAAAATCCCTTTATTACAAAATTATTGAACATAAACCGTCCTGAGCTCCAGTCAGATTCGAGGACTTTGTGTGGGTAATAAAGTATTTTGTGGCAGATATTTTCTCGGTATACTTATCCATTTAACAATATTTTGCCGTATGTACACGCAAAGGAGAACACACAAGAAATCAATAAATATTTATCTCCTTTATTTGGACGGAAAATATAGAAGCCGGTGGAAGGGGAAAAGTTGTTTGTTTGAACTTCTGTCATCAATCAATTGAATAGAATGTAATGTGTAGGTATGTGTTTATTTTACTTTATTTGATTTCACTTAAATTGATTGTTTGAACGAAAAATATAATAAGTCTAGAGCTATTTTAGCATATTTTCTTCACATAATTCTTAATAGTTATATTTTAATTTTAATTATTTCAATAATTTTAATGTTTCTGAAGCAGATTGGTAGTGGTTCTTTTGTTAATAACTATTTGTGTATTAATACAGTATGGCCACTTCTTAGACAGTAAATAATAACCAGTTTTATTTCTGTTTAAAGGATTCTCGAGGACAGCATTTATTTTTAGACAAATTAGGGGTGAGGGGGGCAAGTTGTTACATAATTGATTCTATTATTTATTTGGGCAATAGTAGATCTTTTATATGAAAACTAAAATCGGATTAAGGTAGTTGATACATTTACATAAATAATGTTAATTTTAATTTATTTAAAAAATCATATTTAACATTTTGTTATTATCAATTTAACTCAACTTGTAAATTGTAACAACATACCCCACTATGCGGCAAATTGTTACAGTCCATGGGGTAAGATGTTACAATAGAAAAAATAATTCTAAAAACTTCCCACAACATTATTTAGTGGTTACAGAAAGAACCCTTGCTTAGCTACAAAAAATATTATAAACATAACACAAAATGAAATAAAATAAAAAATGAAAATCTGAACAAACCTGTTTACAAGAATGTTAAACTAGTCACTATCGGACGAGCAGTGAATACAAATATAAAAATCATCGTCTTTTCCACAAGCAATATGTGCCCACTTTTGACACACAATGCACCGAATCCATTCTTCGTTTTTGGACTTCGAAAATGGAGCTAAACATACCAGACACGTCGATTCCTCATCCTCTTCCGAGCTTTCAGAATCTGATTTTTTGAAGGTGTTTTTGGTAATGACGGTCTGTTTCTTACATTTTTTAACAGTAGTTTTTACCTTGTTTCTTGATTCACCTGATATGTTTCTTTTGGTTGCCCCCATATTTTTTTTTCTTTGTCTTGCCTTTTCTTCCTCCTCCAAAGCTGATTTAATGGGAGTATCAGTCAAAACAGCGGAAGTTTTTTTCTTCCGACCCCCTTTGGATTTCCTTGGCATTGCTTTTGGATAAGGCTTCAACTCCTGGGGCGTTATATGAGTAGGTGAATCGACAGGTTCATTTATCGCCAAGTTAAAATCTGTTGCTGTTGAGAAGGAGTTCTATGGGTTTCGGTGCCAATAGGTGCCGGATCTATGACTACTGTTGCGTTTATATTTTCTGTTATTGGCCTATTTGTTACCTCTGCAGGCAAGAATTCATCATCTTGAAAAATTTCTCTGTTGTATGGCCAAATTCCTGTCACACTAAATCCTTTTTGTATATTGAGAAGTAACAGCAAGAGGAAATGAATCTTTAAGAACGATAGGTATATCGTAAATGTTCATTACTTTACCGGGATTAGATCCTAACCATGCATCTGCAGCACTAATAAAATATCTTTTAAGTGGGCCAAATACCATCCTATCAAGCGGCTGCAACTTGTGTGATGTATGTGGCGGGAAACTTAAAAGAACCACTCCATTTCCTTTACAAAAATTTAACACCGGAATAGACAAATGAGACTCGTGATTATCTAATACTATCAAAACGGGTTTCTCTTTGCTACATCGTACAAACTGGACGAAATGTTTCATAAGCAACAAAAAGTTATCACATGTCATCCATCCAAAGGAATGAGACGCACTTACACAACCAGGAGGTCCATTGGCTACCATAACATCTTTGAATTTTTTTCTCGAAAATATTAAAAATGGAGGTACAAAATTTCCAGTTGCGTTGACAGCTAATGCCAAGGTAACAAGTTGACCTCTTTCTCCAAATTTGATAGCACCTACCTGCTTAGTTCCCCTTTTTGCAATGATTTTTGTAGGCCTTTGGACAGTTGTGAGTCCAGTTTCGTCCATATTGTACACTTCTTGGAGCTCAAATTTATATTTATCATAAACTTCGCCGAGATTGTTAAAAAACTGTGACACATTATGACGATTAAACGCGGTAGCTCGACCCATACTATTAGCTTCAGGTGTCCGGACTGATAAAGTTCGATGCCTCTTCAAAAATCCATATAGCCAGTCTCTGGAAGCTATTTCATTAACCTTCCAATTTTCCGGAACAGATATTTGGTTGGCTGTTGCATATTGAAATGCAAATTTTCTCAAATCAGAAGTTGTAAGACCGTAATAAATTTTAGCAGAATGCTCAGTATATTCGGCAAGTTCCTCTTCTTTAGCATTGTTAAATATTTTTCTGGCCGTAGCGTAGCCGACTAAGTTCTTGTTATTATTTTCAGCACCTAAGTTTGATTTTCTTTTCATATAGCGGTGCAATGTCATAAAATTAACTCCATAGCGAGTAGCAGCATCCCTAATTGACAAGTGTTCTTGTAAAACTGATTGCGCCGCCCTTTCAAATTGTTCGGTTGGAATAATACCCCTTGTGGTTTTCTTGGTATAAGTTCGCACCATGTTAAGCTATCTGAAAACAACCAAAACAATTTCATGATAGAAAAATTTAATAAAACCTAATCTGTGTTTCTAACATGCTTTGCGAAAATAAATGTAGGTAGGTATGCTCTTCATTACAAACAAATTACTATCTACAAAATATATCTGATCATAATATTGGATTTTTAGTGAAATCATAAATTATGGTAACCATATTGTAACCATTGTAGGTATTTCGATATATTCTTACATTAACGTGTTCGGGGCAAGTTGTTACAGTAACAACCTGGCCCCAGATTATTGTAACAACTGGTCCCACGTGTACGAAATGAGGTTAAGTCAACGTTTTTTGGTAAATATTGAGAATCAATTACTAACAATAGCATGCCAATAACGAGAAATATATACGCTTCAAAACTATATAATACACATATTTATACTACTTACCAATTTCTCACAAATAAAAACAAAAGCCACCTGACAACGGTACAGTTTCAGACCCGAAACTACATTCTAAGCAATAACACTATGATGGATGTCTGACTTGAGTATCAATATCCGTTCACAGATGACGGGTCGGTTGACCCAACTTTCCATAAAATATCGGCAACTCATGATACTTGCTGCGTTTTAAAATAATTGTGTAACAACTTGCCCGTGTAACAACTTGCCCCCTCTTCCCTACATTTAATTTTGTACCTTATTCTTCCCACTGATTTTGCCATGTATTAGTACAGTGGGTTTTAACCAGGTTCTTTAGATCTATGTAATGATATATTTTCAATTTTGCAGTGTGGTTTAAGCTCATTTAACTTTTATTTACCACTCGATCTGCTTTTTTATTTTCGTATAAACTCGATACCTGTATATGAATGTACCCAAATAAATGCCACTTCTTTTCTAATCATCGGTATATTACTACACTTGAGTGCAAAAGATCGATTCAAAATTATTTTACGAAAGTACGTCTCCTGTTTCAATAAAAAAGGTATAAATTTAAAAATATTTAGTGTAGAAATATTAACCTATGTGTATTACAAATAAATAATGCAATACGTAAAGAGGCTGTCATAATTTGACCCATTGAAATCGACACGCATCCACTTAACACATTTGGTTAACATCGTAAGCATCAATTTCCATAGCAACCCACTAATACATCAGTCAATTAAGTTCGCAACTTCATAACAAAAAACCACATCCGTCAAAGAAGCTCAAGCAGTAGCATTATTGAGAGAAGACCTGAGCCAGAGAGCCGTGGCAAATTGACCAAATTTAAGCCAATCTGCTGTGTCCCGAGTGTATCGTCGGTACCAAGATACTGGTGATTATGTCCGCCGATCAGGAGGAGGTCGTAAACGAATAACAACAGAGAGAGATGATCCATTTCTCGAATCTAAATCTCTGAGAAATCGACATTTGACTGGTGCTAATCTCAAAGAAGAGCTTAGAGAGGTCCGAGGTTTGGTTACCAGCATTTGGACAGTCAGAAGGAGACTGAAAGCACTTAACCTGACACCAAAAAGGGCAGCTACTGGTCCCAAGCTAACTGCAGCCCAGAAGCAAAGACGACTAGAATTTTCTCGCGAACATCTGGATTGGGACGACTATCAATGGAGTCAGGACGAAAGTAGGATCTGCCTACATGGCAATGACAAGAAGCGTCGAGTCTATAGAAGGTCAGGGGAACGATTTGCTCTATGTTGCATATGAGAAATTATGTCATTTGGAATGTGTTCTTGTATGCTTTGAGCTGGCATTTCCATGGATGGGAAAACCGAGCTGATTTTTGTGCCTGGTGGAGGACCTGTAGGAGGTTTAACGGCGGATCGTTACATCAGAGATATATGGAGAAACATATGGTTCCATACGCGGGATTTATTAGTAATGCCTTTATTTTATTGCATGATAATGCACGATGTCATACAGCACGAGTCACCACTACCTATCTGATCGGTATACCTACAATAAATTGGCCTTCGTTGAGTCCGGACATAAATCCAATAGAGCATGTTTGGGATGAGCTTAAACGAAGGGCCCGGAGCAGAAATCATGCACCAAGGAGCTTAATGGAATTTAGAGCTGCGCTTAATGATGAATGGGAAGCAATGTCTCAAGAATTTATTAGAAAAGTCATCCGATTCATGCGAAATCGATTAAATAGTGTAATTGGGAATAGGGGGGGGGGGTAATATCTGATACTGAAAAACAAAAAAATTCATTTTGTAATTAATGTTCATTACGTCTTTCTTGGGATAGTTCCAATGATGAATATTTGAGAAAGTCTGTTCATATTGCATATTGTTTTTATAATGCGTCTTCCAAATAATGAAATAGCAGTTTTTGTAAGGTCAATAATAAAGTTACTGTTTGCACATTACATCTTGTTATTTTCATACTTCTTACATTAAAACAGAAGGTGTAATCTCAAATATCGCTTTTGAGTCGATTGTTTTTCACTCAAGTGTAGTTCGTTTTTTATAATCTAGAAAATAGGATTGTTGGTATATATTTGTTTTAATCTCAGTAAGGTATTTAATGAGTCTGTTGTGATAATGCACTTCATCGTTCTACTCTTTATAAAGAAGAGTAAGGCTTCCAAAATAGCTGTGGCCTCGCCTGTGAGTATAGTGCAGTTCGTAGGTATCGATGTTATAAGAATGACCATTACAGTAGTGGGCAGCGAGACTATTATGAGTTTTAGAGCCATCGGTAAATATTTACCAATGTTTAGGATAGTAACCTAGAATTTACATAAATAGACGTTGAATTAATAATTTGTAGTTGATTTGGGATACTTTGGAAAAATTAAGTCAATAGTTAATGGATGACTTGTCCAGGTGGAAAAGTTCGCATTTATATTTAGCGGTACATTGAGCTGAAATGCAGGATGCTGTTTCTGGGGTGATATTTTTGCAATATAGTTCAAGAATAGGTGATGTCGTCTTGTATGTAATGGTGGTTCTCCAGCTAGAACTGGCATACTGCTAACAGGACTAGTTATAAAAGTATCCGGTGCGCATCTAAACATTCCGTATATGTATTTGGCACCTAGGACTTGTAGGGGTGTAAAGCTAGTTCGCGCCCGTAGTAGAACACTACACGTGCACCCTGGGTAACGCTAAATGAACTAGCACAAAAGGCGCCAGACAATCTTGAATATCCTGGCAATTCAATTATCACAGAAAATCAGCGTTTTTCTGAGCAAAAAAAAGCATACGAGTTTGCCATTTTAACATAGAAGGCATAAGCAGGGCAAAATGTCAAATCCTGCACAAACTTTTAAAAGACAACGAAGTTGACCTAGTAGCACTTCAGGAAACGCACACAGAAAACGAAGGTCAACTAAGCTCAAGAGGAAAAATCCCAAGCTATGATCTTTTGGCCGCTACCTACGATTAAGCTTACGGAGTGGCAACATATGTCCGTTCAAACATAGAAAATGCAGCATTAATCGCCACTTCTACCGAGAACAACATCCACGAGGTAACTGTGAAAATAGGCAATGTCATAATAGCTAACATATACAAACCTCCTGCTATTACCTGGCCTGTCCAAGTTCTTAATTCCTATGAACATCCAGCCATATACGTAGGGGATTTCAACAGCCACCATGAGATGTGGAAATACTCAGACACTGACAGAAATGGCACATCCCTTGTGGAATGGACAGAGGAACATGGTGCCCACCTTTTATTCGACGCCAAAGATAGAGGTACTTTCAGATCTGCGGCCTGGATGAGAGAATATAACCCTGATCTCTGTTTTGTTACCATTGGCAAAAAAGGCCAACCGCTAGCAGCATCACGAAGAGTTATGCCTGACTTTCCACATAGTCAACATCGCCCCGTCCTAATCAAGATCCGTATCAGCATTCCGATTATAAGATCGTTCCACGCCCCAGATGGAACTTCAAGAAAGATAACTGGTCTGCTTTCACCAGTAAGCTTGACAAATGCCTAGGATGGATTCCACCAAAGAGCCAGAACTACGGGAGACTAACAGGAGCAATAATCACCTTAGCAAAAGCGACAATCCCTGAGGATACCGCAAAGAATATATCCCTGGTTGGACAGAACAGAGCCAAAAACTGTATGAAGAATATTCCGAAGATGGAAAGCAGAAGATTGCAAACGAACTACTCCACAGCATTGATGCTGCCAGGCGTTAAAAATGGACACAGACAGTAGAAAACCTAGACTTCCAGAAGTCAAGTCGACAAGATTGGTCCCTACTGCGGAAACTCGGAAGTAGCAACCCACCCGTTCGCCAAACCAACCTAGTAACTCCAGACCAAATAGCTACGCACATAGTGTTAACCTCTAGGGCACCTCAAAATCGTTTACATACAATTAAAGTTAAAAAAGACCTCAAAACCATAAAATCTAGTCTTGCACAGTCAACAGAATATTCCAACCCATTTACGCATGAAGAAATATCGCAAGCCCTAAATGAAATGAAAACAGGAAAAGCGCCAGGTTTCGACGCCATTCACGCTGAGTTCCTCAAACATAGCGGCAGATTCACTAGGCAATGACTCGCAGAATTTTTTTCTGACATCCTTCAAACGGAAAACGTCCCCCACCAACTCAAAAATGCAAAAATCGTCGCCATTTTAAAACCAGGGAAAAGTAATAATTCACCAAAAGACTACCGCCCCATCGTACTCTTAAGTATGGTGTACAAATTGTTCGAAAGACTGTTATATAATAAAATCAGCAAAACCATATTCCAACACTTACCAGTGGAAGAGGCAGGATTTCGGCCAAACCGCAGCTGCACAGACCAGGTACTCGCCCTGACTAATTATGTGGAATCAAACTTTCAAAAGCAATCAAAAACAACCGCTGTCTTCATCGATCTATCTGCTGCTTATGACACTGTGTGGCGACAAGGGGCAATATATAAATTAATGCGAATAATCCCATGCAGAAAGACCACTGAGGTTATTAACACCATGCTATCCAACAGATGGTTTAAAGTTATATTGGGAGACAAGACTAGTACCCAAAGAAAACTGAATAATGGACTTCCACAAGGATCCGTGCTGGCTCCCATGCTTTCAGCCTCTACATAGCAGACATGCCAGAAACCACATCAAAAAAGTTTGGATACGCAGACGACTGGACGCTTGCAGCAAGTCATAAAGAATTCGAGGTCACTGAACGCATTCTAACAAACGATTTAAATGCCCTAGGGAATTATTTCCGCAAATGGAGATTGCAACCCAATCCAACTAAGACAGAAGTGTCCTGCTTCCATTTGTACAACAAGATGGCCAACTATCAACCTCAAATCAATTTTGGGGATAGACTCCTTAAATATAATAAACACCCAAAATACTTAGGTGTTACACTTGACAGAACGCTAAACTTTAAAGATCATCTTACTAAGACTGCTGCAAAACTCCGAACTCGTAACAACATCCTGCAAAAGCTCTGCGGCACTACATGGGGCTCCTCAGCACCCACACTTAGATCGACAGCATTAGGACTGGTATACCCCGTAGCGGAATACTGTGCACCAGTATGGATAAACAGTCCACATACTCACCATGTTGATGTCCAACTCAACCAAGCCATGCGAACTATATCGGGCACAATCAAGGCCACGCCCACTTACTGGTTACCAGCTTTGAGTCATATAGCTCCACCACCCATCCGCCGGGAACATACCCTTGTCAGAGAATTTACAAAAATCAATACTGATCCTGAGCTCCGCTCCCATTTTGGAACTTCCGCCAGAGCCATAAATAGGCTCCGTTCAAGTCACCCGCCTCTAAAAACAGCAAAAAGACTAGTAGATCAAAACTTTAATGTAACTTAACGGTGGAGAGAACAATGGGAGAATAACGCTGCACCAGCTAACTGGAACATGCCATGTATTACAAGCAAACCTGAGGGCTTCAGAGCTTCAGACGAATTTGGACCACACTCAATAGAATAAGGACGAACTGTGGCAGATGTTCCGACTCACTTTTTAGATGGGGAAAAAGTGTAAAAACAAAGAGTAAAACACATGGTAGAGGAATGCCCGATTAGATCCTATAACGGCAACCCTTCAGATTTCCTGGCTGTTACAAAAGAGTCAATTGAATATATTTATAATCTAGATGTTTGTTTGTAGAATAATATTTTTGTATTTACTGTTGTTTGTAATTTATATAATTTATATTATATGTATATACATGAACCTGTGATGTAGCCATACGCTAAATAAATAAGTACCTATTACTTTTCTATTGGTCCTTTACGGCACGCGGGCATGTTTCAACCAATAGGCGACGACGTGCCAAACACGGAATGTTACTCTGGTGCGAAATTCATATACGGAATGGTAGACATTAGCGAGACATTATTTTCTTTCTTTTAGCACATTTTATACATATGTGTGAATGTTTCGCCTTCGCTGCATTTTTTAAGACCTGCACGTGATGTTTAGATCTTTGTTTATTTCTATAATGGATTTGCCAAAAAGTTTTAAATACAGTCTTATGAATGTCTTCTGAATGAATCTAATGAATACACTCATAGAAAATAATACAAAAAATTGACGTTTATGAAGCAGAAGGAATTTTAATAAAATATAATAAAATCCCGTTTGCTGTCATTGTTGTAACACCTATCATGCAACGAGCACACAATCTACCATTTGCAAAAGATGTTTTTACAGATATCACAACCCTTCAGTTTCGTTTATGTTAACCCCTTGTGGAATAGAAGCAGTGCCTTTTAAAGGGTCAATACCAAATGCCTTCGGTGGAGTGGGGTATCCTAAAATATTTATTACAGATGATAGTGACGCGAAAAGCTTATAATGTTATAGCTTTAATAGACTTTAGCTGTACCGCCTTGGAAGAATATTATAGAAGACGACTTCGAAATTTTGCAAATAGTAGAGATGCAGCTTCAAGAATACTCTTTAAAATCCAATTAAAAAAAAATTAAATATTTACAACAGAAAGATATAAGTAAATTACTTAAAAATTTATACAAAGTTCCTACTCAACAAAATAATAGTGTACTTTACAAAGTCGATATAGCAACAGAAATTTGCAGTTGCGAAATTGGAAGATTGGGTGCTTTTTGCAAGTATCAAGCTGCGATTGCACATTTTTTTATTATATCTTTTTGCAACGTTCCAGCTACTACTACTGAAGTTCGATACGACGTAGCTAAATTAGCTTTTGGCGAAAAAGTTCAACATTTTTCATTTTATAACGGGCTTGCAGCATCCAATAACTGTATTACACAACCTTATATTATTTAAAGCATTGCTAACATTGATGAAAATATTGCTAGAGAAGATATTATATTAAACAAAAATGAAACAGATGAACAACAAGAATTTTCGTTTAAAGATTTTATTAATGCGCTACAAGATAAAAATAATACAGTTGGAACTGATTTATCAACTTTAAAATTACTGCACGAAAGATTATCCCATATTCAACAAAAACGGCTTGGGAAATTTTTTTAAACTCCGCAGGAAGTTCCTCGGCAAGGCAATTTAGACATAACGCCAATATAAGAGTGCAACCTACTTTAATCAGTCAAAGAAAGTTGGGAGTTACTAGAGGGTCAAAAAGATTAAATCAAACAAATGCAACTAAACATGGCTAAGGGCGTTGAATTACGCATAAATATTACATTTGAAATTTTTTTAATATATTTTGTTTTATTTCCTATTGTATTCTTTTACTTTTCCTTAATCATACATTAACAAATATTTTAGAATCAGTCTCCTTTTAACTGATTTTAAGAAGAAGTCGTCTATTTTGGTTTACGAATATTTTTAACATTCCGTATATGCATTTCGCACCAACGTAACATTACATATACGTGTTTGGCACCTCACTGCCTATTGGTTGAAACATTGCCGCGTGCCGCAAACAACCAATAGAAAAGTCCTAAGTGCCAAATACATATACGGAATTTTTAGATGCATCCGGTGCTAATCTTAAAGCTGTAGATTGAATAGTGCTTAGTTTTTTTAAAGTGGTTTTGCATGCAGCGAAAGATCGATTTTAGTTCTAATGAGCGATTTGTAAAGACTAATTAATATTGTATAAACAGCATTACAAATTTTATTGGATAAATATTTTGAGTATATTTAATCTCTTTTAATATTCTACTATTACTTTAATATATTTAATATTATTTAATAATATTTGAATATTCTAATCAAAATCAATCAGATCATGATGAATGGCTTGCTGAATTTCATAGCAATTTAACCCCTCCATATGTATCCCCTGACCCAACCTTTCTGGATTGTGTAGATATAATAGAACATAGTATTAGTGAACATTATCTCGCCAACTATTTTTCACTTCAAGAATTAGACGTGGCACTCAAAAAATCTGCCACTACAGCTCCAGATTCTGATAATATACATTATCCTATCCAGAAAAAATTTTGCTTCTAAATCTACTAAATGATGTTTGGTTAAATAAAGTCATTTTACCGAAACAATGGAAGATTACATTTTTAGTTCTCATACTTAAGCCCGGAAAACCAAAAAATCATGCATTGCCATATAGGGATATACCTTTAGCATCATATGTTCTAAAAACATACGAAAGAATAATAAAATCACGACTAAATTTTTTTTGGAATCTATTCCAAAAAAATGGAAATGGAAAAATTTGGAATAGTCTTATTCATAGTTCTCAATTCAGATTTCGAAAAGAAAAGTCGAAATATGAAAACCTGGCCAATATTGTTTAGACATATTAAGCCAAATTAGACATACTATATAAAAAAATGTGTGAAATATGAATTCCCCAAGTCTATCTAAACACCTATATACTCTATATAGCAATAGAAATTTATTTTTCAGCGAAAACCACTTATTCTCTAAATGCAGACAAACATCTATGGGTTTGCCACAATGTGGTATATTAAGTCCTATACTTTATATAATTTACTCAATTGATCTAATTGTTGACATCTCACATAATATATCGATTTTTCAATATGCTGATGATATTGTTATTTACACTCGCCACAAATACATCGAGATAAGCCATAATCAACTTAATTATGCAATAAAAAATTTAGACAATTGGATTTTCAATAACGGCTTATCAATTTCCGAAGAAAAATCAGTATTAGTTCTCACCAAATAAAATTATCAAAATATTTGTTTCGGTCCAAATCTTCCACTAAATGTCCAGGAGTAATTTTAGATTGTAAATTAAATTGGAAAGAACACATAAATTATATAATAAAAAGAACAGAAAATAGTGTTAATTTATTAAAAACTTTCCGTCATTCCTGCTGGGGAGGGGGTCCAAAAAAAAATGTTACTATTTTATAGAACACTCGTTAGATCTATTTTAGATTGTGGATCTTTATTTTACCATTCAGCAGCAGAAACAAATCTTATAAAAATAGATAAAATAAAAAACAAATGTCTTTGACTCCGTATTGGATACTTGGGAAGTACGCCTGTCGCCTGTAGACTTATGGAAACAGAAACATGTAAACCGCCACTGAATCTTCGGAGAAGATTTCTATGTGACAAATTCGTGTTAAAGTTAATAAGTCAGAAATCCAAGTTATTAGTTAAAATATTCAGTTTAGCTGGTTAATAATAATAAAAATACCGTTATTAGTTAAAAGTTTTATTACCAATGTTTACAGATATTAAGAACTTTATAAATTCTATGGAATCCCTTTATGAAATTATTCTTATGAAATGTTTCTTTCTACAGTTAAGACCCATATTAACGTTCGCTACTTGTGTCAAAACAATAATATTATACAAAAAAATATTATCGAGGTTGTATAGTAAAATGGAAAGAGTATGAAAAAGTTTATACTGATGGATCTAAATCGGAACATGGAGTTGGCTGTGCAGTTTATTATCCTTCCGAAAATATTAAGCTAATATACAAACTGTCAGATATATTTATCAATTTTCAGTGCTGAGCTTATTACCATAAAATTAGCAATTAATCTGTGTTTAGAACAAGAAGAGGATAAATTTGTCATATTTACATACTCTAAAAGTTCGGTAGAAAAACTTAATAATCTGTATTTGTAGAGGTAGTAGAGGAAAAAGGTATAGAAGAAAATGAAGAAGATGACTCTTTTTAGCAAAAGTTGGTGCGAAATGTGGAGACAAAGGATAGTTTTTTAAGAGTATACAACCAAAACTAAGGGACAAACCATGGTTTGAGAATACACGTAATCGTTCAATAATTCTGATAACAGGTCGAATGCACTATTTCCAGAAATTGCCGATTTACAACTTATTCTTTTAGAATGCCCGTTAAAAAAATAGAAATATGATAATTTTTATCAAAATTTAATATCTTACCAAATGAAATTTTCAATAAATGTTTCAAATCTATTGACATTAGAGGATAATCGTATCTACAACATTATGTATTAGTATGTCGTAAATTCTATTAATATTACTTTGTAAGCAGTATTGCGACATTTGAATAAATTTGTAAGCCTAAAACGAAAAAAAAAACACAAAAAAACCAAAAAAAATCAAACCAATAAATAAATAATATTAAACAAAAAAAATCTGAAGATCCTGAAGTTGGTGAACAACTCTTAGAAACCCTTAACTCCGCAAGAACAACAAGGTGGAGAGAAACTTTGGAAAATCTCAATTTCACACACAGCAGCCGCACAGCGTGGAACTTTCTAAGGAAGCTAGACTCTGGCCCAAACAGCCCTACAACAAACTCTACAGTCCAAAAACCAGTAATAGAAAAAGATCATAAAAGAGAAGCCGATCTCAGTTAAAAAGGCCAAACTTGCTTAACTCAAAGCCTACCGTTAATGAAGCTCATCGAACCAGAAGAACTTGAGGAAGCTCTAAAATTAATGAAATGTCGTAAAGCTGCAGGAGTTGACAATATTTATCCTGAATTTATAAAACACATTGGTCCGAATGCCAGAAAATGGCTTCTTGAATTCTACAATCAAATACTAACTAAGCAGAAGTTTCCAAAATCCTTAAAAAAAGTAAGATCATCACAATATCTAAACCTGGGAAAGACCCTGCATTACCTTAAAGCTACAGACCAATCGCTCTTTTAAGCGTCTGCTACAAGATTTTCGAGAGGATAATCCAAACGAGACTATTTTACTTTACAAAGTCAAATATTCCTAAAGAACAAGCTGGATTCATTCCGGGAAGAAGCTATGGCGACCAAGTCCTCTCCTTAACAACATTTATTGAGAACGGATTCCAAAAGAAACTGAAAACAGTAGCAGCATTCATAGACTTGACCTGCGCCTACGACACAGTGTAAAAGGAGGGCCTTTTATATAAAATATACCAGATGTTACCGTGCGTTCAACAGGTTGTTAAACCAAATGCTAAGTGACAGACTTTTCCAAGTACACCTAAATGGGAAAAATAGTAACTTCAGAAACCTACAAAACGGCTTGCTACAAGAGTTAGTTATGTCTCCTCTGCTTTTTAATATTTATACGTCAGATGTACCAACTACCACCTCGCGCAAATTTATTTATGACCATGACATAGCTTTGGGTGCCCAAGAAGAAGACATAAACATCGCCGAATCCACCATAGAAGCAGATCTAAACACTGGTAACAGATACTTTCAGAAATGTGGCCTACAACTAAACCCATCGAAAACTGAAGTAACAGCTTTCCATCTAAACAACAACAAGGCAAATTACAGATTAAACATAAAATACGATGGAACCAGTCTAAAGCACAGTACTAACCCAAAATACCTCGGCGTAATTCTAGATCGTACCCTAACATTCAAAAAGCATTTGAAAAACACTTCAGCAAAAATTAAGACCCGCAATAATATTATCCATAAGTTAGCAAATACATCATGGGGGTTGAATGCAGAGGTAATAAGAAAGAGCGCGCTGTCCTTAGTATATCCTAGTGCAGAATATTGCGCTCCTGTCTGGCTAAACATTCATCACACAAAAGTCATAGATATCCAGTTAAACCAAACAATGAGGCACATAACAGGAACTATAAAGCCCACACCAACCCAATGGCTTCCAGTTTTAAGCAACATCGCTCCACCAGCAACAAGACGACTAGCCGCACTCAACACTCGAGTTAAAAAATGCCAACAAAACCCAGAACTACCGATAAACACAGGCATCGCTGAACTACACCAAAGGCAGTTAAAACTGAAATCCAGACATCCACCTACTAGAACTGCTACAAAATTGGCTGTTTTTACTATCGAAGAGCACTGGATGGACGAATGGAATCCAGACATCAGAAATTCCAATCTGATAGAAAACCCCACAGTCAAACCAGACGGCAAAAGCATCAACTGCATTGCATCAACAAAAAGTCCGATATAGACAAATTAAGTAATATTTATTGTTATTTACTAGAAAAACACCAAAAATAAAATAAATATTTACCAGTACAAAAATTACACCTCTGTATAATATGTTGCATACCATTAAGACAGGTTTAAAAAGTATATTCACCTAAGAAGGGCCTCCAGTATTTCTTGTAAAGAAAGATAACATCAATTACACCTAATTACACATCAATTCCACTGTTTTTTTTTCATTCTCTGTATGAGTTAATATACACCAGTAAAACATGCCATCAATCAAGTTTTACTATTTTTACAACAAATTTTAAAAATTTTATGATGTATTATGTCCATAATTGTATATTTTAATGTGTGGTATAAATGTTGAGTGTAAATGCTTACAAAAATAATCTCAACGACTAGTAAGTTACACTGAAGAATTGTGATATTTTTCAAATATTTACATAATTGTCTTTTACAGTGTCTTGAAAAAGGAATAAAACCATTCCGAAAGCTCGACAAAAAGTCAAAAGAGTGTTTTTTTTAACATTCCGGCCAAGATTCTGACTGCAACCCTAATAAACTGTGTTATTTGTATATATATATATATATATATATATATATATATATATATATATATATATATATATTCGAAAAAAAAGAATATATTTTATAAAGCTGTTCTTTATTATTTTATCAATGTATCGAGAATTCTTAAAACTAAAACACTTAAACAACGCAAGTGTTGGTTCACCTTAGGCATGGATGTTAAAGCTTTGAATGCTTGTTTCTCAAAATACACTTTTAGCAGATAGGGCCCTTCTTCTAGCTACCCCCTTAATTGCATCATGGTTCAGCTCTCAAGCTGAATTCTTCCTTCCTTATTTATTTTTTATTAGTATTCGATAAGATAAAAGGGAATATTCAAAGTGAGATTCCCCGGGTGTTTAATAAACTGCCATAAGCCCAGTTATAATGTACTTCACTTAATATTCAGTAGTTAAGAGAAACATGAATAATTGGTTCAATCCCAGATTATTTTCTCCTCTTTCACTTTTCTTTTCCCTTCACTATTCTCTGCTTTGAAAAATTGAACAGATACAAGGAATGAATTCACGATCACGAACAGTTATAAAAACGTGTAGATATTCGTTCCAAAAATACACCAATGAATCAATCTAAATGATTTAAAAATGGAAATACGGTAACAAAATTAAAATTCATAGTAGGCTATAAAATTATTTTCCACGTTTCTGTCATTTCATATGAATGAATATTAATAGTCTACATACAGCACTTTAGAATTCTTTGTTAATATGAATATTTAAAAAAATATGTATGTTAAAACGTGATGTTATGAATAATTAGTTTTATAAAATTATGAATTGTACGTATTAACCTAATTTACAGCTGTAAATTGTTGGCCATATTACTCATAAAAGTGAATTTAAAATATCGAGGACTCACAAAAATTATATTAGATTAAACAAATCTACAAGCGAATGTGATCATACCATAAATAAAAACCATAAGTTTAATTTTAAAACTACAAACATATTAAGCAGAAACGGAATTTACTAAAACTATGAAAGTATTGAAAGGAATTAACAATTTCGCACTTATAACAATTAATTTATATAATCTGATAGACTACAAGCCCATGGTAAATTTTTAGGGAGCCATTTTATCCAGCATAAATCGTATATAAATCAATTACTATTTAAATGTGAATAAGCCACAATTAAAGGTAAAATTACGTTTATCGACGTTTCAATTTCCACTTCGGAAATCGTTCTCAAAATACAAACATTTAGTAAATTAAACAAATTTTGTTTTTTTGTTACTTAGTGAAAAATTCTAATAATTTAATTTTATCTGACTCATTTATATTAAGAATTCAGACATATATTATACATTTTAAAGTAGACGACTTTAAAATGATATTGCCAATATTGTTGAGTTGCGCTCCTGGGACGACTTTACTTATACGATAGTTCATTCGATTACATGAAATCAACTTTAACTTGACAAAATCCGTCAAAAAAAATCATAGCATGAAATTCGTCTTTAAAAACATAAACACATGCCATGATGACAGTAAAATTCTCCTGTTTGCGATTCTATAGTAAATTATGGGGGAAAACCAGGAAAAAACCTCATACTACTATCCCGACATGGTAAGTATTTGGTCGTGCTTTAGTTTACCTTCAATAAACATCAAATTCTGATCTTATATGTTTGAACCCTATGTTCATTATCCCATGCGTGTTTATATATTTGAGATATATCAAATTCTCTATTTTTAATATAAGTTTGATATTCTCTTATTCTAACATTTAATGGCCTTGATGTTTCACCTAAATAAAACTGATCGCATTCAAATTTTATAAATGCAAATCTTTGTCCTTTCTTGTTCATTGTTAGGTTTGGTTTTGGACAAAATAGATCTCAACATGTTAGTTGTTTTGAATGTTGTTGAAATGTTGAATTTATTTCCTATCCTCTTAAGTTTTTCTGACAATCTTTTTATGTATGGTATTGTTATTTTCCTCGTATTATTCCTTGTGTATGCGGTAGGATCTCGTTCTAAGTTGTTCTGTTCTATTCGATCGATTGTTGAAAATTTCTTATTTATAAACGAGTAGTTTTAAGTACTTTTTAGAGCAAAAAAGTAATTGTTGCTCTATCGTATAAGATTTACTGATTCCCTTTGATATTTAAATATCTGTTGGTGTGTGTTGGTTTTCTATATACCTGAGTGTCATATCCAGTATCGTTCTTAGAGATTAAAACGTCAAGGAAAGCTAGCGTGTTATTATATTCCTTTTCCATGGTAAATGTTATTGTCTCTTCTTTATCGTTTATATCATTTAGGAATGTGTCCAACTTCTCTGATCCATGAGGGCATATTGAAAATACATCATCTACATATCTGCATATCTACATTTAAATTTTGTTTGGAAATAATATTTGTTTCAAAATCTTCCATAAATATATCGGCTAATAATGGAGATAAACTCATCTATACAATAATAAAGTTATAATAATAATAACTAATAATAAAGTTTTTTAAAGGCTTTGTTGGATCGTTTGATACTAATGGGTTTATATCTATGGTCTAGCAATGGGTTCTAGTTTATCTTCATTATTAGCCAATATATTTATGGAAGATTTTGAAACAAATATTATTTCTAAATAAAAATTTAAAAACCCACAGTATGGTGGAGGTATAAAGATGATGTATTCTCAATATGATGATGATAACATCACATATTGAGAACTACAACCATATAGATAGAGGAGTAAAACAAGGATGCATTCTATCTCCGGTGCTATTTGACAGGGGCTCGAAGCGTAATTTCGATAAAGCACTGGGACATCTACAGGAAGGCGTCTTAGTTAGCAGAATGCGTCTAAACAACATTAGATATGCTGACGAGTAGTTTTTGCAGATAGCCTGGATGGTTTTTAAGCAATAATGTCACGCATATCAGATATAAGTCGAGAATATTGGCTGGACCTCAATAAGGACAAAATAGCCAGGATAAACAGCTACACATATCTTGGTACTAACATAAACAGTCAAAGGAACCACTCTACTGAAATAAAACAATGCATAGGGAAAGCAAGATCAGCGTTCGTAAAGATGAAGTCTCTTTTCAAAAGTCACGATTTAACACTAGAATGGGCAAGGAATGAGAGATAACGAACACAATCAAAGAGCCCAAATTAGAATATCTTGGCCATGTTATGAGAAATAAACACAGATATAGCTTATTGCAACTCATTATTCTGGGCAAGGTATTTGTAAAAAAGAGGACCAGAGAGAACAATAATATCTTGGCTTAAAAGCCAAGGAAGTGTTTTAATACGTGTACAACCGGACTGTTAGCTGCAAGTATAGTTGAAAAAACCGGAAGAAGCTGAAAATGCACAATCTAGATGAAAGCTAGACGTGAAAACAAGCAACGGTGAACCAGAAGTGGGAACTTTCTGTTTTGATTTAGAAAAACTCTTCCCCTTCCAAGAATTCCAAAAAATATCGTATATTATAAGCATCAATTATGTATTTACAACCTTAATATCGATAGCGTCAAGGTCATTGTTATGTTTGGATAGAAGGTGAAGCTGGTTGGGGAGCCCAGGACGTAGGCAGTTGTTTTAAGAAACACATTGAAGGAAATGTTACTTTAGCAAAACATGTAATTTTGTGGTCAGACTCTTGTAGCGGCCAAAACCGCAACATCAAAATAGTTTTGATTCTGAAAACAATTTTGAAAACTCATCCTACCATTGAAAAGACTACATTATGCTATCTCTTTCCTGGTCATAGTTTTTTACCCAATTATAGTGATTTTGGATATATTGAAAATGCTCTAAAATTTCAACAACGTTTATATACCGTTGATTATTACCTAAACGTGATGAAGAAATCCCGTAAAACGAACTCACTAGTAGTTCACAGAATGAAAAAGGAAGCAACCATAACTCAGACATAGAAAACAGTAGAGTAAGCTGGCTTAAAACAAGAAAAATTGAAATAAAAAATGTTAAACCACTGAGTATTTGTATGAAAACTGATTTTAACACTAGTGAAGTTGAAGTAGATTTTCACAAGAAAATTTCAAAAGGACGGCCCGTTACAATGCAATCCCTAAGTAACCACTTGATTGCTGACATTGGATTGGTACCAAAAGCCGACAGCATCAGGCAGGTACATAAATTATCTACCATTCAAATCATACTACCCGTCAAAAATATAATACCGTACTAGGTATGAATACAGGATAATGTCCATTATTGATGATAACTCTTTACAAAAAAAATCTGGACATATTATACAAAATTTTTCGTAACAACGGATATCCTAAACAAATTAAAAAACTTATTTACAGCAGTAATTACCATGACGGTCCCATCCATGATTCTAACAACAAATCAATCAAATATAAAAAACTTCCCTTTATTAATGGTCTAACTCATTCTGTCATATCTATATTCAAAAATGTTCCTAATATTAGTATAGCCAAATATAATAACATGAAAAGCAAACAACTATTTTCAAAAATCAAAGACCCTGTACCAACCTTATACAAAAGTAATGTTTATGAAATACCGTGTCTAGGATTTTTCAAAATAGCTACATTGGCCAAACATCACAATGGCTAAAACAACGCAACACCCAACATAAAAGTGATTGCCGCTTGGGAAAAAATACTTGCGCAGTAGTTGAGAACTATGAAAACACCGGTCATATGCTAGGTTATAACAAAGCTCACATTTTGGCTCAGGCTGATAACTACAAAAGTAGATTATTTCTTGAAATGTATCACATTAACAAAAATAAAAAGACTTTAAATTATAAATCGCACACTGGAGAGTAAGGCAACATATATTGTAATATATTAAATAAAATTTATCAATATTCAAATAGCTAACGTTCACTTTAATAACAACTAACCTTAATAATTCATCAAAGAAATATCATTCTTCTAATGTTTCTATTGTTATTTTTATTTATACATTTGCATTGCTGTAATGAACGTGTTAGGTTAGTTTTGGTTTGTGAAATCTTTTAATATCTGTAATTAATTTTTAAAATGTATTTGTACGCCATTTTTGTAATGTCGAAATTGTTTTAGGTTACTCCTGATGATGCTAAAAAATATATAGTGAAATATTGAGTTTTTAGAAAAAAAAACAAAGATTTTTAGATAGACCACTTTACCTGGATAATTTCCTACGTATTTATAAATTATTTTTTGGTCGAAATAATTACTTGTAATATATATATATATATATATATATATATATATATATATATATACCTTAAGATAAGATTAATTCTATTACATCAGACTTCCGTGTTTAACGTCGTCGATTATTACGACACCAAGTCATAATCGAAGTGGTTCAACTCGGAAGCCAGTTGAGTTTAATATTAATTGTAATAGTATTAATCTTAGCTTTAGGTTTAATTGTACTAACCGCAGAAATCTATCGGACAACGTCGCCGCACGTTTTTAACCGATTGAATGTATGTAATGTATGAATGTAGTCGGTTAAGTCCATGTTCAGATGCAAATCAATACAGTATGAAAGACAATATTATCGATAGTAATAAGCGTATGGATAGGGTATTAATAAAAATAGAACTGCGGATATGGATAAAAAAAATTAATAACAATAATGAAAAAGCTGTTCCAAACAATATTAGCAATGATGAATACGATAATGATAATAATAACGTTAATTGTTAGTGTTAATTGTTAATGTTAATTAATTAATGTTAAGTCAACACTAATTAATCGTGTTATTTCTAATCCGCAGGAAATACCATCATTCCTAACTCAGGAGACAACTTATTTAATACCGAACGATTAAAATAATACCCAAGATCCAGGCAAGTACCGCCCAATTACTTCCAACTCTGTATAAATTGGTCACATCCTGTGTAGCCCAGCGTATCTACCAACACTGCGCTCTAAATAATATCATAGAATCTCAACGGAAAGGTTGCGCTAAGGGTTCCATGGGTTGCAAAGAACAACTTATTATCGACTCAGTCATTTCTAATCAGACGTACACCAAAAAATGGAACCTCTTCACTGTCTTTATTGACTGTAAGAAAGCCTTTGACTCAATGCCGCATGAATGGCTGGTAGATATATTAAGAATATATAAAGTCGATGATAATATAGTGACCTTTTTAAGACATATAATGACAGATTGGAAGACTAAAATTCACCTCCAAATACCTGGTGAAAACAATATCCAAACTATCGCAATTAACAGCGGCCTATTCTAAGGAGACTGCTGAGTCCACTGTGGTTCTGTCTAGCGATGAACCCACTATACCAGCTATTAAACTCCACTGACTCACGTTTTAGCATTAAAAATAACCATACTGTAGTGGCGAAGCCTATTCATATGTTGTATATGGATGATTTGAAACTAATGGCTTCCGCTCGAAATCGTTTAGATCAAATGCTAAAAACTGTAGAAACTTTTTCAAATGATATCAGTATGCACTTTGGGTTAGACAAGTGCCGCGTACTAAATATAGTCAAGGCAAAGGTTTAGCTAGGAGGATACGATATGAAAAATAGCCAAAACATCGAGGCTATGGGCGAAAATGACATGTACTAATATCTAGGAGTAAAGCAAGCGCGGAAAATTGATCATAAACAAATGAAAATCGAATTAACATCAGAGTTCATACGAAGGATAAAACAGCCACTCCGCTCACACCTTAATAGTAAACATTTGTTTAAGGCATTAAACATCTACGCATTTTCCGCGCTTAGCTACACATTTGGGATTATTAAGTGAACTAAAACGGATATATAAACTCTTCAGCGAAAAGTACGAACACACCTCACAAAGGCACAAAAACACCATCCTCGAAGTGCAGTAGAAAGAACGAAATTACCGCGGTATTTAGGAGGACGAGGACTTATGAATATAAGCGAGCAATTAGAAAAACAGATTACTAATTTAAGAACTTATTTTCAGGTGTAGGCAGAGACCCTTCCTCGCGCGATTTGTGTAGTAGATAACACAACACTGATCAAACTGAAGGAACAAGAAATGCGCATTAACCATCTTACTAAGAACGAAGAATGCGCATCTGGATGGGTAAACCTCTGCACGGGCGACATCTGAATGAAGTCAGTGAAGACTAGGTCTACAATATAACGTCGAACTATTGGTTTATATTAGGAAAGTTGTTCCCTGAAACAGAAGGTTTATTACTTGCCATTCAGGATCAGGTTATACCAACCAAAAATTACCTGAAATATATTGTCAAAGACCCTCAGGTCCAAAACGACAAATGTCGATAGCCCAAGAAACCATCCAACATCTTACCGGAGGCTGCCAGGCATCTGCTGCAACTAAATATAAAAAACATCCTGATTCAGTAGGGAAGATCGTCCATCAAGAGATAGCTTTTAAACTGGAACTTCTACAAACAAACCATCTCCCATATTATCAATACGTTCTTGAGAGTATGCTTAATAATGACAACTGCAAGCTATACTGGGATCACGCTGTGCTTACAGACCAAACTGTAGCACATAATAGACCAGATCTCGTGCTAGTTAATAAACTAACAAGACAAACAACACTAATCGATGTGGCGATACTTAAAAACAACAATTTGCGTGTTGCGTGTCAATCCTTTTGATACCGTAGGTATCTGGGATTAGTAAATTTTCCCCTTAGAGGGAGTGTGAGCCGTATGGCTAAATCTGGATGTTAATTCTGATAGTTAGTATTATGAATACTAACAAGAAATATTGCAAAGTTGGTATAAGCGAAGGAAAACCTGAAAATATTTTATAAAAGAAAATGGCAATAATAGTACTATCCATGAAGAGATTACCATAATCTTAGAAACTTCAAAAATAACTTCTCTACGTGGGAAAAAAATTAAACTAGCTTAAGTATGACCAAATATCCAATCAAAATTTTAAGTGCAAGTGAGACGAAAAAAGCTGGAAAATGACGAATGAAACTAAATGACCAATAGACTTCATACTACGCAGGACTAAATTAAACTAGAACTAAAAAAGAAAGAATTAAGGTAATATAACGGTATGTCCCAAAGAACGGGCATGAAGAAAAGGGCATAAACAAGGTTTATGAAGCATTAGGGGAAATTATTTACAAGATAAAGGTCGCAAATACTATGCTAATAATTCTAGGGTGCTCGGTAAAAGAAGTAAGTCAATTTAGTTGACCACCCACCCAAAATTGTACTGACTGCCCAGAAATTATGAAATTCGAGGTAGAACACGCTTTAAAAAATGCTAAAATTAGAAAAGCTTGTAGTCCAGATGATACACCAACTAAGTTGCTAAAGCTAATAGATGAAGATAACATAAAAATACTAGTAAAACTTTTTAATGAAATATATAACCCTGGAGGGATTCCCGCTTATGCACACGCTTAAAATTTTACTAAGAATACTCTACAACAGAATTCGACTCGAATGCAAGGAGGATTTTGAAGTAGAAAATGTGGTTTTAGAAATATAACAGTATATATTTCCATTTATTAGTACAAAAGAGTAAAAAAACATGCAATTAAAGAGGCAGAACCAATAATCTTATGAGCAGAAGTGAAGAAAGTTTTTAACCAACTAAGACACAAAAAATCTCCTAGGATCGAAGGCATACCAGCCGAGACTCCAAAAGCAATAGGCAAAATTGGTGTAGATGTAATACTGGATATGTGCAATATGAGATAGATCACAGGTGAATTATCTCATAAGTGGTGCGAATTAACCTTTATTCCTATCATACAAAAAGGATCGCTAACCGTATGCAGGAATTACATAACTATTACCCTTAGTCCTCACGCAAGCAAAATTTTGCTACATATAATCAATAAACGGCTAAGAAACCTTCTACTTTAAGAGCTAGCCAAAGAGCAATGAGGATTTGTACCAGGAAAATGAATACGGAAGCATATAGTAAACAACAGACAGATAACAGAAAAAGCCAGAGAACACAACATACTAATACTACTATGTTTCGTAGATTACCCAAAGCTTTCAATTCAATAAAATAGGATTAACCCTAGAGTATAATGGAAATATGGAAGTACTCAACCATCTAGTTAGCCCAATAAGAAATTTATGTGACAAAAACTCAGTTAAAGTTAAATTACACGGAATATATTTAGATGCGTTCAAAACAAAGACAGCAACTAGACAGGGCTGCATACTACCACCATTATTATACAAAGTGTATTCTAAATATATAATGGAAAAAGTACTAGAGGAATGGGATGGAGAAATCACGATAGGGGGAATGAAAATTAACAACCTGCGATACGCAGATGACATACTTATACCAGCAGCGAATGAAATTGAAATGATTACCATTATTGAACGGCTAAGCCGGAGAAGCGAAGAATTCGGACTCTAGATCAATGCCGGAAAAACAAAAATAATTATGGTAGACAAAGCAAATAATAATCTAATGCACATACACCAAGTGGCAAATTTCAAAGTTTTCAGACAGATTTGCATACTTGGCTCCCTGATAACCAACAATGGCGATTGCTCTTCAGAAATCAATCACAGATTAGCAATGGCCGGAACCACAACAGCTAAATTGATTAAAATATGAAAATATGGAAAGACCGAATAATAACAAGGAATAATAAGCTTAGGTTGGTCAAGGCCCTTGGTTCTACTATTACTACATACGCAGCTATAATATGGACTCTCAAGAAAATCGATAGGATTAAGACCAAAGCCTTCGAAATGTGGGTCTATAGAAGAATTCTACGCGTGTCCTGGACAGAGCATAGAACTAACCTGTCAATTCTCGAAGAGTTTCATATAAAATACAGGCTTTTACAAAAAGTACACCAAGCATATCTAATATACTTCGGACACATAGCAAGAAGAACAGGTACTATGAAACTATTGGTAGCAGAAGGAAAGATAGAAGGCCGAAGACCAAGAGGAACATCTCCAATACGATGGAAAAACCAAATTAAGACTCTGGTAGGAAAATCCCCACATAAAACCGTACATATGGCACAGGACCGCAGCCAATGCAGACAGCAAGGTAATAAATTTTAAAGGGTCACCACAACCTGACAAATGCGCAAGGAATGAGGAGGATAATACCTGCAAACCTTAATAAGAGAAGCACAGGATAGAGACGAGTTTGCAGAAGTCATCAAGACAGAACAAAAAACGAAATAATTAAAGGAAGCTTATACCAAAAATCCATAATAAAATAATTGAAATAAAACAATTAGATTAGCATGACTCTTTATGCATAATGGAGGAAATTAGATTGATCAAAAGAGTTTATGAGACAAGAACAAAAACAGGGAGAAAATGTAAATCAAGAAAAACTTGTGCATGGCAGATAGAAAATCATAACAGCATCTAGAAAGGAGGAAAATCGGTAAAAGAAATAAAAATTCATTGAGGCATAGGACAAAGAGGGATAGTGGACAAAAAAATAGCTATCAGTAGCTGTATAGGGCATATCAGGCATAAGCAGAAGCTGACAGACAAAAATCTACAAGAACATTTTAACTGAAAGTAATTAGGTCATGTAAAAAAAGACCAAATGATAAAGAAAATGAAACGATACCAGTTAATGGGTTAAAGAAAAACCACTTGTTTAAATAAATGGTAGACCACCTTCAACTTTTGAATGTTTGGAATTATAGAAAATTTAAATTAAGAAAAAATATATTTAAAAAATATGTTATATAATCTGATACTATATTTTAAAAACATAGAGACTGCAATGATAACTTACTTCAAATCAGTGTGAAGTTTTGAGGAAAATTAATCCAAAATGTTTCAAATTTATGTTGAAATATACCTTAAACTGTTATAAATAGCGAGCCCCCAGAAATCCTTGATAGAACCAAGTCGACTAAAACTGGAAATTTACATCAAAGATCCAGAGCATTACAACAACTTAAACTTGTTAGAAGCAGATTAAACATTTAGATAAACAGAACTTACCATAATCATTAAGCCCTTAGATGTCGCCTTAAAGCAAACTGCGACCACAGTATTTAAAAAAGGATACTTTTGTAGGTCATTTCACAAAGTGGGCGGACTCAAGCACAAAAAGGCAGTCCAAACAAATACTAGGAAAAATACAAAATACTTGCTGGAATTGGTAGCATATTAGAGTAAAAAACCATCATATTGCGTCAAAAATAATAGTTTTATATTACAGAAGCGACAAAGTACTTGTTGAAAATCAATAGAGCCTATAGAACATTAAGATCAATTGATGTTAGAGCTTAAAATTTTTATTTAAAGATTTGCAAATGATATTTTAAAGTTTAAAAGGGTAAATTATTACTACTTATACAATTTAAAGTTGTGTAAAGTCAGTTTAAGAATTGGTTGGAATAATCTTTTACGGTACACAATAAAAACCTTTATATATAACACAAAAACTGGATAAAAGGAAATGCCAGATAAGAATAAAGTAATGTAACATAGAAAAAGGGAATATTTATGTTACTCTTATTATAACTTCTAGAATTTTAAAAATTTCAATGTATATATATACACAACATGATTTTAGAAAATGTACAACAAAGGCAACTTCTGCAGACGAAGAAGTTTATTTTTTAAGTGAAAGTATTAAAAAAACAGTTATCTAGGGACATATCTAAAGTTTAGTTAGATCAGAAGAATATATAACAGTGTGAAGGTGAAAAGGGCGTTCCTTCCACTAACAAAATAAAGGTTTTATAAGGTTTTGAAAGAGTAGAAAGATTTGAATTTATTAAAGAAATATATTTATACTTTTACTTAATTTTGTTTAGAAATGAAATTAAAATTTATTTTCAGATTAAGAAATTAATTATTAGGTTGTATGAACATTTTAACTATCTGTAGATAAAGTTAATTAAAACAATATTGAATGGGAGGGGATTGTCATTCAATAATGAAGATATTGCATCTGAATTACATATGTAGTATAATAATTGCTTATTAACAGTTCATTATGTAAACAAAAGATGGATGAAAGTGAAACTGTTCGTCAACAACTTTTACGCAGAAAAACTGACATAAATTTCTTGCTCAATTTCGATTGAGCGTCCGAGATTAACAGTATATTCATTTGCAAATATTGAACTGTCACTAGAAATGGAAAGTAATTGGCTAAGTAGAACGCACCTGCATTGAGGTCTGACTGAGTATTCACATGGCACTTTTTCTAACATTGAAGATTAACTAGAGAGATTCGGTTTCATGTAACACCGCTGAGTCCGAAACACACACGAATTTTGAGCACCGATCAACGTCAAGTAGAGTCTTTTACAATAATAGTAAAGTACTGCAGAGATGACGAGAATAAGCTTTACAGAAGTCAATCGCGAATCCAGACAGTTTGTGAACGAGCCTTACACCTATGCCCTCATGCGACAGAAGGGATCGATACACCCCCGAATATACCCAAAATATACCGATTCTCCCTCTAAAACAATATAAAATATGTAAAAAATATGTTGTACTTACGGTAAAATCATTTATAATCAACATATATTCCTGGTATATCATGGGGACCCCCAGTCTTCAAGCAATTCCTGCTACAAATCACAGACAACATTAACTGTAATGGCGGCGACCGTCATCGACAGGAATATAGCACATGTCACGTTATAATCCTGGTACGTCTTGCACACTTTTCTAGAATTAATTTTCCTAATGTTATGACATTCTTTCACGACACACTTTTTTGCTTTAATTCGCACTATCCTTCGAAATTAGTTATAAAAAATCGGTTTCTTTTAAAATTCTCAAAAAATTTTCTGACATTACATTTTAAGAGCGTCCAACGAAAAACCTGCAATGCTAAATAAGAACAGCTTTCAAATGTTTAACTAAAACCTCTAGTTGTACGAAAAACACGCTCTTAATGAAAAATATCTTGGTTTCTGTTCGGAGTAACACTTCTTGGATAGAGCATTGAGAGGTTAAGACTTGATTGTTAGAGCGCAAGTTCTTAGAGCACGTGTTTGCTGGTAAGCGACTGCGTCAAATTTGTGAATGATACAATCAAGCCCTATTATTTGGCTCTAACCCTTCCCAGGGTCGGTCTAACCAATAGCTCCTGCGAAATCCCTGTTCCTCATTCGATCTCTTATTCAGCACAAGGTAACTCTAATTATATACAAAGTGTTTCGATGCGATTTAAAGTAAATTTATATAATTTTTAACATTATTAAAGTAATGTGAATAAGATGTAGGTGAGGCACTCTTGTGCGACAATCAATTTGGATTTCGTATGGGCTTGGTACCAGGGAGGCATTATTTGGCCTCCAGATATTACTACAAAAATGCCGAGATCAACGAAAAGACGTGTTTCTCTGTTTTATCGACTACGAAAAAGCGTTTGATTGAGTAAAACACACAGAACTCATAGATACCATAACACAACATGGTATAGACCATAACACGTTGTCCCTTATCAAAAACCTATATTGGGATCAAATGGCGTCGATTAAAATAGACAATCGTATGACAGCAGAAATGTCAATAAAAAGAGGAGTTCGCCAGGGCTGTGTACTTTTTCGACTATTGTTTAATATGTATTCCGAAAAGGTCTTCCGAAATTCACTCGAAATATTCTTCTTCTTCTTCTTCTTTTTATATAGACATGACTCTGTCTGTCTTTCATTGTGCCTCCATCGTTTGCGTGGTCTTCCTACTAATCGTCTTCCTATTGGGAAACCGTCTCTAACGTCTTTACTACTTTATTTGTTGTTATTCGGCTTATAAGATCGTTGCATTCTACTCTTCTATTTCTTACCCAGTTTTTGATATTCACCACCTTGAATCTATGTCGTATATCTGTACTTTTAGCTCTCTCCCATAGTGTCTTACCATCAATGTTTCTAAGTATTTTCATCTCTGCTGTTTCTAACATCCTTTTTGTCCTCTCTGTGTCAGGTTTTGTTTTTGCCGCGTATATCATTATTGGTCTGATGACTGTTTTCTAAATTCGGTCTTTCGTTTCTTTCCCGATATTTTTATTTCTCCATATTGTTTTATTAAGGCAGCCTGCGGGGCTGTTTGCTCTATTCACTTGATCTTCCACTTCGGTTTTGAGCTTTCCGTAGCTAGATAATGTGATGCCTAGATATTTAAAGTCCATCACTTGTTCTATTATCTGATCTTCCAGCTCCAATTTACATCTTAGTCAATTTGCTGTTGTAACCATGCATTTTGTCTTTGTTGGGGAAATTAATATAGTAAATTAATATAAGACTCAGAAATTAATAGAGGACTCAGGGAATCTCCCTGTCTTATTCCATTGTCAGCTTCAATTGAGTCAGTTAGTTTTTCTTCTACTTTTACTTTTATTGTGCTGTTTTGGTAGATATTTTCGATCGTTTTAATTATTTTGAAAATATTGAAGAAGTAATAAAAATCAACGGAGAATATGTAAACAACTTAAGATACGTAGACGACACCGTCATGATTTACAGTGCTAAGGGTTTGCAACGACTTTTAGATGCCATAACCAGAGAGAAAGATAGCTTGGGGCTGAATATAAACAGAAATAAAACAAATGTAATGGCCGTTACACGTGCACCAAATGCCGACATTAATATTCGTATATACAATAAACAGATAGAACTCGTATAAAAATTTCAGTTGAAGTACAAAGTTGAAATACGTGTGCTCGTATAGAGTATGCTAGGTCCGCTTTTCAAAGAAAGAAAAAAATTCTAATAAACTCTACCTTATCATTGGATATCCGACACCAATTTGTAAAAACATTCATTTATTCCATATTGCTATACGGAGTGGAAACATGGACCCTCGGAATCACAAGTATGAGACGTGCAGAAGCCTTTGAGGTGTGGGTTTTTCGAAGGATGCTGAAGATCTCTTAGACAAAGCACGTGACCAACAAGGTGCTGAGAAGAATAAGGACTGAAAGAGAACGCCTAAATATTGTAAAAACCAGAAAAACGAGTTATCTAGGACATATTTACATAGGAGAAAAATATAACTTGCTACGACTGATAATGGAAGGGAACGTGAAAGAAAGAAAATGTCCAGGAAGAATAAAATGCTCCTGGCTAAAAAATTTAAAAGAGTGGACAGGCATGGACACACATTCGATACTAATAACAGCTCAAGATAGAGCATTTGCTGTAATTATAGCCAACCTTCTGTAATAGAGGGGGCACCTTAAGAAGAAGAATGTTTTACTCACCGCAATAGGAAAACTACAAAAAACTATTCTTTTTTATTTCGACAATAACTTCCAATCAGAGAATCGTAAGCAAATGTAAATCTTAAAAAATGTCAGTAATTAGTTATATTGGTTATATTTAAGAAGGACCTTCTTAGGTCTCCTCAGAGCGTGGTATTCAGAAGCTTAGAATTGAAAACAAATCTCTCTCGTCATAAAAGTATAATTAAAAAAATAATTATTTAGGGCGTTATAACTCTCTCTATTAACAGAATTGGTAGAAATCCGACGATTTCTTACTTGGTGAAACTAAAACCCAAATATTTATCTACTGCGCTTTTAAAAATATATAAAGCAGACACATTGATGGATTTACCGAAATACGTATAAGCGGAAGGCAGTGGCCCTGTATTGGAAATAAATCTCAAACGTCATTATGCTTTGTTTACTTACTCAAATTTGCAGTATTTAAAACTAATTCGCTAAAGAAATTATAATTATATTTTTATGGCGGGAGCGATTTGTTTTAAATCCAGAGCTTCTGCGAATGTCGCTTCGACGAGACCTTAGAATGTCGAAATAGGTATAAATGGAGCGCAGTGGTCCTGCCTTGAGATTAAATCTCAAACGTCATTATTCACAATATACAAATATACAAATATATATAAAATGTTCCAAAGATTTCCGACATACAACAACAGTCAATAATATTAGTAGCATCATTCCCCTTCAAGTTCGGTTTTATGCACATAAAACACAAACATTTCCAATTATTAACTCTTGCACAACTCCTTAGGATGAAGACTAATGACTACCTCTTTTTCTTCTTGTTATATAAACATGACTCTGTCTGTTTTTCAATGTGCCTAGAGTAAATTATCGTTCCATCGTTTTCGTGATCTTGCTGCTAACCGTTTCTTGCAGTCTTTACTCTTCTGTTTGTTGTCATACGGCTTATATGGTCGTTCTATTCTACTCTTCTATTTCTTACCCAGTCTTTCATTTTCTTTACCTTATATCTACGTCGTATATTTGTTTTTATAGCTCTATTCCATAGTGGTTTACCATAATTTTTTTTAAACACTGCCTCGGTTAATTGTGGGGTGGATTGAGTAGCTTTGCGGTTACCACAGCCGATCCCAAGCTCTGATAAAATGTGACGGGTTAATGACAAAGTTAGCAACCTACAAACCGTTCAGGCTCGCAAAGCCAAGGAAAGTTAGTTTTCGTTAGCTCTGACTAGGTTAGGAGAGGTTTTCTTGGGTTTGGTTAGGTTTGGTTAGGTTAAATTGGATTGGACTATGTTATGAACATTTAGGTTAATCTAGGAATCCAACACTACCAGGATGTTAACGCTGATGTCTCACTAAAGTTTCTCCACCTAGTGATGAAAAATGTTAAGTGAGGTTAGATTATGTGAGGTTAAGTTTTATTAAGGTTGTTAATTAGGTTAAGATAGGTTACATTATGTCTGTTTGTGCTTTATTAGGTTTGGATATATTAGAATATTAGATATTTATTTTTAGTCCAGCTTTTCGTCGACGATTATATTCTCTTCAATAACAAAGCGTATGAAAACCGAATTGCCTTTTAAGTTCAAATATGTTATTTGATTTTAGATATCAAATGTGATTCGAATGTGATTTGCAAAATCACAAAAGTGATTGCAGATTTTTTTAATCAGCGTCTCTATTGAGTAGAAAATGCATAACTCTATTTTGTAGGTATTTCGAGAAATTAGCCATTTTACTATTTTTTCAATTCGTATCACTTCTGTCTACTAAACTAAACATTTCAAGTGAACAGTGTATTGAAAAGCGGAAAATTAACATGAGGGCGATAAACCACACCAAACCGTGGTTTTGTCAAGAGGTAAAAGAACACTCTAAAAAAAACGCAAATGCTACCTAAGATATAAAAGAACACAATCGGAACACAATCACCTAAAAGATCGAGGGATAGTTGGCAATCTACGTCCCAGGAAATTAACCAGAGGCAGCTTCAGAATTAAATAGATCGAAAGATCTCCAAGAAGTAGAAGATTTGGAGACTTCAGTTCTCAAGTACCAAGTTGCAAAGATTGATCTAACCTATGTTAAATAAAGCTATTTAGGTTTTTATTTAGTTTCTCTTCTTATTTGTGGAAATGGCCAATAGAAAAGCAATTAGAGAACAATTTTTAGGAGCTTTACAGCACATCCACCTATCTTGCTTATTAATGAGACTCAAAACCATTTGATGATTGTCTGCGCATGTTTATTCGTTTTTGTGTGCAAATGCTTACAGGAGGACTCCAATAATTTATTATTGTACTGTAGAACCTGCATATCACTGTCTTTATCATATTTTAGGATAGGGAGGCGCCTGAGGGGTTATGTAATTAAGCTGGTAATTAACAAATAAACATTTAATGCAGATGTTGTTTTTAATTCATAATAAGGTATATGAAAGGAGCTTTTTAAAATGATTGTCTTCTTTGAATCATTATATTGTAGTATTTAAAAAATATTTTTGCATTTAATAAAGAGCTCATTAGTATAAGTTGATTTTGTTTATTAGTAACCAAAATTAATAGACAAAAAATTTATTAAATTCAAGACAATCACATTAAACAACACAAAATGCTCACTACGGTTCAATTTTTTTTTAACACGGGAAAAAGAGGGTAAAATTATAATGTTAAAATTTTACACTACAGTAAATATTTAACGTTTTAATTTTACTATAGAGTAAAAATATATCGGAGTTAAAGCGGAAAACCGCCTGAGTGTATGTTAAATATGTGGAATTAATAATAAGAGAAGAAATGCCGGGATGCTATTTAACCTGTACTATTTTTATTGGGACTTAACCATTATGTAAGTTTAAACTATGTTTATTATGTATTTCCTAAGTGGAAATCAAAATAAATATATTTAAAACTAAAATTGTGGACAATTCACAATAAAAATGGTAAATAAAGAAACCACAAGAAAATAACTTGAAAACTATTTTTTATTTTTTAATAAAAATAAAAAATATATATATTTAGAAACCAGTTTATGTGGATCATGTCGGTGGTACCATTAGACTAACAGGCACAATCATTGCATAGATTTATAAGACTTACTAGATTATACAAAATGATTCAATGACTTACGGTCCAGTAACATTGCTGGACTTGGTCCAGTTAGACCAAGCCAAAACAGTTTGGAACGATTTGGTTACTTGCTTGCTTGAGTGTCACGGGAGCCAGCAGAACTGTCCCTACAGCACCGTTACAGGTGTTGCTAAATGTTGCAGCACCATTGCACTTATTTATACAGGGAAAGCCCATAGTTACCAATCTAATACAGGGTCAAGCTCCTGTAAACATAATGTAATTAGCCAATCAAACAAGGCTGAATCAGGAAATGAAATTTCGTTCTGGGTATGTCTGTAGACCGAATGATTAAAGGTATAGCCTTAATAAACATTTTAGTATTATAGTACTAAAGAAGGAAGACGAGGAAACTGGTCATCCAGTAATAACAAACTCAACTTGTTCTACAGACGGCTCCAAAACCAATGGTTAAACTTGGGAACAAAGTTACCTTATTTCAGGCAAAAGTTGCCGCTATACAAAGGTGTGCTATAGATCTAATATAAAGAATGACTCAATCGTTATCTATTCCGATTATTAAGCAGCTCTAAAAGCCCTTATTTTTATGCAGGATGAGTCAAAACTGTTTGGGTACCCTCTCCCAGGTTGGAAATCAGAATAGACTGACACTAGCCTAGGTTTCAGGGTATAAAGACTACGTACGTATTAACAAAGCTAATAAACTGGCCCAAGCAGGCGCTTGTGTGCCATTAACTAACCCAGAGTCTTGCTTTGGGGTTGCGTATACATACAAAACAGCAGCTATTGATAAATAGCTACAAGAAAAGTCTTTGGAATAGTCTCAGGACTAAGACGGGCTAAAGATTTTATTAAGGGACATTCGGCCAAATTCATAGTCGACTTACTGTCCCTTAATCAAAAGAGTGTAAGGGCAATAGTTGGGCTGCTAACAGGATACTGTAGGATCAATAAGCATTGGAGTCGTATGGGTCTAACAGAACCACAAGACTGCTTTATCTAGAACTCAGAGAAGAAAAACAAAAGCATTGATTTATATGACAGGATCACTCTGAAAGCTGTGAAAGCTTATTAATAGAATATGGCTGGATGAGCAGCTTTTAGTGACAAAAAAAACACATATGTACAGGTCACAGTGTGTTGTCCAATATTTGTCTTAGATGTAATCTGTAAGATTCCACAAGAAAATGGCTACAGAACTATTTAGCTTTCTTAATAGAAAAATAAAAAATTTAAAAATATATATAAAGAAACCGGTTAATATCGATTATACCGATAGTACCATTAGAATAACAGACAAAAACATTGCATACATTTATAAGACTCAGTAGATTACATAAAATGCTTATAATATGTTAGATGTTACGACGTCGTGGATAGGCAAACAGATTTTTTCATTTCGGTATTCCTTTTTTCAATTGCAGTTTTAAATATTTCGAACTGCTTATCGGAAAATATACAATCTATTTTCAAAAAGTTTAAAAAATTAGTTACTTGAGATATTTTCTATTTTTATTAGATGTTAATTATGTATCTCTTTCTCTTATTATTAATTATACATTATATAATTATAAATATAAGTATTTTTTGATTTTTAATTTATTTTGAAAACACAAAAATCAAAATGTGATGTTCTTAAATTTATTTATATGATTAAAAAATTATAAAAAAATTTAAATATTGTAATACAAAAAATTATGATTTTTTCTAATAATAAAACACTGAAAACTCCTGTTTTTAACACTTCCTCAAGATTTATTTATTACTACTACAACTGTGTCTATTTCAAGAGATCTATTTTTGTCATGACACTTTATAGCATTTAAATGACTAAGTTTAGGAAGAAAGAACTGTTAATCTCAAGTTGGTCATTCAGAATTATATCTTTCTTTATTTAATCATTTTCATGGATTTTATTAAAGATAAATTAATATCTTTATTTTAAATGTCAGTGATTATTTTAAAATTAGTCATTAACAGATTGATTATGGTCTAGAAGATACAGTTTTTCGAAGAATCTGTCTTTCTATTATTAAAAGTCTTTTGTGCTCTGTTATTCGTTTGTTAAAAGTTCTACCAATTTCACCAATGTAAGTTTTTGGGCAGTTGGTACATTTAAGTTTGTATACTCCACTGTGTAAATGCTAAATAATAAATAAATAAACCTTGTGACATTTTTGAAAACAAAATTTATCAGTGTGTTATTGTTAGATAAAATATTCATCAAGTAACGGTTAGATCCATTAGTTTATTCTGATTTTAGTCGTTTTATTGATCGATATCCAAAAAAAATGGTTATAAAATCGTAAATCATAACTCAAAAATAGTTGTTTTAGATACCCCGATACAATTAAACGCACCCAAATAAGCTTAATCTGATTAGAAATTCGTAAAACTTTTTGTCAAGTAGAAAATTTTGTCTTTTGTATTGTAAGTTTTATGCCCGAAAATTTTCTCCTTAGCTGTATGTATATTCCTGAGTAAAATAAGTAATGAAGATGATCACAACCCTAAAACTGTTTCAAAATTGAGATGAAATATTTAGGTAAAATACGAATTTTTACGACATTAACGCATTTTATTCGAAAACCGTTTATTTTTTAGATATACTAAATTAATTTAGTGTGAATTTTCAATCAGAGTAGTAATAATAAAAAATTTTCTAAACTTTTTAAGTTTTAATCCTTGCAAAAAAACTGACCACAAACCAGCCCTGACCCTATCTCCGGAGACATACTGGCGCTTGTGACGTCATAAGTTCAGTAATGTTGCGGAAAGCATCTCCATAGCGACTTTGCTTCTGCTATGTTATATAGTTACTGCAAACTCCTGTCTGCCAACGGTTTAGATCAATAAGGGAGTCAACGTGCATAGGCGCCTATAAAAGCATCTACGGGGATTAGACAACCCCATTTTCAATAACTGGAGCATTTTTTGAGAAATATAAAAACTTTTATATATATATATATATATATATATATATATATATATATATATATATATATATATATATAGGTATATAAAATTTTTACATTTCTTAAAAATTAACTTTATTCAACTCCAAAAATATTACGATACTTTTACACAATTAATATAAACTTTAAAACTCAAAATACAACTGTTCCAAACTGTCAAAAACATCTGTCTATATATTTTTTCTGACGTTCCAAACTTCACTTTTTGATGTCATCTTGAATGTTATTGAACTACTTCTCCTTTTTCGTCAAGGAACTTTTTCTATATGTGATAAATCTTACGGAACTTTCGTAAAACTGCTTCCTTCTTACTCCAGTCCTCAGAGACGAAAATGCCACTAAACCTCTAAAAATTTTACGAACAAGCTGAATTTTGGCGAGACTAATAATTTTGGGACCTCAAAAAAGATGCAAAATAGTTTACCGCTTTCACCACCGGGCTTTCCCCTAAGACCCCCTCCGTAGGGGAGTAAAAACGCAAAAAAATCGATTTACCAAGAAATAGTACGCCGTAGAATAGGTAGCGGGTAGCACTCCTCTATGATCCCCATCGAGCAAAAAGACAAAAGAGGGAATGTAAAGGTAGTGGGGGCAAACATATTGTTAGACAGGAAGTGCGATCTTTAGAGGCCACATTAAACAAGGAAAGAGAGTCTCTCTCCTTGTTTGACATCAAATTTAGTTGGGTTATGTTATTGTTTGTCCCAAATGTCACATAAAATCTTATTTATATTGAAGTTTTTTAACAATTGTGTCTCATTTCAGACTCTTATCATTAATAATTAATTAAAACTTTCTCGTCTAAGACACATTCCGAAAAATATTATATAGCTACTGTTGATAAGTGTCGGAAAATTTAAATTTGGCGCATTCGCATTTCCAGATATGTCCGCCATCAGAGGCCACTTTTTTGGTCTCCTTTTCATAAGGATTAGATTCCCTCTTTGGTCTTATTGCTCGATGACGATCCCGCTAGAGGACAGGCTGCTACAGGGAGTGGCATCCCTGCCGTACGCTAGCTACCGACTTTCTCCTATGTCCAAGCCTTTAGGAGAGGCCAGGTCCCCAACCTATCTTCCTACCTATTTTCCAATCCTTACCACATTCCGATATATCCCACTACCAACTCGTACTGGCCAGCGTGGTAGTGAAATGGCTAATTTTCCCCGTAAATGACATGACACAAACTAGAAAAAGGTCCTTAGTCCCCGGTGGCCCAACGGTCACTGGTGACGGTAGCCACCAGATTGGACCAAGGGGAGAGGGTGCAAAGAATCACCAGGATAGACACGGCTACCATGGACAACGAACATTGCATATTGCCACTTATAACGTAAGAACGCTTGCAACTGAAGATAAGCTCATTGAATTACAGAAAGAACTTAACTGCATAAAATGGGATATATTGGGACTTTCCGAAATACGAAGAAAAAGAGAAAATCTATTACTTGTAAAATCAGGGCATCTGCTACATTCCATTAGAGAAAACGATAAGGCAGTTGGCGGTGTAGGCTTTCTGGTGCTCAAGAAACACCTAGATAAAATTGTTCATTAAAACCCCTTATATTAAAACTGAACGAGAGACGCTCTATTAAAATTATCCAAGTATATGTATCCACGACGAGCCATAGCGATGAAGAAATCGAAAACTTTTATGAAGATATAAATAGAGCTATAGAAAAAGATAGAATCCACCACCTAATCTAAATGGGCGATTTCAACGCTAAACTTGGATTTAAGGAAGATAACGCAGAAGTATCTATGGGCTCATTTGGATACGGTGAGCGAAATGATAGAGGAGGTGTGCTACTACATTTTTTGTTGCATCATCGGCTCTATGTGATGGACACATTCTTTAAAAAGAACCAACAACGTAAGTGGACGTAGGCTAGTCCAGATGGCATAACAAAAAACGAAATTGATTTCATCATCATAAACAGAAAAAAATATTGTCCAAGATGTTACAGTAATTAATAAAATCACTGTTGGGAGTGACCATCGGTTGGTTAGAGCAAAAATAATTATCAACATTAGACGAGAGAGGGCAGCAATGATAACAGAGAGGCATTCTAATAAATGAAAATCGATAGATGATAGAGTAGCTTATCAGAATCTCATAACTTAACTCATAACTATAAATAGTGCGATTCTAAACGCTCATATAAAATATAAGGAAAAAGGAAAAAAAGAAGATGGTAGGCTCAGAAGACATCCCAGATATCACAACAGAGGAAATAAAATCAGCTCTTTCGGAGACTAAAAACAATAAATCACTTGGAGAAGATGGGATAGTTATTGAAAAAATTAAAGAAGGAGAAGAAAAGTTACTAAATGTGTTAAAAAAGATGTTCAATGCTTGTTTGACAAGAGTTGTAACCCCCTCCAAGCGGCATAATGCAATAATAACCATAATGCACAAAAAAGGTGACATTTCAGACCTAAAGAACTACAGACCTATTAGTTTGCTCTCAAATACATATAAACTATTCATGAAGATAATAACAAAACGGCTTGTGAACAAACTGGATAGTCACCAACCTTGTGAACAGGCTGGGTTCCGCTCCAGATACGGAACAAATGATCGTCTACAAGTTGTAAAAATGCTAATAGAAAAGTGTGCAGAGTATGACAAGCATATCTCTATTCGTAGCCTATATTCGTAGATTATGAAAAGGCGTACAAGGGTGTATACTGTCACCAACCCTGTTTAATCTCTATTCCGAAGATGTAATGGATAGAACACTCTCTGAGCAATCCGTAGGTATTAAAATAAATTTTGTTAGATTAAACAATCTGAGATTTGCTGACGACGCCGTTCTGATCGCAGAAACAGTCGAAGAGCTACAGACATTGGTGAATAAGATAGCAGACTACAGCGAGGAATATGGACTATCTTTGAACATAAACAAAAATAAATTTATGGTAATATCGAAATCAACACAAAATGTCCAAAATTTATATTTACACAATGAAATTATCGATCGAGTTAGCAAATACAAATATTTAGGCACTTTTATAAATGAAGACAACGATAGCTCAGCAGAAATCAAAATAAGAATGGAAAAAGCCAGATCTATATTCACTAAAATGAAGAGAGTGTTCTGCGGAAGAGATTTGAGCCTTGAAATGAAACTTTGCCTGATGAGATGTTACGTATTTTCTGTCCGTTCTACGGAATGGAGTCAGGGACATTAAAAAAGATTGATACCAAAAAATTAGAGGCATTTGAACTGTGGATGTATCGCACAATCCTGAGAATATCATGGACCGAGAGAGTCACAAATGTCGAGGTCTTGAGAAGAATGAATAAAGAAATGGAAGTCATATTTACGATCATAAAACGAAAACTGCAATACTTGGGACACATTACAAGAGGGGAAAGATATGAACAGCTTTGAATATTTATGCAGGGAAAATAGCAGCAAAAAGGTCCATAGGAAGAAGACGAAACTCCTAGCTAAAGAATCTACGAGAATGGTATAGCTGTAGCAACAACGAATTGTTTCGGTCAGCAGCTTCGAAAATACGTATAGCCCTGATGATCCCCAACCTTTGGAACGAAGGTGGCACTTGAAGAAGAAGAAGAAGTTATATAATTTTTCCCTCTCGTTTTGTGTGCCATAACCATGCATCCCTATTTTAGTTTCAGTGTTTTTTTTCTCTAGAGTAAATATCAAGAAAACTGAATACATGTGCATTGGGGGAATTGAACAAAATATAATCTTGGAAAAAATACAGCTCGAAATAAATCACTGTAAAAAATACAAATACTTAGGCTTGCAACTAACCAACGATGGCAAATTAGACGAAGAAATTAGACATAGAAATAACCAAGAAAGACAAGCCATTAGACAATTAAACAGTGTACTATGGGATAAAACAATCTCCAAAGAAAACAAACACAAAATCTATAACAGCATTATAAAAAGCATCATTACATATGGTAGTGAGGTATGGCCACCGAAAGGAAAAAACTTCAAAGCATTAGAAGCAACAGAAATGGACTTCTGGAGAAGAGCCACTGGAAAATCAAGATTAGACAGAGTTAAAAACGAAAGAATACGAGAAATTATGGGGGTTAAACACAATTTAACAGAGGATATCAGAGTAAATCACCTAAGATGGTATGGACACGTCCAAAGAATGGATGAACACAGAACACCAAAGAAAGTATTGAACTGGACACCGCAATGGAAGAAAAAAGCAAGGTAGACCCAGATTAAGTTGGAGAGAAGGAATCGATAAAGACTTAAGGGAGAAGGGAGTTGAAGAAAACCTCTGGAACGACCGAGATAAATGGAGACTGGAAATCAGAAGAAGGCGTAGAACGTTATAAACTGATTAATATATATTTATATATATATATATAATATATATATATATATATATATATATATATTTATATATTTTTTTTCTCTGCATTAAAATCTTCCATAACCATGGTATACTTTGTATTATTTTCTTCTAATATTGTTATCAAATCTTCGTAAAACATTACAACACCTGTTTCCAATGTGGTGTTGTGGGAGCATACACTTGTATAACCATAATCTCGGTTTTATTATCTAGGTCTATTATAATAGAAGCTACTCTATCAGAAACGCTTTTATATGTAAAAATGTATGGTGTAATATAATTTTTGACAAGAAATCCTACTCCACCATATTTTTCCTGTATAGCATAGGCGATTTCCAGATTTCCGGTTTAGGTGAATGCATTGTTAGTCTCTTCTCTTCACTTCTGATAGTCCTACACTATTTCACTTTATCTTGGATGGTTCTTCTTCTAATCCGTAGACTTTTTCATCTTTAGCCATCGATTGGATATTGTATGTGGTTAGTAGCTATTTTTGTTTGTTCTTATCTATTTTGGCGCATTATGTTAAGCTGTGCCTCCACCAAAAATCCGTAAGGCTGACCTGTTTTCCGGTGTCTGATTCTGAGCTGCTAACTCTGCCCACATGGGGTATCGTCCCATTTTGTTTCAAGTTCAACATGCTGTGTTTTAAGGGGTATATTGGCATTAAAACACTACCCTGCCATTGTAATACCACACCTGTCAGGAATTGTATTCCTGACAGGTGCGGATCAGCTACGGGCCACTAATGACACAGCTGCTGACCCATGTCATGTCATGTCCTTAGTTAATCCGCGAGTACTTATTTGTAAAAGCCTTATTCATACGTGTCCTGCATATCTACAGGACCTTCCCTATCAGCCATTGAGATACGCCGTGTCGGGGTTGAGGACTTCTCCGCCCAGTCTGTCTTGCACAAAATACTGAAGGACCCCTACTCAGTTCAGCGCCCCTCCTCTACACAAGCTGATACTGGCACGGTCTGCTTTAATATCTTTCTTTATTGTGGTCGACTAGATGTCTATATTTTGTAGTCTTCTTCGATTACATTTTGATTTCGTAGCCTGTTTGTGATGTTGTCCGAGTAGCGTTCTGTAACTATTTCATCTCACAGTTTTTGCACATTCCATTTTTTGAAGCCATTTTATTTTATATGCTAAAGTTTCAGTGATGCTGTCGCATCGGTAAAAATGTTGACGCCATTTGGTAAAGTAATATATAATTACAGTTATAAGCTTCAATCTAAAAACCTTAAAATATTAATTTCAAATAATAATACTAGGTAAACAATGAAATTAAACAAAGCAGCAAACGAAGTGCTGATTATTGAACAACACAAGAATAAATATTTAGAGAAATACAGTGACGACCTAGTAGAGATGATTAAAAGAAAAAAAAGTACGTTTCATACATAGTTTAACGATACAACGTCAGAAATACGTTAAAAATATATTATTATTCTTAAATAACTACTAAAACAAAGAATACGGCTTGAGGCAAAGAAATACTGGGAGAAAATGTGCAGAGACATAGACAACACGATAAGGTAAACATATCAACGGAAGCATGGAAAAAATAGAAAACATCAGAAATAATAAACAAAGTAAAAATGTTATACAGATAATTCATCAAAGGAGTAGACAAAGCCTTATACACAATTATTGCATCAAAATACACAGGAGTATATCTCACAGAATGGTATGACAACAATAACAGAGGAATCCCAAATCACAGAAAAAGATATAATTAAACCATTAAAGAAAGTCAAAAATAACAAAGCCCCAGGACCAGGATACATAAAAGTGGAACTACTAAAATATGGAGGCGCAAGGATAGTATCATTTATGTGAGTGTTGGTTAATTGCCATCGAAGCAGGAGAGGAGATTCCAGAGAAGTGAAATCTATTATACGTGTCTTTACTTTTAAAAAAGATCTATAGACAGATCAGTGGATCATTATGGTAAAGAATGAGCCAAGTTCCGAAAAGCAAGATCATGTCTAGATAATAAATATTCATCATAAGAAGGGTGATAGAAAACAAAAAAGAGAAACATATCGAAACACATATGACTTCTATTGACTTGGAAAAATCATATTAGAGCACGCCAATGCACGTTAGAAATAAATGGGTGAACTTAACACAGAGACTTTATGAAAAAAACAGAGGTGCAAATAAAGTTAGGCAATAAAATAATAAAGACAATCACCGCAACAAAAGGTCTCAGACAGGGATGTGGTCTTTCACCTACTCTTTTTAATATATATTATAATATACTATATTAATATATTTTATGGGGTGTAGAGTTGTGTTATAGAGGTAGCACCTTTTATCGGAACGACCACATCGAGCGTCATAGACGGGAGATGGTTCTTGCTAACTGGTCCTCATAAGACAACTAACTCTCACTTATGGCTCCACGTGCCACACCCTGGGCAACTGCATTGGTCTGCAGGCTAAACTAAGTGAGGGTAGCCAGATATGGCGAAAATATTTACCGAGCAATTGCCGGTATAAGCGATCTCCCACTTGCTGTCCATCGGCTTCGGGCGGATGAGCTGGTAAGTGGTAGGGATCAAACTAGCACGCAGCGTCTGACCCAGAGTCGGGAAGAGAAGAACGGGAAACCACTCTGGTATACATTTCCCAAGAAAACTACAATGAAAGCACAAACAGAATTGGCCCCTAGTCCCCGGCAGATCTTAGATGATCAAGGGGTGCGAAGAATCCCCGGGAGGAATAGCCTAAATATTTTAAACACAAACTTTAAGATTGCAACATGGAACGTTAGAAGTCTGTTCGAAACAGGAAAACTATCAAATGCATGCCACGAAATGAAACGTTTAGGGTTGCAGATATTGGGTTTGAGTGAAGTTAAATGGCCAGGTTCAGGTAAAGTTAAAACCATGAACAAAACTTTCTATTACTCGGGTAATAACGATCCGGCTCATCGTAACGGGGTTGGAGTAATTTTAGAAGACAAATATAACCATGCCGTCACAAACTTTGTGCCATTTTCGGACCGATGTCTTCTTATTCAACTATCCAGAAAGCCAGTAAATATTAACATCATTCAAACTTATGCCCCTACGGCCGATAAACCCATAGAAGAGCTAGAAGTGTGGTATGCTGACGTAGAAAAACTAATAAAGATGACCAAAAAACGAGACCTAACATTTATCTTAGGTGACTTTAATGCTAAGTTAGGTAGAGGAAAAGTTTCTGGATTGATCGGAAACTTCGGACTTGGAGCAAGGAACGACAGGGGAGAGAGAATGACCGAATTCTGCCAACAACACAACATGGTAGTGACAAATACATGGTTTAAATTACACCCTCGCAGATTGTACACATTGACTTCACCACAACACAATGAAAACAGAGTAATCCGTAACCAAATAGATTACATATTGGTCAACAAAAGATATCACAATGCAATCATCAGTGCAAAAACATATTGTGATATATTTATATAGTTCGAATTTATTTGTCTTTATTCTAATTTATTGTCTATAATCTAATTTATTAAAACTCACGATAGCTAATTACTAATTTATTAAATAACTTTACAAATGTATGTATTTCACGTTTCGTACAAGTAAACCGCGTTTACCGATCTTCTTATGACTAACTCCTCAATGAAATTCTTCCGGTATTTATATGAAACCAGCTTGTAACAGAATGTTTGTAGAAAATACGATGCCGTTCTCGATCTCGACGTAGACACGGCGGCGACTGGTCTCAAAACATGTTCCTTTATCGGCTTGTCGCCCCCAGAACATTCGATTGTTGTTTGTCAGGTAGATTTTTTTGACCTAGAAATTACGAGAATCAATACAAAAGAATTAGTCATAAAATATTTACAGTTCTATACGCCATAACATTTAAAATCGTAACATTGCCCCCCTCTTAAAAGATGGTTCCTCCTGGAACCTTGTCGGGACTGGAACTGGAACGACATGCTGATATCGGCAACTGGACCCTCTTTTACAACTTCCGGTTGTATAGAAATGACAAGGGACGGTTTTCTCTCCGCACCAGTAACTATGCGGATTGCAACAGACTAACACCTGGACTTCGGTGTCTTTAAACATCTCCTCCACCATATTTCGGATAACCCTCCAATCTAATTGGCGGCACTCCAACTTTGGCATGGCTAACTTTTGCACGTCGGACTCTAGTACGTGCTCTCTCAACTGAAGTAAGGCTTCCCATACATCTCGGTAGGTAGGTTGGTCACGGGCAGTGTCTTTTGTTACCAGGTAGAAAAGGTAACGTGATGCATCTTGAAGTTTCAAGGTTTTACCAGGAGCTGGCACTTGGCATTGAAGTTCTGCAACTCGACCAAACTTCCTTCGAAAGACGGATGCCAACCCTGGTGCATCTTTGATACTGGCCGGGATGGTAAGGGCCAGTGAGTAGTCATCGGGGAGCGCGAGTAGATCTTGCCTTTCTTCAGTGGTAACACCATATCTTGCTTTACCGGTACCTCCATAGGCACCCATGAATTCCTCAAACGTGAGGTCAGACACATCTTGGACTTGGTTTACTTCCACTTCTTCATCTACGTCGTGGTCACCCTCGAAAGACGCCAACCGGTTATGGTGTACTATCATCGGCTTTCCTCTCGGAATCTTGCTTATTCGGTAAATAACATCATTGATCTTCTCCATAATGAGGTATGGACCTTCCCAAAACTGCTGCAATTTGGGAGAACAACCTTTTCGCTTTTTGGGGTTATAAAGCCAGACTTTATCGTTCTTCTTAAAACACCCCTTCTCGGCTTGCGTATCGTACCGTTTCTTCATTCGGTCACTAGCGATCTGGAGATGGGAACGGACCAACTCGTGTACATCGTCCATTCTTCTTCGTAATTCGATCACATAATCTTCACCTGCTACATCTTCTCCAGGTCGACACCCAAACTCTAGATCACAAGGTAGTCGCATCTCGCGTCCGAATAGGACTTTGGCTGGTGTCTGGCCTGTTGATTCATTAACAGCAGATCTGTAGGCCATTGTGAAGAACGGGAGATATTGGTCCCAGTCTCGCTGATGATCGGACACCATCTTTGTCAAATACTTGCCAACTGTTCTATTCATTCGTTCTACCATACCATCCGATTGCGGATGATAAGCCGTAGTCCTTGTTTTCTTCATACCTAGTCTATCACATATTCCTTGGAATAAATCGCTTTCGAAGTTCCTGCCTTGGTCACTATGGATCTCCAAAGGCACTCCAAATCGGCTGATATATTCTTGGATCAACTTATCTGCAACGGTGGCCGCCTTCTGGTCTGGAAGTGCGTAAATCTCGACCCACTTAGTGAAGTAATCCATTACTACCAACATGTACTTGCCTCCATTATCACTTTCTGGAAACGGCCCAGCAATGTCCAAAGCTATTCTTTCAAACGGGCTTCCAACATTATATTGTCTCATAGGAGCTCTCCTTTTTCGATAAGGCCCGTTACTCGTAGCACAAATAGTACATTTCTTACACCAGTCTTTTACATCGTCGGAACTGTTCATCCAATAAAACCGTTCCCGAATTCGCTGAAGGGTCTTTTTCACACCAAAATGCCCTCCTGATGGACTGTCGTGTAACTGACGAAGTACTTCGGCTATTCTGCTCTTTGGAATCACCAACTGTCTTCTCTTCTCTGAACCGTCATCATTTTCCAGGACTCGTTTGAGCAAGCCATCTTCCATGATAAATGAGTCCCACTGGGCCCAATACGTCTTAACTATTGAGCCTAGGTTCGATATTTCTTGCCAAGGTGGTCGACGGTTTTCCTCTTTCCATTTTCGGATTTTCTGTATAACTGGATCTCTCTCTTGTTCTTCCCTGATCTTGGTAGGCGTCCAGTCGTCGTGGACCACCGTCGTTCTTAGCACTGCTGCTTCCTTGGATTCCGTTTTGTTGCAGTGAGAACACTCTGCTGGGCATGGCCTTCTGGAAAGAGAATCGGCGTTTCGGTGGCTAACTCCGGCCCGGTGCTCAATCTTAAAATCATATTCTTGGAGTCGTTCGATCCACCTGGCTATCTGACCCTCTGGATTCTTAAACTGCATCAACCACTTAAGGGCGGCATGGTCGGTTCGGATTAAAAACTTCCTTCCATAGAGGTATTGATAGAAGTGCTCTACTGATTTCACTACTGCCAGAAGTTCTCTTCTCGTGACGCAATAATTTCGCTCAGGTTTTGAGAGGACTTTACTAAAATATCCAAGGACTCTTTCCTGTCCTCCTTGAATCTGAGACAGCACTCCTCCAATTCCCACATTACTTGCATCTGTATCTAAGATGAACTCTCCTTCTGGCAGTGGATACCCTAAAATTGGTGCTGTGATTAAATGCTTTTTTAAGGTTTCAAAGGCATTCTGGCAGTCTACATCCCAGCGGTATTCTCTTGCTTCCTCTGTAAGTCGCGTTAATGGTTTAGCGATATCTGCAAACTTCTTAATAAACCTCCGGTAGTAAGTACACAGTCCCAGAAAACTTCTCACTTGATGTTTGTCAGTTGGTTTTGGCCATTCCTTAATAGAATCGATTTTTCCCTTATCCACGGCCACTCCTTCTTTACTGACTATATGACCCAGATAATTGACTTTACCTTGAAATAGCTGGCACTTCTTGGGGTTTAACATCAATTGGGCAGCTTTAAGTCGATTAAAAACGTTTTCTAAATTCTTCAGATGGTCTTCAAATGTCTCCCCCAAGACGATTATGTCGTCTAGATAAACTAGGCATGTTTTCCAAGATAACCCTCTCAACACATTTTCCATAAGCCTCTCAAATGTCGCAGGAGCGTTACAAAGTCCAAATGGCATAACGTTGAATTGCCATAATCCAGATCCTGTGGTGAAGGCTGTCTTTTCTTTATCTATCGGGTCCATTTCTACCTGCCAGTATCCAGACTTCAAATCCAAAGTAGAAAATAATTTACTTCCAGCCAATGTGTCTAATGTGTCATCGATCCGAGGCAGAGGATAACTATCTTTCTTGGTAACGTTGTTCAGCAAACGGTAATCCACACAGAACCTCGTTGTTCCGTCTTTCTTCTTAACCAGGACCACCGGAGAGACCCATGGGCTCGTAGAAGGTTCTATCACCCCGTCTTTCTTCATTTCCTGAACAATCGTTTCAGCTTCCTCTCTTTTCGCCTGTGGTAATCGTCGAGCTGTTTGACGAATTGGCTTAGCATTACCAGTATCAATTTTATGCTTAACAACGGTAGTTCTTCCCGTCTTTCCTCCTTTCGGTACGAAAATATCACGATACTGCCGAAGAAATTCCCTTAATTTCCTTTTCTCAATCTGATTCAGAGACTGTCCAGCAACCGCAACCATTTGATCAAATTTATCGTTGGAATTATCAGACGTTGTCGTCTGACGGATTATGGATGTGACAGGTACACAAGTTCCTACTTTTGTCTCTTTCTTGATGGTCACTGGGTAGTCATTGACATTAATAAGTCTCACAGGAATTTCTTTAGCCGAAGTCACTAATTCTTTTCCAATTATGATTCCACGGCCAACTTCGTCGTCATGATTCCAAGGCTCCATCATAACAGGTGTTCCTTCGTCCACAATTCCCTGTAGCCGCGCTACTATTATGGTTTCACTTCTCGCAGGCACGACTGTATCTTCTTTAACGGCTGCTTGCATAGTGTTGTCATCATGTGGATGGAGAAATACCTCCTCGTTACCAACTTTGATTACCTTATTCTTAAAATCCAATTGGAATCCATGTGTATTCATTACGTCCATTCCTAATATAACATCCTCTTCGATGTCAGCAACTATAACAGTATGGACGAACTTTTCTGTTCCAATTCCTAATTGTACCTGGATTTCTCCATGAATGTTGGCATTTTCACCTGTAGCGGTCCGAAGTCGCAACCTCGTTGGTAACAGTTTCTTACGGCTGTTTATAACTGTCGGGCGTATAATGGTTCTGGTCGCTCCAGTATCCACCAACAATGTATGCTTTTTACCATTTATTTCTCCATCTACATATACACTATCTTCACGACATTTCAAAGAAGCTATTAGTATCAGAGGGTCTTTGGTAAAGTTCTGGGTCGAAGCTGCCCCCCTAAGGCCGACCCGTTCTAGTTTTCCTGATGGTGAGTTTCTTGATTTGTGTCGTACCTAGGATGCTTACATGAACTTCGTACGTGTCCTATTTCGCCACAATTCCAGCATCTTATGGTCTTCGTTTTCTTGTATGTCATGCTTTTCATCATATTAACGAGCTGGTCAAGTTTATCTTCATCTTCTTCCTCTTTTACAGTCCTAACTTTACTGTACCCGCCAGAGGCCTGCGTGGCTGACTCGTATTCAAGAGCGGCGGATAAGACATCAACCAGCGTCTTGTGACGAGCTAATCGTAGTGTTCTTTGCATCTCATGATCACGAAGACCATCAATAAACGTTTGAACGGCCAACTTTTCCATCATGTCTTCGGGAGCTGTTGGATAAGCATATCGCACTAATCTGGCGATATCTACTTCATATTCTTGAAGAGCCTCATCTTTCTTTTGTCTTCGATTTTTGAGCTGCGACTGATATACATGCTCCAAGTGTTCATGGCCATATCGCATATTTAACCTCTTCTTCAGTTGTTCGAAATCACCCGTCTCCTCTACGGCTATGGTCTGGAGCACATCTAAGGCATCTCCTCGAAGGGCGATAGTCAGGTTTACAGCCTTTTCTTTTTCAGACCATCCATTCGCTCTTGCAGCTGATTCGAACTGTTTCATGTAGTTGTTCCATGATGATTTTCCGTCGAAAGTTGGGACTTTGACATGAACGGAACTTCCACTTCCTTCACATTTCGGCCGTGTTTCCAACTTACATTTCGTCTCGTCTTCTTTTGTCTCTATGGTAATTGGATTGTTTACTCTCTCTGTTGTTCCTGTTCCCTCAATCTTCCTTTCCAACTCTTTCCATATCTTCTCTTCGAAGGCCATCATATCGGCAGCAACTTGGTTTTTTAATGAAGACACTCTATCGTCGAGAGCAGACATCTCCGAAGTGACTTTAGAGATTTCCAAGGAGATGTTAGCAGAGACTTTGCTTTCTAGAGAAGAAATCTCGTTAGACACTTTGTCTTCTAAAGAGGCGATATCGCCGCAAACTTTGGCTACATCAGAGGAAACTTTCGAAATATCGCCATGAACTCTGTTCTCTAATGATGCGATGTCACCAGAAACTTTATTCTCTAATTTTGAAATTGACGCGATGACAGCATCTGCAAATATATAAGTTTCCGGATCTAAACCCTCTTCCTCCAAAGCATTCTTTAGTCGTTGGACTAACTCAGCCTTTTTTCCGGTAGAAGCTAATTCTCTATCCTCAAGATGCCTTCTTAGATTCGTAACTGTGAGCTCGTAAATCGTAGCCATCGTTCACCAATTTCACTTCTTTTCAAAAATTCAAATTAAATTTATCTACAACCCCACATCTGACACCACTGTGATATATTTATATAGTTCGAATTTATTTGTCTTTATTCTAATTTATTGTCTATAATCTAATTTATTAAAACTCACGATAGCTAATTACTAATTTATTAAATAACTTTACAAATGTATGTATTTCACGTTTCGTACAAGTAAACCGCGTTTACCGATCTTCTTATGACTAACTCCTCAATGAAATTCTTCCGGTATTTATATGAAACCAGCTTGTAACAGAATGTTTGTAGAAAATACGATGCCGTTCTCGATCTCGACGTAGACACGGCGGCGACTGGTCTCAAAACATGTTCCTTTATCGGCTTGTCGCCCCCAGAACATTCGATTGTTGTTTGTCAGGTAGATTTTTTTGACCTAGAAATTACGAGAATCAATACAAAAGAATTAGTCATAAAATATTTACAGTTCTATACGCCATAACATTTAAAATCGTAACAATATCCTGGAACTGACATCAATTCCGATCATAATCCTGTTGTTGCAAAAGTTCGCGCAAGATGGAAACTAATAAAGAAACAAAAAATCTCAACACCAACTATTAGACATCCAAATATTGAAAAACGACACCATACATAAGACAGTAAATAAAGAATTAAACAAAAATTTAGGAAATATTGACCACAATAGAATTAGAGAGTACGATGACATAAACGTTCTGTGGAAAACTATTAAAGAACAAATGAACAATGTAACGGAAAAACATCTAAAAGTAACACCTAGAAATAACAAACAGGAATGGATGACAGAAGAGAATTTTACAATTAATGAACAAACGAAGAGAATCTAAAGGAAAAAATGACAAGGACGTAGAATACAAAAGACTAAATAGAATAATTCGAAAAAAAAAATAACCGAAGCAAAAGAAAAATGTCTGGAAACAAAATGCGTTGAAATAGAAGAACTGCAACAAAGGCACGATTTTTTTAATTTACATAAAAAGGTAAAAGAGTTTACATCGACTACCAAGAGAACGACTTTTCACACCATGCTGAACACGGATGACAAACTGCTAGAATCAACGGAAGATAAACTGAAAGAATGGGAAAACTATATTAAAATTCTTTTTCACGACATACGAGAAGAACCAAGATTGTAAAATAACAACGAAGGGCCAACAATTCTGAAATCTGAAATCATAAATGCAATTAATCATCTCGAAACAAATAAAAGCCCAGGTCCAGACGGAATATACCCAGAAACGCTCAAATTAATCAGCGAAGAAAATATCGAATTATTTGTCCTTTTATTCAATCGTATTTATGATACAGGTAAAATACCCCAAGATTGGCTGGAGTCAATATTCATCCCACTACCAAAAAAGCCAAACCCACAACACTGCAATGAGTTCCGTCTGATAAGCCTTATGAGTCATGCAGTAAAAGTCCTACTAAAAATCGTACATAATCGTATCTATAGAAAGTGCGAAACAATCATCGGAGACGATCAGTTTGGATTCAGAGCCGGCATGGGAACGAGAGAAGCCCTGTTCAGTTTACTAGTTCTCGCCCAAAAATGCTACGACCAACAGAAAGATATATTTATATGCTTTATAGACTTACACGACCTACTATTAGAACGTTTGCAAGAAGTCGGTTTAGATGGAAAAGACATTAAATTCTTAAAAAACTTGTACTGGAACCAAAAAGCCAGAGTTAGGATCGAAGGTTCCACATCTGCAGAAGTAGAAATTAGGAGGGGAGTTAGACAGGGATGTTGTCTGTCGCCTCTGCTGTTTAATCTTTACTCCGAGTTTCTATTTAAAGAAGCATTGGAGGATTCCAAGGATGGAGTCAAGGTGAATGGCGTAAATATCAACAGTATCAGATACGCCGATGATACAGTGTTAATTGCGGATTCCGACTCAGGTCTACAACGACTCGTCGACAAGACCAACTCGACCTGTGAGCAATTTGGTATGAAAATAAACATTAAAAAAACCAAAGTGATGTCAATCCGAAAAAACCAAAACGTACCTCAACCTTGCACAATAAATGGGCACATCTTAGAACAGGTCAATAGATTTAAGTACCTGGGATGTTATATCGATAGCAGCCTAAATCCTGATCAAGAAATAAGATCGAGAATAGAACAGGCTAGAAAATCTTTCGAAAAAATAAAAAAACTGCTTTGTGATTCTCGAATAAAACTCGAAATTCGACTACGTTTATCAAAATGCTACGTCTGGTCGACTCTTCTATATGCAGTTGAAACGTGGACCCTTAAAACATCAACCGTAAATAAATTGGAGGTCTTTGAAATGTGGATCTACCGGAGAATACTAAAAATTTCATGGACATCGCATACCTCAAACGAAGAAGTGCTGCATAGAATAGGCAAGGAAAGAGAACTTTTTAACACAGTAAAAGTAAGAAAAACATCATACCTAGGCCACATACTGAGAAATAATAAATACCAATATGCCCAACTTATAGTGAAAGGAAAAATCGAGGGAAAGAGAGGCCTAGGAAGGAAAAGACTATCATGGCTCAGAAACATCCGACAATGGACAGGGCTAAATTTTGAACAGCTAATAAGAACAGCTGAAGATAGAGAAGAGTTTAAAATTGTAGTAGCCAACCTCCATTGAGGAGAGGGCACTTTAAGAAGAAGAAGAATATATTTTAAATCAGGCTTTGAAAAGATAATATAGGAAATACGGAATAATGGGCATACCAGTACAAGATAATATTTACATTCACTACTTTTCATAGATGACCAAGTCTTTTTGCACAAGAGAGGGAGAATATGGAATATATGACAAGGAAATTAAAAGAAGAATATGTGGACTTAAGATAAATCTGTGTAAGACTGAATACCTATGTATGGGATACGAGGTTATAGATTTAAACTTAAGTTTAGAAGAGTATAATAAAAGTTGTACGACTTTTAAGTATTTAAAGTCAATGATAAGCCGCGATGGTATTTATATGAAAGATATAGAAATGAAAACAGCACGGGGAAAACAGGCTATGAAAGCTTGTTGAAGCTCCATGGAGTTATATGGAACAACACTCTAAACCAAGAAAACAAAAAAAGAAAAACAAAAAAAGATCTGAAAGAAAAAAAAACACAGCACACTGATGATTATTACCCTATGGACGAATGGAAGTAGAATGCTTTATTACAAAAAGTTGAAAAAGAAAACCCTGCGTGATATGGGAATGTACCAAGAATGTTAGAGCACAGGTAGCCTAAAAAACATATTGGACTGGGACCCATCGTGAAGAAGACGGAGAGGAAGACCTGCTAAAAGACGGAAAATATACATAGAAAATGCTATAAGCGACCTCAGAGAAGGTGACTGGGAAAATAAAATGCTGTGGGGACAAAAACGCAAATTCATAATAGTAAAAGCCGAAGAAGAAGTAAAAGAAGGTAAACAATGGCCATGATGTAATTTCCGGACCATAAAACTTATTTTGTATAATTTTGGGTACCTAAATTAAAGTATGGTCCTTCAGTTTTTGGTGGATTAAAAGATGTAACAGTAGAAAATGGCGGATGAGCTGAGCTCAGTTTTTAATTATTATGCCTTTGAATATAAGAATCGAACAGTTACGGTAGTTTACTTACCCAGAAATTAGTTTGTTTAAGTTATAGGGTTTTATCATAGACCTGTCCTTGGTCTAGCAAGCAAGTGTTAATTAACAACACTTAAACATTCAATTAAATGAAGATTTAAATTTTTGGCGAATGGACTAAATGCCGAAGCCAAAATTCCCTATTCATACACACACGCGCACACACACATACAAGCGCGCGCACGCACAATATCTAAATGTTAATATTGAGGAAGTTAGTAAAGCAAGAAGCCGTACGAACGTATATTACAAAAAAATAAATATTTCTATGTTTTGCACACTTTGGTTAAATTCGACGGAGAGATGTTATAGAATTAGTTTACATATGTGGGTTCTCTCGTAACAAACGATAATGACACATCTGAAGAAGTTAAACGGAGGGTACTGCTAGCAAACAAATGTTATTTTGGACTAAGCAAGCAGCTAAAAAACAGAAATTTAAGCCAGAAAACCAAACTAATAATATATCGAACACTCATCCTACCAGTGCTGACATATGGGTCAGAAACATGGACCATCTCCAAAACAGACGCAAATCTTCTACTCGTCTTCGAAAGGAAGATACTAAGAAGAATGATGGGCGCATTCTGTGAGAATGGTATTTGGAGAAGGCGATATAATTTCGAATTGTACGAGAAGTATAAAAAAATAGTAAATGGTAGAGATGTAATATCCTTCATAAAAATAGGTAGGCTTAGATGGGCTGGACATGTGTCAAGAGCAAATGAAAATTACCCACACAGACGAACTCTATTATCGGTCTCAGTGGGAAATAGGAGTAGAGGCAGACCACGACTGAGATGGAGGGACGGTGTGGACGAGGACGCAAGGAAAATCGGCGCGGCAAATTGGCAACGGTTGGCGATGAACAGAAACGACTGGCGAAATAGACGGGGGAAGGTCAAGGCTCAACTAGAGCTGTAGCACCACTGATGATGATGATGTTATAGAATTACTGTGGAAACTACGCAAAAACACGATTGGAAAAATAAAAAAACGCTGGCTTATACAGAAAACACAACAAATTTTGAATAAGGCAGGTAAAAGTATTCCAGTGGTGTAAGACATGATGATTCACTAAGCCAATTAATATACAGTGAGTCCATAAAGTAACGCATAGATTCATTATTTCGTAAATTGGCGACTATACCTAAGGAAAAATCCTGAAACACATAAATTTTTATTTTTAAATTACTATATTTTGTTACATACATATCATACTAGTGAAGTCATCCATCTGGACGTGATGACGTAATCGACAATTTTTTTGAATAAGAATAGGGGTCATGCGATAGCTCATTTGAAAGGGTATTTAATTCTCTATTTAATAGTATAAATATTAACATAATTATTTATACAGTGTGTAAAAAAAAATATTTTTTTAATTAAATTAATTGGCACAAAAAAATGAATGCATGTAATTTGTTTATTTCTAAATACATTTCACTATAGTCAAAAAACACAAAAAATGGTTTATTTAAAAAATAAACATTGATTTTTGCTTAAACGAAACGTTCAAATTGCCAAGTGGCAAATGCGTGGCAGATTTAACATTGAATTTAAGCGAAAAGCAATATTTATTCGTCAAATATTTTTTTTCCGTTTACTGAAAACAATAAAATGCATTTTAATTAAATAAATTACATACATTTTTTTTTCTCAATTAACTTAATTTAAAAAATAAATTTGACCACCCTGTATAAATAATTATGTTAATGTTTATACTGGTGAATAGAGAATTGACTACCGTTTTAAATCATCGATTATGTTATCAAATCCAGATATATTACGTCATTTACTAGTATGATATATGCCAAAAAATTGTAATTTAAAACTAAAAATCGACATGTTTCCGGAATTTTCCTTAAAGTCGCTGGTTTACGAAATAATTAATTTATGCCTTACTTTATGAACGCACAGTATAATATTTTCATAATAATATGTAAGCTTTACGAGCTTAGTAGGACCGTGGCTTGATGCACTAGTCTTTTTCACTCCCTTTTGTCAATTGCTTGTTACGTTAAGTCTTCTCGTATCTTATTTCACTTCGTCGCTTCATCTTCTGTATATCCAATATGAAATCATTATCTGCACATGGCTCAGCCATCTGTCTTTGTGCCTTAATTACCGATAATATGTTGGGTTCTTTATAGAGCTCCGTTAGATCTTAGCTCTTTATTTGTTCTTATTATCCATTGTAAAAGAGTTTACATCGAATACCAAGAGAACGACTTTTCACACCATGCTGAACACGGATGGCAAACTGCTAGAATCAACGAAAAATAAACTGAAAAAATGGGAAAACTATATAAAAATTCTTTGTTACGAGATACGAGAAGAACCAAGATGGGAAAATAACAACGACGGGCCCACAATTCTGAAATCTGAAATCATAAATGCAATTAATCATCTCAAAACAAATAAAAGCCCAGGTCCAGACGGAATATACTCAGAAACGTTAAAATTAATCAGCGAAGAAAATATTAAAATATTTGTCCTTTTATTCAATCGCATTTATGATACAGGTAAAATACCCCAAGATTGGCTGGAGTCAATATTCATCCCACTACCAAAAAAAGCCAAACCCACAACACTGCAATGAGTTCCGTCTGATAAGCCTTATGAGTCATGCAGTAAAAGTCCTACTAAAAATCGTACATAATCGTATCTATAGAAAGTGCGAAACAATCATCGGAGACGATCAGTTTGGATTCAGAGCCGGCATGGGAACGAGAGAAGCCCTGTTCAGTTTACTAGTTCTTGCCCAGAAATGCTACGACCAACAGAAAGATATATTTATATGCTTTATAGACTTCGAAAAAGCATTTGATAGAGTAAGACACGACCTACTATTAGAACGTTTGCAAGAAGTCGGTTTAGATGGAAAAGACATCAAATTCTTAAAAAACTTGTACTGGAACCAAAACGCCAGAGTTAGGATCGAAGGTTCCACATCCGTAGAAGTAGAAATTAGGAGGGGAGTTAGACAAGGATGTGTTTTGTCGCCTCTGCTGTTTAATCTTTACTCCGAGTTTTTATTTAAAGAAGCATTGGAGGATTCCAAGGATGGAGTCAATGTGAATGGCGTAAATATCAACAGTATCAGATACGCCGATGATACAGTGTTAATTGCGGATTCCGACTTAGGTCTACAACGAATCATTGACAAGACCAACTCGACCTGTGAGCAATTTGGTATGAAAATAAACATTAAAAAAACCAAAGTGAGGTCAATCTGAAAAAACCAAAACGTACCTCAACCTTGCACAATAAATGGGCACATTTTAGAACAGGTCAATAGATTTAAGTACCTCGGATGTTGGATCGATAGCAGCCTAACTCCTGATCTAGAAATAAGATCGAGAATAAAACAGGCCAGAAAATTTTTCGAAAAAATAAAAAAACTGCTTTGTGATTCTCGAATAAAACTCGAAATTCGACTACGTTTATCAAAATGCTACATCTGGTCAACTCTTCTATATGTAGTTGAAACGTGGACCCTTAAAACATCAACCGTAAACAAATTGAAGGCCTTTGAAATGTGGATCTACCGGAGAAAACTTAAAATTTCATGGACATCGCATACCTCAAACGAAGAAGTGCTGCATAGAATAGGCAAGGAAAGAGAACTTTTTAACACAGTAAAAGTTAGAAAAACATCATACCTAGGCCACATACTGAGAAATAATAAGTACCAATATGCACAACTTATAGTGAAAGGAAAAATCGAGGGAAAGAAAGGCCTAGGAAGGAAAAGACTATCATGGCTCAGAAACATCCGACAATGGACAGGGCTAAATTTTGAACAGCTAATAGGAACAGCTAAAGATAGAAAAGAGTTTAAAATTGAAGTAGCCAACCTCCATTGAGGAAAAGGCACTTTAAGAAGAAGAATTATCCATTATCCATTCAAGTTTTTCTCACCAAAGATTTTGCGCAGTATTTTCCGCTCCCAAACTAATAACAACTCTTGGTGTTTTTTTGTTGTGACCAATGTTTCAGCAGCATACGTTACTATCGGTCTTATTACGGTCTTATATGTCGTTAGTTGTGCTCTTCGAGATTTTTGCTTCTTAACAACTAATTAAGAGCTTGTATAGCTAGGTTGCCTAACATAATTTTTTTCTATATTTCTTCTTCTCAGTTAGGTTCTCTTGTGAAGGCATTTTCTAAGTACTCAAATCTTTTAACTTCTTTAAATTTATATTATGTTCATTTTATTTGTCCATTCCACGTACTTTGTTTTTGCTTCATTTATATACTTTGGTTTCTGCTCTCTCTTCAAGTTTAATGACTCTTCTCATCATCACTACTTTGCTTCAACCCAAGATTACCAAATCATTGACAAATGCTAAGCAATGATGTTTTTTGTGGTAGATTAGACCTGTTCTATTAATGTTTGCTTCCTATATACCCTTTTCTAATATTATGCTAGGGAGATATAACAGAGCTAAAGAACTATAGACCTATTAGCTTGTTATCTCATGTTTATAAGTTGTTTATGAAGATAACGACTAATAGGTTGACATCAAAACTAGATTTCTATAAACCTTGCGAGCAAGCAGGATTTAGAACTGGATACGGAACAAATGATCATTTACAAACCATTAAGTCCTTGATTGACAAAACTATTGAATATAATAGACCCCTAATACTTGTCTTTGTCGACTTTGAAAAAGCATTTGATACGGTCAATCAAAGTGAAATGCTCCAAGCTCTAACACAATGTAGAATAGATCACCGATACATATCTCTCATCAGATACATCTAACAACATGCTATAGCCTTAACGAAGATACTGGGACTTTTCGTATTAAAAGAGGCGTTCGGCAAGGAGACAACATGTCTCCTAAATTATTTACAACTTTGCTAGAAAACACTTGTAAAACAATAGATTCAAACGAAAAGGGCATCAATATAGATGGAAAATGTTTAAATAACCTTAAATTTGCAGATATTATCGTTCATATTGCAGACAGTTTTTATCAGGCACAGATAATGCTCCAAGTACTCCATACTGCCACAAAGAGAGTTGGTCTTAAAATAAATTTCTAAAAAACACAATTTATGACAAATTTAGTCCACAACAAAAACATATCAATAGAAGACAAAGATATTAAGCCAGTTGACTCCTATAAATACTTGGGCCATGAGGTCAGAATAAGTCGAGACAACCAAACAATCGAGCTGAAAAGAAGAATAAACCTCGCTTAAGCTGCATTTGGAAGGATGAATGATATTTTTAGGTCTAAGATTCCAATGTGTCTGAAAAGAAAAGTATTTAATCAATGTATTTTGCCAGTGATGACCTACGGCGCAGAAAACCCTAACGTTCACAAGAACAACAGTGAGTAAACTACAAGTTGCGGAAAGAGCAATGGAGAAAATTATGTTTCTCTACGTGATAGAATACCCAATGCTACTATACGCAAAAGATCAGGAGTAGCAGACGTTATTGAAAGGATAACAACACTAAAGTGGAATTGAGCAAGTCATGTAGCAAGATTAGTTGATGACCGGTGGACAAAAAGAATTTTGGAATGGAGACCCCGAATGCAAGCTTACAGAAACAGAGGTCGACTCCCAACGTGATGGACAAATGACATAAAAAGAGTAACTACAAATTGGATTCAGATGGCGTAAAATTACACTAAGTGGAAAAGCAGAGAGGCCTATGTTTAGCAATGGACCTTAGAGGCTAGTTGATGATGATGAATATTATGCTATACATTGTAGATAATAATGGATCACCCTGCCACACTTCTCCTTTGACCTTTAAGCTTTCTGTTATACTATTGTTTATCTTGACTTTATTCACTGCCCTTTGAAGAGTTAATTTAATCATTCTAATAGGCTTTGAACAAACATCAATTTCTTGTATTACTGTTAATAGTTCCCTGTTTTGACTAGATCGAAAGCATGTTTAAAATCAATAAAAAGAACCACCGTGTCTTTATTGTATTCGTAGCTCTTAGCCTGTATTTCTCGTAGCGTGAAGATCTGATTCATAGTACTTCTGCCTTTTCAGAACCCACACTAATATTATTTTAAGCTTATATCAACCTTCAATTTTTTTTTATTTAGAAATTACAGCCGCATCCAATATAATGGTTATTAGCGGCAGCTACAGAATTACAAAATTAGAGTTTATAAAATATTCCTATAGATTTTAAGAACTTTACAATATTACTAGCTGAGAAATTAGTGCCTAATAAATTGATTAAACTGTTAGGTATGTTAAATGTAACACGAAAATTGGCAAATCTATGGCATTCAATTAATAAATGGTTAACGGTTACTTGTACATTACATGTTTCGCAAATAGGTGGATCACTTTTGGAAAATAAATATGAGTGAGTAAGTCTCGTGTGTCCAATTCGTAATCTCGTTATCACCAATTGTTCTCTTCTGTTTCTTGTTGAGGGTTCCCAAGCTGCAACGTCATTTTTAATTTGCTTCAGTGATGTTTGAGAAGATTGCCATTCGTTTTTCCACTTGAACAAAACTCGATTCTTTATAAAAGCTTTTATATATCACTGGCGGTATTTCGATACACGGCTTTTTCGATATCGGCACCTTTAGCAATTTCACTCGCGCACTGGTCCGCACTTTCGTTTGCCAGCAATGCCAATGTGGGATGGAATCCATATAAATTTAATCCTCCTAGAATTTTCTTGAGCTTGCATGAGTTTTTTAGTTTTATCAGTTTCTCAAGAGGACCTTTAGGATAGATCTGTTTAAGGGTTTGAAGCGCGCTTAGTGAGCCACTTAAGATAACAGAGTTAGGAATGTTATTAGAATTTATATGTATAATTGCTTTAAACACTGCATAGAGCTCAGCGGAGCAAATCGAAAAGAAGGTTGGGAGACGAAATTGATATGTATCGTTTGGAGTAACGAAAGTAGCACCTACTCCTTTATCACATTTAGATGCATCTGTAAATATTGTATAACAATGTTCGTAATGCTGACGGAGAATTAGATCTAGATTATTGTTAATCTCTGCGAAGCAGTTAATATGTTTGTCGTATTGGGTTAAACCAGTGTTTATATTTGGGGTATTAATTATCCAAGGAGAGGGGCTTTTGATATTGATTAGAAAGGTTATTGGGAATTCGATATTGAGACATCTCAGGTAACACCGTACAAAAATGTGGAACGGTCACGATCCACATCCTTGCGCAGAGGCCATGCTAATCTTTTCTGTATCGTTCCAATTTTAGTATATGTACCGCCGAAGCGAGTACATCAACCTTCATTGTTGATCTATTCTTAATATACAATATTATATGCCTCGATAATTTTGCCATTCAGCTATATTTCCTTTTTGTGAATAGGGTATGGTATTGCTTCTATCTATTCCTCAGGTAGTATTTTATGTTCCCCTATATCTTTAATTAATTTCTGGATTTTATCTTCTAGCTTATGTCCTCCAAATTTAATTATTTCATCCGTTACGCAGTCGCTTCCTGGGCTTTTATTCATCTTTAAATTCTCGATAATATTCTGAATTTCCTTTATAGTCACAGCTTGTTCTTAGCTCAGTTATGTTTGTGTTTTATTTGCTAGATCCGCTGCTTCTTCGTTATTATCATCTGTCTGTTTATAGTATTATAGCTCTATTTAGAAGCTAATCAGAGTACTGCTTCCATCGCTTCAATATCTCTGGTTCTCCTTTTTTTATAATGTACAGTTTTCGGATGATGTCCTCGTTTCTTATTTTTTGATCCCTTGATACAGGTTCCTAATTAATTATTTTTTTGGCTTTATTTCTTTGCTGATTTCATTTTCTTGCGCTTCTCGTGTTCCTTTAGTAGTTATTATTTTTAATCCTAGCTTGGCGGTTCTTCAAAATGGTTCATATTATTCAACAAATTATTATTTTCTGTTTTTTCTTTGTGTTGTCATTGGTGATGGAAATATTTGCTGATTCTTTAATTACATCTCTTAATATTTCCCACATGCATTCTACGTATATATGCAAGTATATGTATTGTACTATATCAGGCAACCAGATACCTAAACTAATAATTGATGATCTAGAACTGGCTGATGATCTAGAAACAGATGGCCCCAAAACTACCCAGAAACATTACCATATATAAAACACTAATAAGGCCAGTGTTAACATACGGGTCAGAAACGTGGTCACTTACACAAAAACGACCAAGAATTGCTGAAACGTTTCGAGAGAAAAATTCTAAGAAAAATATATGGAGCAGTCCAAGAACAGGGTTTGTGGCGTAGGCCTTACAACTTTGAGTTATACAGAAGTTTTGGGGAACCTGACGTAAAATGTATGAAATTAGCACGCCTTCGATGGATAGGACATGTAATTAGGCGAGAAATCAGAAAAATTTTCGACCGAAGAGGACCAGTGGCAAGACGAGCCAGAGGAAGACCAAAACTTAGGTATCAAGATAACATAGAGCATGATCTAAAATCCCTCGAAATTAAAGCATGGAGAAGAGTTGCCTTAGAAATAGCTTAGAGGTGCAACACGAAACGATAGAAATGGTAGAAGAATTCTGCTACTTAGGATCACTGGTAGACTACAAAAATAACACATCCAACGATATAAAAAAAAGAATATGCGTGGCTAACCGCTGTTATTTTGGCCTGGGCCCTCAACTAAGAACGAGAAGTATGTCAATAGCAACTAAGTGCAAACTTTATAAAACAATAATACGCCCAGTGCTCACATACATGCTCACACCATAAATGAGAGTGATCCCACTAAAATAACTATGCTAAACAGGCCGGTCGGAAGAAGAAGAAGGGGGCGACCTAAACTCAGATATCTGAACGATGTCCAGGAAGATCTGAGGGAGATTGGAGTAAGGGGCTGGAGAAAACAGACACTCGATATGGAAGGATGGAAGAATGTTTTGAAGCAGACCAACGCTCACGAAGGGCTGTAGCGCCAACTGATGATGATTATGAAGAGTTTCCATAGACAGGTTTGAATGGAAGATTGTTCTGAAGAAGGCTTTGGCTCATAACGAGCTGTAATGCCACTGATTATGATGATTCTACATATCACTTTAATTAACTGTATTCTTTAATTTGTTATAATTTGTGTTAATAATTTGCGCATACAACATTTGCTCACTTTATGTGGGTAATCTGTTTCTGTCGTCTTTTAATTTCTTTTTTTTTTTGTTTCGAAGATTTGGTAGTAATTATTTTATTTATTGGATTCGGCAACGTGGCGCGGAGTTGAAGATTTTTGTTTTATTTTCTGTCTGCGATAAACCCGAAATTCGAGAGTTGCAACGGGAAATAATTCAATACGTTGTAGTGAGAATTGAGATAACTGAATAAGGTAACAACTGTGCAAAAATAAACACCGAAAACTGCAAAAAAACAATAACAAAGTGAATAATCGGATAAGGGAAAAAAGCGAGGTTAACTGATAAGAACTAACACTGGGAAGGAAGCTACGTTTAAGTGAATTGCGACGTTGCCAATGTGTGCAAAGTTTCGTGTTTGCCACGGAATACAAAATTAGTCCAGACTTCGAATAGGGGATTCAACAGGAAGTGGTAGATACTGTTTCTTCCGAGCTGTTGAAGCGAGAGATAGTGTCTGGCGCCAATCAGAGTTGAAAGTAATCCGCGAAGTGACCAAAAAAGGAAAAGCATACAAGGATGGAAAAATATCTACAAGGTAAAACGTATATGGACAGTGACGATACAACAACAGATGAAGGAGCAAAAAGAAAGAATAGAGGAGAGGATGATGAGCAAGAGGAAGAGAGATCCAGAAAAAATAAAAAACTAACAAGAACCCCTCAGAAGACAGGAGGAAAAGAGGATGGAGCAAAACTTGATAAATTGCTAGAAATGATGAGCAACCTAACCAGCGACATTAGACAAATAAAAGAAGACCAAAAGGAATACAAGGAGGTAGTTGAACATCTAATAAGGGAAAACAAGGAACTAAAGAATGATAATAAAATTCTAAAAGAGGAAAACATACAGATTAAGAAAGAATTAAGGGAAATACGAGACAACATAGAAATTATAGAAAAACAGAGAAGGCGAAATAATGTGGTAATGAACGGGCTAGCAATTGATACGCAGGATCAGCTGGTATTGAAGGAAGCAATTGGCAATTTTATAAAAGATCACCTTGCAGTAGAGGCCAAAATAAAGACGGCCCACAAACTAGGTCCAAAAACGTGCCTAATTGAAATGGAGAACCAACAAGAAAAGATAAAAGTTATGAAGAATAAAGCAAAGTTAAAGGACGTCAAAAAGGAAAAGGTATACATCAACGATGACACAACGGTGAGAGAGAGAAAAATTCAAAAAATAATAAGAAAAATTGCACAAGAGGAAAGAAACAAAGGAAACGAAGTCAAAATAGGAGCAAGGAAAATGATGATAAATGGTGTTGAATCGAAGTGGAATAGCAAGGAAGATAAAATGGAAATAACAAACTCAAAAAACTAGAAAACGGCTATGATAGTAAAAATACGAAGACGAACAACGCAAGGAACAAGGACATGAATACCGGTAACATTGTCATAGGAAAGGGTGATTTAAAGATAAAAAATACAAAAAAAGGCAATAGAAACACATATCCAAAAGATCACTTAATGGTAGGAACGTGGAACGTAAGGGGTACTTTTGAGGAAGGAAAACTGAAACACTTAACTAAAGAAATTGAAAAGTTTAAATTTGACGTAGTGGCACTACAAGAAACAAAGCTGGAAATGGTCAGGAAATGCTGGAAATTGAAAATAGCTTATTTTTTAATAGTGGAGGCAGAAACAGAATATTAGGCACAGGATTTTTGGTAAATAAAGCGTTAAAAGCATCAATTGTAGAGTTTAAACCAATATCTGATCGTCTATGTTGTCTAAGAATAAGAGGAAAATATCAAAAAATCACATTCATTAACATTCACTCACCGTCAGAAGAAAAAGATATTGAAGTAAAAGAGAATTTCTACTGTGAAGTTAATAGGGTATTTGAAAGTATTCCAAGATATGACATTAAAGTAGTACTGGGGGACGCAAATGCAAAGATAAGAAAAGAAGAAATATATAGAACAACTATAGGAAAATTTAGCAAACACGAGGAAACTAATGAGAACGGGCAGTTTTTGATAGATTTTGCCAAAGAAAAAAATATGCTAATAATGAGTACATATTTCGAGAGAAAAAGCATCTACAAAGCAACATGGCGATCCCCAGATGGAAAAACATTAAATCAAATTGACCATGTACTAATAGAGAGAGAAGACCGAAAATGTATAAAGAACGTGCGAACATACAGAGGACCAGACGCTGACTCGGATCACTTCATGTTAGGAATTAAAATGGCTCAACTGATACCGGAAGAAAAAAATCGCAAAAGAAAAAATAAGAACACAAATAAACCAGTGCGGCTTGTAACGCAAGAAGAACAAGAAATGTATAGAAAAGGTATCGATAGAAAATTAAATGAAATACACCTAGAAGGGCACATAGACAAGGACTGGGACAAAATTCAGCAGATTATCAGTAACACAGCTAAAGAATGCAATAAAAATATAACTAAAAAGAAAAAGGATTGGTTTGACGAAGAATGCCAGAAGGAAATTGAAGAAAGAAGTAAACTAAGGATGGATATGATCAAAAGTGATACGGAAGAAACAAGAAAGAGATATGAAAAACAAAGAAAAATCGTAAAAAAAGTTTTGAGAATGAAAAAGAGAAAGTACATGGAAAATCAGCTGAAAGAAATAGAAGAAAATTACAAAAATCGAGAAATTAGAAATTTATACCAGGGAGTAAAAACTGAAAAAAGAGGATACCAACAAAAAACAATATTTTACAAAGATAAAGAGGGAAACGCCATTAGTGGAGAAAATGAAATAGCCGCTAGATGGAAAGAATACTTCGATGAATTGCTAAATGACGAAAACAGGATAGAACAGCAACAGCCTATAAGAACGGAGAAACATAGGAACCAAATAAATGAGACAGAAGAAACACCCCCTACCAGAAACGAGATAAAGGAAATAATAAAGAAATTAAAAAATAACAAGAGTCCAGGAAGTGATAATATAACTGCAGAGATGTTCAAATATGGAGGGAAAACGCTAGAGGAGCAAATGTTCAAATTAATAAAGGAGATTTGGATTAAAGAACAACTACCACAAGAATGGACAGATGCAATTATATGCCCACTTTATAAGAAAGGCGATAGGACAGATTGTCAAAATTACAGAGGGATATCACTATTGAATACTGCATACAAAATTCTTGCAGCGTGTATAAAGGACAAATTGGCAGGAGTGATAGAAAACATTGTCGGCGAGTACCAATGTGGCTTCAGATCTGGTAGAAGTACAACAGATCAGATATTTACGCTCAGAGAATTGCAAGCAGAAAGTTATCAACACAACCTGCCGACAAGGGTCCTCTTCATTGATTTCAAACAAGCGTACGATAGAATAAAACGGAACCAAATGAGCAAAGCACTAGAAGAATTGGGTATCAGTAGAAAACTTATAAGAATGATCCCCTATCATCGATACTATTCAGCTTGTGTTTGGAGAAGGTCATACGAGATGCAAATGTCAACAGAGAGGGATTGTTATACCAAAGAAAGTACCAATGTCTAGCCTTTGCAGAAGATGTAGTAATACTGGCTCGAAGCAAATGGGAGCTACAAGAAGTAGTATAGAGGCTAGATAGAGAGGCAAAGAAAATAGGCTTAGCCATCAACGAAAGTAAGACAAAATATATGGAATGGATAGATGACAGTGAACAAAAAGGAGGAAATCTAAAAATAGAAGTAGAGGGTGAAAAAGCATATATATTTGAAGCAGTGGAAAGATTTACATACCTGGGGTCGATGTTCACATGCAAACCAAATATTAGAGAGGAGCTCCAATCAAGAATAATGGCAGAAAACCGATGCGTGTACTCCTTAAACAGGCTATTAAAAAGTAAACAGATATCTAGGAATGCCAAAATAAGGATTTACAAAACAGTTATACAACCAGTGGTAACCTACGCCAGTGAAGTGTGGACACTGAACAAAAGCGAAACAGGTATGCTCGAAATATGGGAAAGAAAGGTTTTGAGAAAGATATTTGGAGGCAAGATAGTAGACAATACATGGAAAAGAAGAACAAATAAAGAATTAGAAGATATGTACAAGAATCCTAGTATAGTGGGAGTAGTAAAGGCTCAGAGACTCAGGTGGTCTCGAGTACCAAAAATGATTCTGATGCATACAATGGGTACAAAAAAAAGAAGAGGAAGGCCGAGAAGTAGATGGAAGCAAGAAGTAGAGAAAGACCTAGAAACACTGGGAATAGAAAGATGGAAGGACAAGGCTAATAATAGGAAGAAATGGAAAACAATAACAGCTCAAGCCATGGGTCTACTAGGCTCGTAGTGCTATTATATATATATATATATATATATATATATATATATATATATATATATATATTATTTATATTTCAACCAAATAATAATCTAAGTCCATATTGGATCTTCTATATGTTTTCACCTTTGTTACGCAGTTTTTCTTAATTAAAATATGGTAAAATATTAAAATATATGAATTGAAAGTCATTGGATAACAATATTTCTTTTTTGATTGACTCTCTCTAGTATTTGTAATCTTATATTACTATTACTGAATTTGTATTGCAGTTGATTTATTCCTTTTATTGCTTTTACGTTAGCTAGTTTTAGTTCTCCCATTGCTCTTTGATAACCATGTTGTTCTTTTATGAGCTCTTTCAGTTCTTCAGGTAGCATCTTGATGTTTTTCACCTATTTTTGCTGTCGATTTTTTTATTTTCTTTGTATTTTTCAGATACAGAAATGAAAATGCAACACGAGTAATGATATCAAAATAAAAACTTACACTGTTGTCGTTTATATGATCAGTTCATAATTTCTTAGATTGAGAATGTATAATTCAATTGGTATTATCTGAACAAACGTTTCTTCTTTTAAATTCCATAGATTTATTATTCTAAAAATTAAATTTAAACTGGAAAATATTATAGAAACAATGTTAATTTTACTTACATTGGTGGTTTAAGGTTGGTAAACTATTGTAACGTTCCAACGAACATTTATTGGACGTCAATCTATGACGTGCCAACAAATATTCATTGGGTGTCAATTTGTAACCCTTCGAGGCTCAATTTGTAACATCCCAACGTTGAGCTGCTGTTGTCAACCTGTAACCGCAAACCTTAGTTTGCTGCTACAACCTGACTAACATCACTAACAACGTTGGAGTGACAAATCGTTTCCCGTTGGGACCAATTTTTAAACGTCATAACCCCTAATGTATCAATTACAAAATTGCTATATTAGACGTTATACGAAACACTCCCTGGCTAGCTCACTCAGGACGTGAATATGGCCTACTCTGGAGCAACACACACAAACAAGTAAAAAGAAGAAACAATACACAGTTAAATTAACACATGTTTATTGAAATATAAAAAAAAAACAGAAAAATAAATGTTAAGTATCGTATTGAATTTAAATAAAAATTATTCGACTTCTTGCTACAGTGTTACATTAGGTATATGAAAGAACAATTTTTGTCACCAAATCCTAAGTTTTATCCTGGTCTTTTCTGCTCTGGTTGTCAGCAAGCCATGTTGTTAGTTTTGGATTTTCTTGTCCCGGAGTCAACTCTCCTATTGGAATGATGGTTCCATTCTCAGGCCGGTTGGTCTTCTGGATGTTAATAGAATTTAACCCGCACCTGAGAAATGTATCCCGGAGGTTGACTAAAATGAAGAAAAACACACCTTGCTTTAGAAAATGGTGAAACCAAAATGGGAGACCTTGCTTGGGAGATGAATAAGGTGACCAATCAAATTTAACAAAATTTTATCATTATTCACCCAAGCAAGTCGAGAAACAATTCTTATTTATGTACTTATCATAGGCAAATAAGTAAAAGTAAGGATATATATAACTTTAATGCAAATGGTAATTACTTTTTTAAAACTGAAATATTCTAATATTAATCAAAAAAAAAATGACGATATATTTATTGAAAAACTAGATAATTTAGAAACATTGCTATATAGAAATGGTAGTTTGTCAAAAGTTAATTATTATTAAAATCAAAAGATATTATGGATTTAAAATTCATATTTAAGACTATAAAAATATTTGTAAAACTTTTACATACTATATTAAAGAAACTATATATTTCTTATCGCTAGTTTTTTATATAAAATAAAAAAACGTAAGAATATGTACCTACTTACATGTCATTCACAAATAATGAGCTTAGAATTTTTAAAGTTAAAATTATAAAAAGATTTTTATACAACAGGTGGAATTAGGAAATCGATAAAATATATTATACACTTACCTCCAAATCTGGAGACGACACAACAATTGGTTATTCTACTCTTAGAGAAGTCATGAAGAAACAAAAGCGATTATATGGACTTTTGTATCGAACGGGAAGGAGAAATGTAGACAGAGAATAAAGATGGGACCTCTCGTTCCAAAGTAACAGAAATAGAGATGGAAATAAAATTTACTCTTTAGAAACTTGAGTAAAAGATAAAAATGATTATTATTAAGAAAATAGGAGAGGTAGATACTGAAATACTGTAGATATATATAAAGGAGATAGATTTGGACGCCAACTGGTTTTTATACCAAATACCAGTAAAAATGAAAAGAGAATAATGAATCAATTAAGTAACGACATAATTCTGATACAATCTATATCCTAGAAAATATATAGAAAAATAAGAGATACAATGGAGGATATAGAAGAATATGAATTATGACAGAAGATATGGAAATTGGAGAATATAATTAACGAAATATATTAACATAAGAAAGAAAGCAGGCAATGTAGCAGTTATAACGCTACACTATTTTGGAGAAAGTATGGGTTACCGATGCTCATACTGTAACAAAACTCCGAGTAATGTCCACTCTTTTCGACGAAAGATTCGTTCTAGAAATAGAACTCAGTTTCTGCCAACAAATCCTACACTCACGTCCTTGAAAAAGAGTATTTTAGTATTACACACCTTATACAAGTTGAAGGTAACTTTCGCTTTAATGGGTTTGCCAGTTATGCTAGTAAATGATAATAGTCTACCTTTTAATGCTACTGAATATACAGGATTTTGACAAAACAATGGAATAACCATTCTAAAAAGTCCACTATATTACCCTCAGACAAATGGAAGTGCAAAGCGACATGTTCAAACAGTAACAGCTGCATTGCAAAAATTTTCAATTCAAAGTCTGAAGCTCACTGTAGAGCAGCCAGTAGTAAATTTCCTATTTATTTATAGTTTTACACCAAGTGCTAGTACTGAGTTAAGTCCAAATAATATTGTTTTCAAAGTTAAACATAGAACCAAAATTTGTCTTTTAAAAGACTGGAAGAAAGGGAAAGTTATGTTTAGCAAAAATGATAACTATGTAAAACCAAATGTCTTTACTACAGACGAAAAAGTTTAAGTGGTCAAATTAGGTCCATATGTTAAGGAAAAATGGATAGAAAGGATTATTATGAGACGTGTAAATGTAACTACATATTATGTAAAAGTAGACAATAAAATTATCTATAAGCATGTTAATAATTCTGGAAAATTAACTAACATAGATGTAAAATTTGATATAGAAAAATGTACTGAGTTTTTACCAGTATTATATGCAAATAAAGGCATTAATCTGGTTTCTATAGCTAAAATTTCAAGTCTTGATTACCAAAACAAAGGAAATATGATACAGGTAATACAGACTATAGTAAATCATTATTTTTATTGTTTTTCTTAGTAGAAAAGGAAATGTTAAATACTTTTTTGATATACTTGTTTGATATACACTTGTTTGGTAGCACTGTCACGATAACAATTGACAGACGATACAGTCGTATCTTTTGGGCAAAAGTTAAAAAAGCTAATAAGTAGTGAACGCTTTATTCAACCAGATAAAATAGTACTTTATGTTAAACATAATTGTTTTCAATCAAACCAACAATTTTTATTTATCAAATAATAAATAAACATAAGAAGTACCAAATACCTAGCCTTTATTTACTAACAATGTTCCTTCTATACTACGTTCCACGTTAAGAAAATAACATTGCGGAGATAGGGCCATATATTTCTTATGGACGATAGAAACGCGGCGTTGCCACGACACACACAAGCACAATTTAGGGTTGTATAATTTGTATTTTCGTTTTCACAGACAATAATTAAATTAATGTTTTTTAACATAATTGACCAAAAGTGCCCATTCGAAACAAGAGATGAAAAATGATTGAAAGAGGGAAAATGATTTTAATTAGATAAATAGTATTTCCAAAAGATTATTTTATTTTATTTTATTTTAAATAAAGTAACGACAGTTTATTTGTTTTTCGGTGAGCCATGAATCATAGAAATCAGTAGAAAATATTGCTTAGTTAAATCATGCATTTTGCCGCCTATTAAAGTTTTAAAAGCAAATAAACGGACTTGGAATGCGTATATCTAATTACTAATTGCAACTTAAAATAATACGATTTGCGTATGTCAGCAATTTTATGTCGTTCTCTGACTACATAATGATAATAAGGCTTTTATTTAGTAGTTATTCTGACTTTGCAGTTAAATGTTAATTGAAAATGAAAATTCAAAAATTAAGCAAAGAGAATATCTTGGACATCTGTGCAAAAGAGAGTGTCTGAGAGTTTTGGCAACACTGATCTCCATAAGCGTAATGTTATTTTCTTAACTTGAAACAAAGAATAGGCAATGAATTTAAAAATTCTGTCTCCTTCAGCTTTCTTTGTACCACAGAATGATATTTAGTGTTATATAAGATTCTGTACTCAAAAAAATAATTTTACATCTATTTTTGGTGTTGCCAGATACCACGTTAAAGACAGTTTTAAACAACATTTCACTTATTACAGTTATTATTACAATTATTTCAGAACGGCAAACAATAATAATTACTAATCACATAACTGACTGAATTCATATTATCTAAAAAATGGCACACACATTTCGGGAACAGATGATTCCTGGAAAATATTTACTCTTTATTTAAGTTTTTTGACATGTTGATAAAAATATAAATAATCAGACACTCATCTAATTGATTATGATATTTTATATAGATCTAGAAAACGGTGTTAAACATTTTATGAGTGTATACATCTACTGCGTTAGATTGCAGTACATTCCACGAAATTGTGTCACTAAAAGAAAACCGAGTAAGAAAAACGGAAGCCATAACGTTAAATAAAATATATGGAAAGGCATATTTTATGTTTTATAGAGAACGACTCGTCCACAAACGCTCAAAAATAAAATTGAAATTGAGAGGATCTGTCGTACGGAGGATGGATGATAGCCTCCGCTTTTAAAATAATGAGTTTTTGCTTGGTTTTACCGTACGCACTCTACCGGCTGTATTTTTAATCAGCAATCTTTCTTTATTCAAATTCCCAAAACACTGCACGTACCACTACTTGTATTGCCTGATGGGCCGAAATATATAGATATAATATAAACAAGTTGGAATCCTGAAAGGCTTTATTTAAGACATACAGAATCGGTTATATACACTTGAGTGTAAAACAATCGACTCAAAAACGATATTTAAGATTACACTTTCTGTGTCAATGTAAGAAGTATGAAAATAAAAAGATGTATAATGCAAACAATAAAATTAACATTGAACTTAAAAAAACTGCTATTGCATTATTTGGAAGACGCATTATAAAAACAATATGCAATACGAACAGAGTTTCCCAAATACTCCCATTTGAACTAACACAAGAAATTATGAACGGAGAAATTATGAATTTTTTTATTTTTTAGTATTTTGTATCACCAATCCTACTCTTAATTACATTTTGCAATCGATTTCACATCAATCCGATGACTTTTCTAATAAATTCTTGAAGCATTGCTTTCCATTCATTATTAAACACATTTAGGGGGTGGTAACTCGTGCATTAAAATAAATAAATTAAAATAAATCAGCCCACAAGGGAGAATGCAAGCTTTTAATCGCAAGGGAGGAGTGTAAACAAAGCCAGCAATGGTTTGATGGTAAGTGCGTAAGAAAGAGGAAGCAAGCAATCTCATATCTCAGAGTATCTAGAAAAATTAGCTCGACTTATGCAAAGAACATATACAGGGACAATAAACAGGAATACAAGCACCTTTGTGACTTTAAAAAGAAATTATTTTATAAGAATGCTGCACTGAGTTTAAGAAATACAAAAAATTCAAAAAAATTTTGGAAGGCTGTTGGACAGTAGAAGTTTGGAAGTTCGGCCATTGGGAAAGGGGTTAACTTAAATAGTTTACTACAACATTTAGCAAGACATTTAAATACGGAGATAACAGAAGATTCTGTATTGTATGCAAAACCGTTTATCCTCAATGAATATTTAGACCGGCCGTTTAGAATGGAAGAACTTAAAATAGCATTGGATTATTTAAAACCAAATAAAGCATCAGGAGTTGATAGAATTGCTGCTGAGCTCTACAAATTTCTTCCAGAAATAGGAAAAGTGCTGGTAATTGGGTTTGCTAATAATTTTTTCATCAAACCAGACTTTCCTCAGGGTTTTTATAATGCAATAATTTTTCCTCTATCTAAGAAAGGAAGCATGTAAAGTGCAGCAAGTTATCGAAGCATTACCTTCTTGAATGTAGTAACCAAACTCATTGCGGCATTGACTTTAACCAGACTTACCTCGTGGGTACAAAATAATATTATTTTAAATGAGTTACAGGCAACATATAGAACCGGCTTTTCAACTATAGACAATATTTTAATCTTACAAGTATAGTAAAAATCCAACATGCATGGAGGGTAAAAATGTTTATACATTTGTTGTGGACTTTAGTGCTGCTTTTGATACAGTTGATTGGCGGGCCCTTTTTTATAAGTTAAGTCACTTGAGATTATCTACTAAAGTGCTGAATTTGTTAAAAAGTATGTTCGCAAATACAAAATCGGCAGTCTGGTCAAGGAAAGCTCTATCTGAATGGTTTAATTGTAATATAGGAGTGAGACAGGGATGCCTTTTAAGTCCATTACTGTTTGCGCTTTTCTTGAATGACCTACAGGAAGCATTGGGAGGTGGTTTGAGAATAAATGTTTTGATTATAACACTTTGCTTATATGCAGATGATTTGGTTTTGATGGCAATAAATCCGAAGGTGCTACAGCGGATAATTAATGAACTGGAAAAATACTACAGGATGTGGAATCTAAAAATAAATTTAGATAAATCCAAAATTCTTGCTTTCAGAAGAAGAGGTGGTGTGATCAGGAAATCTTGAAATTGAATGATGGAGTATTCAAGGTAGTGAATAACTATAAGTGTTTGGGAATGATAGTAATACCCAAGTTGTCGTTTAAAGCACATCTAAAAAGCCGCCAGAGTTGTTTGGCAAAAGTGGCAATTTATGTTAGATTTGGAGACAGGTATTGCTAGAGTCAGCCTATTTACGATGAATTTACACAAAAAATATGTTAAAAAAATACGAAAAAATAATATTTTAAAGATATGTTGCCAAAATTTCTTTTGAAAGAAATAATGATAGCAGAATTGTTATTCATTAAAATGAGCTTAAACTCAAATAAAATTAGTATGGTTTACTACAGGTAAACCCATACCCCGTATGGGTTTCAAACGAGGTATCACTTGCCATATTTAGGTCCTATTTAAAATTATCTATTACAATGCCGCTGTAACATAATCTGTCACTACTACGTCACTTGTTATGACTAGTTAAGAAACCTACATCTATTTATTGCCTTCCTTCAAATTTAACTATTATAAGTATATAACCGTTCAAAAGATACGAGGCGGGACGGACTTTTGACTAGCACTGTATATGTAAAAAAACAGAGGTATTAACATTTATAAATTACTGCAAAAATATGGGTTTTTTGCAATTATCTCAGTCAATTGTTTATGTATTTTAATTTAGAAACACAAAAATAAAGAACTTCTTAAAATCCATATATTATAATTGATTCATTTTTCTCTAAAATGTATTAAGAAACGTTTTATGGGCAAAAAATGTTTTTTTCAATATGTATGATTGTTTAAAAAAAACAAAGCAAAATTAGCTGAACATCTTCACAGAATTATCATCAAATATCCCTCAGATACCTTTTAAAACCTTCAAAACCATGTATAAGATTTTTTTAGGTTTTTTCCTATTGACGAGCGTAATTGACAAAGTTGGCCAGGGAAGAGTGGATGGATATGTGGGGGAATATGGTCTAGGAAATAGAAATAAACGTGGTGACCGTTTGATACAATTTTGCCAGACGGAAAAATTTGTAATAACTAATATACTTTTTAAGCTACCAAAAAGAAGGAAAATTTTTCAACATATGCCTGATCAACGTGCACGCGCCAACCGAGCAAAAAGACGAAGAAATTAAATATCTATTCTACGAAGATCTCGAAAGAGCATATGATAACTGTGCCAAAAACGATATTAAAATAATCATTGAAGACATGAACGCCCAGATAGGAAAAGAGATATGCTGCGAAGATTATATTGGTAAACACAGCCTTCACGACGTTACTAATGACAATGGTTTAAGACTTATTAGTATGGCAGCTTCCAAAAATTTAATTGTGGAAAGTACATGTTTTAATCATAAGGATATTTATAAAGCAACTTGGATATCACCAAATGGACACACCACAAATCAAATTGACCATGTTATAATTGACAGAACGCACTTTACAAACCTAATGGACGTCACAAGTTACAGAGGCGCAAATATTGACTCAGACCATTTCATGGTAGGGGCCAAGTTACGACAAAGAATTTCCAATGCCAAGAAAGAAAGGGGCATTAGAAAGTAAAATATAATTTACATATGCTAAAAAATGAAAACAAAGAGAAACAGTTCGTCACATATAAAAGAAACCATAGAACACACCTGGGCAGTCGACCAGTCAAGCACGAAAATGTGGAACAACTGCAAGGAGGCTCTGAAATTAGCAGCCGAAAGCATATTGGGAATATCCCGAACCCAAGAAAGAAACGACTGGTTCGACCAAGACTACAAAAAAATAACAGGTGAGAAGAACGAGGCATTTAGGACGATGCAACAACGAAAAACTAGAACAACCATAGACAGATACAAAAACTTAAGGAGAGAGGAAAAACGCATACACCGAAAAAAGAAACGAGACTCGGAAAATGACATATTAGAATGGCTCGAAAGAGTCGAAAGCCATATGAGTCATGGAGAAACAGGAAAGTTCTATCATCAAATAAATATTATTAGAAAAGACTTCAAACCAAGATTCAACTATTGTAATGATAAGGAAGGTAACTTACTTACCAACAAAGAGGGTATCCTTTTACGGTGGGTAAAGCACTTTCGAGAATTGCTGAAAGGGGAACCTACTAACAATATAGAGCTGGAATACCAAAATAAGGAACTCGTGGAACCCCCCTCGGTAGATGAAGTGAAAATATCTATAGAAAAACTTAGGAATCACAAATCCCCAGGTAGCGATGGCATCCCAGCAGAGTTATTTAAGCACGGTGGAGAGCAGCTCACCAAGGTGATGCGAGAAATTGTTTGTAGAATTTGCTCTAAGAAGTAAATGCCTAAAGAATGGAGCTTAGGCTTAATTTGCTCGTTACACAAAAAGGGAAACCAACTGGAATGCAATAATTACCGGGGAATAACTCTCCTAAATACAGCATACAAGATATTGTCAAATATTTAGCAAGAGAGATTAAAGCCTTATACCGAAATGTTTCTAGGAGAATATTGGGCAGGATTCAGGCGTGGAGGTTCAACCATTAACCAGATCTTTACACTACGACAGATCCTCAAAAAAGCGAAAGAGTTTAACATAAACATGTATCATATTTTTGTCGATTTTAAAGCGGCATATGACAGTGTCATAAGATCAAGTCTTCACAACGCTATGAATGAGTTAGGGATTCCAAAAAAACTCATATGTTTGATAAAAGTGACAATGGCGAAGATGCTATCAGCAGTAAAAATTCAAAAACGACTCGTCAACCCCATTTGAAATACATAGAGTATTAAGGCAGGGAGAAGCGCTGGCGTGTCAGCTTTTTAATGTCGCATTAGAAAAAGTTGTACGAGACGCTAATTTAGATAGCAGGGGAACAATATTTAATAGATCAGTCCAAATTCTAGCATATGCAGATGACGTGCACATTATAACAAGAACTAAAACGAGAACTGGGGAACTCCTAACCGAGCTAGTAGCAGCAGCAGAACGAATGGGGTTACATATAAATCAAAATAAAATCAAATTCATATCGACTAACACAAACACAAGAGTTGGAATTGTTGATGCAAATTTAATCATTAATGAACAAAACTTCGAAGCAGTCAAAGAGTTCATATATCTAGGGACATCGGTTAACCCCAATAATAACACATCTGAGGAAATAAAAAGGCGAATAGTAATTTCAAATAGGTGTTATCATGGTCTATCAAAGAACTTAGCTAACAAACTTCTATCTCAAAAACCTTGTATAAGGCTGTATACAACACTGATAGTCCTTGTTCTCACATATGGATCAGAGGCATGGACGCTAACTAAAACAGATGAATCCACTCTAGCGATTTTTGAAAGATAGGTGCTAGGCAAGATATTCGAAGCGGTCTGTGAGAACGGAATATGGAGGCGTAGATATAACTTTGAACTGCAGAATATATACAAGCATACGTTTGGTGGTAAAGATATTACCACTATAATTAAGCAAAACCGCCTGAAGTGGACAGGACATGTTGCCCTGTCCCCTGAATCGAACATGATAACAAAGATTCTAACAGCGCAACCCGTGGGAATGAGAAGACGGGGTAGACCAAAGCTGAGGTGGATGGATGGGGTAACACAAGATGCGGAGAAGATCGGAGTCGGTAACTGGAAAATGCAAACAAGGAACAGAACAGAATGGCGTAGAAAGCTTGAGAAGGTCGAGGCCCTCTAAGGGCTGTAGCACCAAGATGATGATAAAAAAGAAGATTGTATACATGAAAATCTCCTAGTGATACAACGAATAGAATAATCCGAAATTAAATTGACTTTGTCCTCTTAGACAAAGATTTCGTAATTCTACACTTTCTGTCAAAACTACCCTGGAGCAGACATCGTTTCAGATTATAACCCCATAGTAGTCATATTACGAACCAAATTGAACTTAAAAACACACACAAAGTAGAATTGATATTAAGAGATTAAGGGAACCACAAACAAAGGAACAAACTGTAAAAACTCTTACTGAAAATCTACGTAACGCCCAAGAACTGAATAAAAGTAGCTATAACATTGATCAGAAATGGGAAAATATGAAAGTAGCAATAATTAAAACAGCAAATGAAAACTTAAAACCAAAGAAAAGAAAACGTAAAAACAAGATGACTGAAGAAATATTTCTATTAATCAATGAAAGAAAATAATTCAAAACAAAAAATCCAATTAAATATAATGAAACTGATTAATTAACCGATTAATTAAAAAGAGAATAAAAGAAGCTAAGGAGAGAATGTTATATGAGCAGTGCCAAGAACTAGAAGAAATTGAAAAAAAATATGACTTTTCACCATGCATAAAAGAATTAAAAAATTAACAGGAATGAGAAAACCACTTCAAACTAGGCAACTAAGAGATGAAAGTGGTGCACTTAGATATAAACCAAAAAATGCAGAGATAGACAAAATATATAGCACAACTTTTTGGAGACAAAGAGAGAACAAAAGCACCAAAGAAAAAGGATGATACTGCTAAACAAGCTAAAGGTGGTAAACCTCCCGGGTCTGATGAAGTTACTATCGAATTACTCAAAATTGTGAATACTGAATCTATTGATCTTCTTTTGGATATATTTAATACCATAATATATAGAACAGGTATCATACCTAAAGGATGCCCCAACCAACATTCATACTGCTTCCCAAAAAAGCCAATCGCATCTCTGCGAAAGTGTTCTTTCGCAGAGATGCTTAGATATAAATCAGGAAGTATATGCCTGTTTCATTGATTTTGTGAAGGCATTTGACAGAGTGCAGCATAATCGGCTTAAAGAAATTGTATTAATAAAAACATAGACAGTAGCGACATTATAATCATATGTAACCTCTATTGTAACCAAATAGCAAAAGTAAAAGTTGAAAATTAACTGACCGAGGATATCCAGATTCGCCGTGGGGTCCGCCAAGGGTGTATTTTATCACCTTTGTGATTCAATTTATACAGTGAAGCCATCTCAGAATTAGCGTTTGCCGAGGTCAGTGAGGGCCTTATAATAAACGGCGAGCCACTTAATAACATAAGATATGCTGACAACACCGTCCTTCTGATAGGAACACTAGAAGAACTACAACACCTTGCTGAACAACTAAATATATATTGCAACGATTATGGAATAAAAATAAATTTGAAGAAAACCAAGTTCATGGTATTTATAAATGCACAAAACGTCAAAGTTAAGCTATTACTAGATAATACCGAAATTGAACAAATATCTTCGTACAAATACCTTAAAGCATGGATCACAGAAGATATATATATATATATATATATATATATATATATATATATATATAGACAAGGTAGTCCAAAAATTTTTTGACTAGTTTGGAAAAAATATGTAAATACTTTTTTCTTTTTGGGTGTGGTAGTCAATAAAAAATAGAGCTTTGCTAAGGCGTACTATTTATTCTGAAATCCGAGCTTTCGGTGGTTATTTGCCACCTTTATCAAGGTCTACAATGAAAATTACTGTGTTATAACATTAGGCTGATGTAATATAAAAGTTATAAAAACTTACCAGAAAGTAAGATTCATAGCGAATAAAACACAACGTTAAATAACATAATGTGATCTGAATTATTGAAGGCATTAAAAATTTTAAAAACTTTAAAATACTTAAAAATTAAAGAACATGTTACAAAGTTTAAAAAGTAAAAAATAAGACATGTTTGACAAAAAACAGTCGTCTTCGCAGGTTTGAATTCAGTCACATCTCACGAACAGAAAGAGGTAGTAGGAGGAACTATTGTTGTTTAAATAGTTCGATGTAACTACAAAAAACAAACTTTCAAACTGATGTCTAACAAAATGCCGTTTGTGATTTTAAGTACTACTTTTTTTACCAACTTAGAATTGAGAGGGACATTTAAAAAAAGGTTTTATTATGTCAAAAAATAAAAAGAAAATAGTATTTAGTAAGTAGGTTTGAAAAAACAAACAACCAAAACAAAATGAACATCTGAATAATAACTGAAGTTAATCATGATAATTATAGCAATTAATAATGGAATTTACGAAACATGAAGCACTCTGAGATACAGAAAACCCTAGTCAAAAGTCAAAATAAAATTGTAAAAAAGTAAAAAAGTAGTTGTAAAAAGTAGTACTTAAAATCACAAACGGCATTTTGTTAGACATCAGTTTGAAAGTTTGTTTTTTGTAGTTACATCGAACTATTTAAACAACAATAGTTCCTCCTACTACCTCTTTCTGTTCGTGAGATGTGACTGAATTCAAACCTGCGAAGACGACTGTTTTTTGTCAAACATGTCGTCTTATTTTTTTACTTTTTAAACTTTGTAACATGTTCTTTAATTTTTAAGTATTTTAAAGTTTTTAAAATTTTTAATGCCTTCAATAATTCAGATCACATTATGTTATTTAACGTTGTGTTTTATTTCGCTATGAATCTTACTTTCTGGTAAGTTTTTATAACTTTTATATTACATCAGCCTAATGTTATAACACAGTAATTTTCATTGTAGACCTTGATAAAGGTGGCAAATAACCACCGAAAGCTCGGATTTCAGAATAAATAGTACGCCTTAGCAAAGCTCTATTTTTTATTGACTACCACACCCAAAAAGAAAAAAGTATTTACATATATATATATATATATATATATATATATATATATATATATACATATAAGGTTCTTGAACTCCTAAATGGAGCATAGAGCTTCAGTGAAAACGCGACATCGGGTTCTATTTTGCGCTAAGGCCTTGACCTCATTTCAAGACTTTCCTTGGCCTCTTATCTCCTCCATGATGGATCTTCTCCAAGTTTGTACCGCGCGACCTCTTTTTCTTTTTCCTTGGAGATTCCACTCTAGGGCAGTCTTTGCGATATTGGAACTATTTTTTCGGAGTATGTGACCGATCCAACCTCACTTTCTGGACTTAATTTCATTTTGTACCCTCTTTTGTTCGGTCAGGTGTAGCAGATCTTCGTTTCTGATGGTGTTAGGCCAGAATATACGAACAATTCTTCGTGGACATTTGTTAACAAAGACCTGCAGTTTGTCTGTGAGGGTGTTTGTCACTTTCCAGGTTTCACATCCGTAGAGTAGAACAGACATGACATTTGATCAGAATATTTGGATCTTTGTCCTTGTAGTATACTACCAGATCTCCAAACAGGGTTGAGCGTGCTGAAAACTTGTTGGGCTTTTCGTATCCTCATACGAATATCGTCTTCTGTACCTCCGTTTTCTGTTATGTCACAAAAGATACTGATCAGACAAAAGAAATAAGATGCTGCATTGAAATTGCATGGTCAACTTTTAATAGAATGAGAAAACTTATTTATAATCTCGATATCGATATATTGCTCCGGATAAGAATGCTTCGATGTTATATTTTATCTACCCTTTTGATGGGGTTGAAGCTTGGACACTTAAAAAATCCAACATTAAAAACCTAGAAGTATTCGAAATATGGTGACGTATTACCGACATATTTTGAAAATATCATGGATGGATGGCAAAACAAACGAACAACTTCTTAAACAACTAGGAAAACAATACGTAGTTTTAAATTCCATAAAAATCAGAAAATTTTAATACTTGGGCATATCATGAGAGGTGAAAAATACGAACAACTAAGGAATATAATGCAGGGTAAAATCAAAGGCAGAAGAAGCGTAACCAACAAAATTATAATTGCCAGAATGATTTCCAACCTCCGATAGGAGCGGAACTTGAAGAAGAAGCGTAATTCTTTTTTACTGTTAATAAAGAGCCTATGAGATAAGGTGCAAAGCATGTCATTGGTATATGCACATATATGTACATAACTACCGAGCACATGTCCTGTAATAAGCGCATCATTAACAAATTAAAAACACTTTTTTAAAATAATAGTCCAAAATTCTCATAAGAAACTGATAGGTTTGAACTTGAATTTAGTTAATTGGTGATTTCAAAATTATTTTTTTTAGCCTTGAATATTATCATTTTTTGTTTTATCAGTTATTAATTGGTTTCAGCTTAAAAACAGTCAAAAATTGCAAGAGACCTTTTTGTTTAGAATGTTTAGAATCCAACAAATATAAAGTTTCATGAGACTACAGTTCTTTTCCATCATAATGATAGCACATTATGTATGCAAATCCTCAACAGGTCAAAAAACCATAGGCGTCACCCTATACTTGTTTTGAAATAAATAAAAAAAATTAATATTTTAAGATGCCGTCAACAATTCATTATATTTTAAAAAATCTTCTGTAAAATAAGTGTCCACTAATCTCACTATACCTTTTTTGTCCGTAAAAAACGTCGGTATATATGCCACACGATTATTGTTAATTATACACGGGTGATTAACGAGAGAATTCAATGTTTCACGAAATAAATTAATGTAAACAGTAATTTAAAGGTGATTATTGTTTTCTACACAAGTTATCGCCTGACACAAAAAGAATACCTTCTTTGAACGATTACCTGGAATTACTGATAAGGCTTCACTAATTATAGTTTAAGTAGTTTAATGCCACATTCCAGCTTATGCCAATAATATAAATTAGAAATTGTTTGCATCTTCCATTTAGTTTGTAGATGTACATTGTTCATGTCTTACCTACCTACGTTTTTGGTGTCGATATTTTGTTATTTGCATTTAAAAATGACGTCGACAACAGGTTTTATCCCGGTTAAGTGTAGTTTTAAAGGTGCCTTCAGTCTAAGAGAGAAAAATATAATATTAAAAACATGATAAGACGCAGTGTCCACTCATTTTTTTTTAACAAAGAATTTTCAACATTGGACAAAATTCAACATTGGACAAAAACATTAATTAGAGAAAACGAAGAGTTACCAATCATAAGCAACAAGAAATTATGGGGACTATTGAGAGATATGGGATTTCGTTGGCAAAAGAATAGAAGAAAATCCGTTTTAATTAAAAAATATTACATTGACAAGCTTATCTAAGAACTATTACAAAGTACTGAGAAGAAGGGAAAACAATTTTTTATTTGGACGAGACTTGGCTAAATGAAGGTCACACTGTACCATATCTATGGGTTAATATAAATGTGAAAAGTTTCCGTCAGGCATTCATCGAAGGTGTATCTACTGGAATAAACAATATTCCCGTTGGAAAAGGACGCAGACGCAGGAACCCATATTAGAAACGAATACGGTTTTGTCAATGGTGGATTATTAAGTTTTGCCTCAAAATCAACCAAAGATTACCACGAGGAAATTACTGCTGACATTTTTGAAGGATATTTTGAGCAAATGTTGGATTTAATTCCAAAAAATTCTGTCATAGTCATGGATAATGCTAGTTACCATTCAAAACTAGCAGAAAAATTTCCAACAACGGCATGGAAAAAAGGAAAGATAATCGATTGGTTGGATAAACACGCAATTGAGTAGAAGGAGAATTCGACAAAAAAGGAATTATTACCTATTGTAAGGCAACATAAAGCATCTTATAAAACATATATAATTGATAAAATGGCATTAAACCGTGACGTAATTATTTTACGTTTACCCCCATACCACTGTGATCTGAATCCGAAAGAAAATATATGGTCTCAAGTAAAGGGTGAAGTCGGACGCAACAACAAAACTTTTAAATTAGAAGACTTACAACAATTATTGGAACATTCCATATCAAAAGTAACTCCATAAAATTGGAAAAATGCTGTTAGTCATGCTCACAAGGAAGAAAATAAAATGTGGAATTTGGACCGGTAATAATTAACATTGGACTTGAAGATTCCTTAGATTCTGAAGAAAGCAGTGAATCTGAAATAGAATTTTATTAAAATAATATTCATTTTTTTACAAATCGGCCCCTGATACGGCCACAAATTATTTTATATACAACCAATAAAATAAACATCTTACATTTCTTGCAAATTCATTAGTACATGTTAATCTCCATCACTCCGACACTGGCAACTTTATTTAGGGATTAGTAACCCTCAAAACTATTGTATTCTATTCTGCTTCAACCTTTATACCTGGTGGTCATACTCAATTTAAAATTGTTTTCCTATATACTTCTGTAAACTTGTTGACAAATATCTATTTTTCATTGAGTCACCCGTATCAACAGTTTAGGGATTTGCGTACATAATGTGCTATCAATATGATGGAAATGGACTATAAAGAGTTGATTTTTACAATTTAAAAACAAATTGTATAAATAAATAAGGGCCACTCTTCCCATGGGCGATTTATTAAACCTTATTCTGAACTGTGTCACGAATATGATATTAAAAAAATATTCCATAAATACACCATATTTAAAAAAGTAAACAATAAAGAATGAAACAAGAAAGCGTATCATGAGAGATGAATTTGACATAAATATATATGCTTTAAAAAGGTTGCACCTAGAAGAAAGAATAAAAGTTTTAATTAATAATTGAAGTTATCTCTAAATATCATTAATACATCCAAAAAAATTTCAAATAGTACACCATAGATAGTTAATACCTTTATATATGTACATAATAGCAGAGAGCGCTTGAATTGTGTTGACATAAATTCCTCTATAGTAAATTCATGACCCGATTTTTTTTAAACGGCACTCGCGTAGTAGAAATGTTCTAATACTGCAGTGCGTATTTTAAATGAGGTCTACGATGACTACAACTATCGTTACATAAATTATCCAGAGTAAATAGAAGCCATCTGTTGTTGTATTTCCTTTTATAATATCTAAGGTTTAAATTTATACTGAATATTTGCTTTTTCAATTATTATTCCCTGGGCTTTGGAACTCTGCGCAGAAGTAGGGCAAGAACTGACCTATTTACCTGCAAATGCGAAACTGAGAGTTCGTTGTAATTGAGCTGCCACAATTTTAATTAATTCGGTAGTATCTGCTAATTACTTAATTATTCGCCAAACTAGAAGTAGTTTTTAGTAAATAATATAATAAAATAAAATCTACAGCGTCTGTTTAGAAATATGTATATATAGGTATATATATATATATATATATATATATATATATATATATATATATATTATATATATATATATATATATATATATATTTATATTATGTATATATATAGGGTGAGTCATGAGGAACTTTACATACTTCTACCATATGTAGAGTCCCTCAGGGAGCATATCATGTGGCCACTAAAAAATGTCAACTCCTCTTCTTTATTAATTAACAGGGTGATTTGTGTAATTGACCATTTATTTCATTTTACTGTAGTGTTTATACGGCTCATTTGATTTTTTTAATTTTTGCATGATACAGTACACTACTATAAAGCATTCGACTGGTATTAGCTAAACTAAAAAATTCCAGGACTGGCTTTGGAAAAATTAATTTAGGGATTCGTATTAAATATTACACCCTGCATATATATTTTTTTTATGCAATAAGTGATTTTCAAACTACATAAAGAGCCAATGAAAACGACATATATGCGACAATGTTGTCGCACTTTTATTAAATTTTTAGTGAACGATCAAATCTTACCAAAAATAGAACAACCATAATGAAGTATCAAATTATAAGGTAATTAATTTAAACAAATGTTATAAATTTCAAACATTTTAATTAAAATGATAAACTGAGTCACTGCACAACAAAAAACAGTAACTACTAACGATAACGAAGAACAATTAAAAAAAAAACTAAAAATATGTACATAGTTATGATAAACCCATAAATTAGAACTGGAAAAGATACAATAATGGTAACAAAATAAAAATAATTACAAATAGATTTTCGAAATGGAACCCTGCAGCCTGTAGACATTTTTGTTGCCGAATTGTTAATTGACGTATTGAATTACGGATACTCTGGGGATCGTTTCTAATAGTATTACAGCAATGTATAATTCTATCAATTAATTGTTGTCGGTTATTAATATCCACTGCGTAAACTAGTTGCTTCAATCGTCCCCAAATATGGTAATCAACGGGATTGAAATCAGGGGATCTTGAAGGCCACGAAATAGGACCTGCACGTCCTATCCACCTGTTGCCATAAACATTATTGAGATGTTGTCTCACTGCCAGTAAAAAGTGTGGGGGTGCCCCATCATGCTGAAAATACATCTCTCGGATAGCAACGTTCGCGTTGGCAAACAAAATCGGCAAAATATTTTGTAGAAAGTTCAAATAGACCTGCCCTGTTAAAGGACCATCAAAAAAGTAAGGAACTACTAATTGGTTATTTATGGCACCAATCCACACGTTAACCGAAAACCTTAACTGAGAACGACGTTCTCGACTAGCATGGGGATTTTTATCTGCCCACACATGTGAATTTCGTGAATTATTTATCCCGTCTCTGGTAAATTGGGCTTCATCTGTAAATAGTGTCCTGTATAGCGTTGGTCGATTATTGTTAATCCATCTACAAAATTCCAACCTATCGATCTCATCTCCAGCATGTAGTTTGCTGAACCATTTGAATTTTAATTAAAATAAGTTCCTACAACATAATCTAATACGTAGAAAATTAACATCTTTACTGTCACTTTGTATTATCTCTACGATAGAATCAATTGTTTTTCAATTTTAAATTTTTACTCATAGATCGTATTGGGGCATTATTTTCGATAAATAATAAATTAAAGTGATTAAACAGTCAAAACTCCTGTATGTGTTAGTTTTTGTTGATTGTAAATGACTAAAATTTTATGTCAAATAATAATACATTGCATCAACTGTACTAAAGAAAAATAAATATAAAAAAGTTTAAAATGAAGGTTGGCGTTGACCGTTTGACGTTTCTTGATATTTTATACCCATTGTCATTATTGTTATTATCAATTGTTATTTATGTGTACAAGAATACATATTTCTTCTGTCATATCTACGTTAAGTACATTGTGTTAGTTTTGGTAGAGCTTTTGTTACTTTCGTTCAAAATGCCACATCAGTTTTCGACCACAGAATATGCAGACATAATATTTGTTTATGGATTCTGTAATGGGAATGGTAGGGCTGCTAGTAGAGAATATCGCAGGAGATTTCCTAATCGTCGAACTCCCAGTCATCTAACATTTGGGTCAGTTTTTAATTATTTGCGAGAAAATGGCACGTTTCCTAGTGGAACAACAGAGAGACATGTAGATGAAGCGCAGGAAGATGACATTATGGACGCCGTTACTATGAACCCTACAATAAGCACTAGACAAGTAAGTCGAGAACTCAATGTTACTCCATCAAAAGTAAGTAGAGTCTTACAAAAAATAATCTATACCCATATCACATTCAAATGGTTCAGCGACTACATGCTGGAGATGAGATCGATAGGTTGGAATTTTGTAGATGGATTAACAATAATCGACCAACGCTATACAGGACACTATTTACAGAAAAGCCCAATTTACCAGAGACGGGATAAATAATTCACGAAATTCACATGTGTGGGCAGAAGAAAATCCCTATGCTATTCGAGAACGTCGTTCTCAGTTAAGGTTTTCGGTTAACGTGTGGATTGGTGTCATAAATAACCAATTAGTAGGTCCTTACTTTTTTGATGGTCCTTCAACAGGGCAGGTCTATTTGAACTTTCTACAAAATATTTTGCAGAATTTGCTTGCCAACGCGAACGTTGCTATCCGAGGGATGTATTTTCAGCATGATGGGGCACCCCCACACTTTTTACTGGCAGTGAGACAACATCTCAATAATGTTTATGGCAACAGGTGGATAGGACATGCAGGTCCTATTTCGTTGCCTTTAAGATCCCCTGATTTCAATCCCGTTAATTACCATATTTGGGGACGATTGAAGCAACTAGTTTACGCAGTGAATATTAATAACCGACAACAATTAATTGATAGAATTATATATTGTTGTAATACTATTAGAAACGATCCCCAGAGTATCCGTAATTCAATACGTCAATTAACAATTCGGCAACAAAAATGTGTACAGGCTGCAGGGTTCCATTTCGAAGATCTATTTTGAATTTTTTTTTTCTTACCATTATTGTATCTTTTCCAGTTCTAATTTATGGGTTTATCATAACTATGTACATATTTTTAGTTTTTTTTAATTGTTCTTGGTTATAGTTAGTAGTTACTGTTTTTTGTTGTGCAGTGACTCAGTTTATCATTTCAAATAAAATGTGCGAAATTTATAACATTTGTTTAAATTAATTACCTTATAATTTGATACTTCATTATGGTTGTTCTATTTTTGGTAAGATTTGATCGTTCACTAAAAATTTAATAAAAGTGCGACAACATTGTCGCATATGTCGTTTTCATTGGCTATTTATGTAGTTTGAAAATCACTTATTGCATTTTAAAAAAAATATATATATACAGGGTGTAATATTTAATACGAATCCCTAAATTAATTTTTCCAAAGCCAGTCCTGGAATTTTTTAGTTTAGCTAATACAAGTCGAATGCTAGATAGTAGTGTACTGTATCATACAAAAATTAAAAAAATCAAATAAGCCGTATAAACACTACAGTAAAATGAAATACATGGTCAATTACACAAATCACCCTGTTAATTAATAAAGAAGAGGAGTTGACATTTTTTAGTGGCCACATGATATGCTCCCTGAGAGACTCTACATATGGTAGAAGTATGTAAAGTTCCTCATGACTCACCCTGTATATATATATATATATATATATATATATATATATATATATATATATATATATATATATGTAAATACTTTTTTTTGGGTATGGTAGTCAAGTGGAAACTTATTAATGATAACAAACATGAAAATCTTTTCTTCGCTGATAATTCTAAAACTAATTCTAAAACTCAATGCAGATAGTTTTTAATAGCCACTTCTGCTCAACTGCTGAGAGAGTAATAAATGAACTTGAGGTTCCTCAGCTAACTCTTGATGACTATTTAAAGTGTATACCACAGAAAAATATCCCGTGTTTTAGTTTTCAGCCAGTGAACTTTAGTGAACTTTAGTTTTAGAACATTTAACACAAAAATTAATAAAAACAATTAAAGATATAATTGTTCAACCTCTAATAACTTTAATAAATCAATCAATATCTTGTAATACTTATCCTCAAGTTTTCAAAACTGCAAAGGTAGTACCTCTGTTTAAGAATAAAGGCTCTATTGATGATTATAACAATTATCGACCCATTTCTTTTTTGCCCATCTTATCAAAAGTTTATGAACGAATTTTAAAAGATCCAATAAATCTACATTTTGAATCTTATAAACTGTTTGCCATAAATCAGTACGGATTCCGAAACAATAAAACAGCAACTTTAGCTATTGATCATTTTACTAGCAATGTTTTAGAAGGGTTTGAAAAATATCTTGATGCTCTTGCATCGTTTTTAGATCTTACTAAGGCTTTTGATTGTGTCACACATAGTATTCTGCTTAGAAAACTTTCTTATTATAATTTTCATAGTGATGCTATTCAACTACTTGATTCTTATCTATCAAATCGTGATCAATATGTTCACTTCAACCAGTGTGATTCTCAAAAAGAATCTCTATTGTTTGGTGTCCCCCAAGGCTCGGTTTTAGGTCCAGTATTATTTCTTATCTATATTAATGATCTAGTGTACTCTCAAAATAAAACAGTTAACACTGTTAACACTGTTTTATTTGCTGATGACACTACTTTCTATGCTAGCTATCACCCTTCTGAATTGGAAACCATTGATCACATGAAACATGTGAAAAAAACTTATTTAATTGGTTTTTAACTAACCGTCTCTCTTTGAACAACTCTAAATCTCAAAATGTTAATTTTATTGGTTTCCAATACTACGGTTTCCAATACTAAAAGAAGAAATCAATAACAAGAATATACCAACAATATAGGATTAAGAAACTCTAAGACACATAGTCTTCAATCATACACAATACGCGAACATTCACACACATATACAGACACACATGCACACACATACGCACAAACGCTTATAACACATATTAATAATAGAGAACACTTGAATAATCAGAATGAAATTACCTCGTTAATAACGTTGAAGGTACTCTTTTTAACAAAGTTCTTAAATAATCTTTTTTGTGAACGATTTCTGGAGTTGAAATCGAAACGTCAAGTCCTTTTAGTTAAAAACGTAATTATCATTGACATCTTCCGTTAAGAGATTTAGTAAATAATTGCTTCTAACATCTATAAATGAATAAATCATTTTCAAATATATACAGTCTTGTTTTATACTGCGACATATTAATACTGATTATTAATTTAACCCTCTGAATTGTTTGGATATACGCATTAGTTGGTCAGACAGTCTCAATAATTTCATTAAAGGAAAGAGAAAAAAAGCATCATTGCAACAAAAATTGAAAAATTAAAAATTAATAGCGTAACAGGTAGGATTCAGACGTGGTTACTCGACTCTTGTCTAGGGGGACCCATCAATACATTCTATTTAGACAAACCATGTAGACTGGTCACGGTTAGAAGATAAAAACAATTGGGGTAAAACAGGTAAAACAGGGGCGAGGATTTTAATTAGGATTCAACTTTATGAAATAATTTAACTTTCGCATATAAATTTCAATAAGCAATCATTTACATATGAATCGGTTTTTTATGAAACGTAGAGTAAGTCATAAAACTTAAATTTTATATGAGAAACAAAAAACCGTTTCCAGGAGATTAGATGTTGATAAATTATTTTAAATACATAAAATTTGACTTAGTATGATCCAAAAATAAACGTAGTTATTGATATAGTTTTTTTTATCTAAAACATAAAAATAAGCTATTAAACGTGAAAAAATAACAAGAAACTATTGCCAAAAACATTTATGTACTGTTATATTACATGTGATGATGTAAGAAACTATTCCCTATCGGCGAGTTGGCCAGTCTTGTTACGTATTATAAAATTCTTTGTGCTCTTCTGGTAATAGGCTAGGTGGGATCTGTAGAAATTCAGACCATAATGGACATTTTCCATGGAAAGCTATTTTTTGCTGGAATCCCTTCAGGATGTGCCCAATATCGATAAACACGATATGCGCCCGTCGCAAAACCTGTGCTAAATTTTTTATTTAACAAAATCTGAAAAGAATTGAAAATTTCTCATTTTTTTGCTCCTATTTTCGTTTATAATTCGGAAAATATTGATCATAGAGAAAAAATTATAAAAGTTAAAAGTTTTGTTATTCAATTTTACACAATATTTCGTTAGCTAGAAATTGAAAATTTAATGTTTATTGTTGAAAACATAGCAATAATTGGAAAAAAAAGTACAAAAAAATTAAGTTAGGTCTTTAAATGTTTTCGACTTTCTAAACTTGACTTACAAGCTCCGTATTTCGCCTAGAAAAAACTTTTTAACATGTTTAAAAACGTGTGCTTAATTTTGTTAAGATCGGTCAGATAGGTTTTGCATAATAATTTTGTAATCCAGCCTACTGGAAAAATATCGCAAATTTTCAAATGTATAGTAGGCCCTAAATAAGGCTCTCAGATAGTTGCAATTTTTTTACATATAAAGGAAGGCTTAAACTTTCAAAAGCTTTTTATAAAATTCAAATCGGTTCTCTAGGAGAGCCTAGAAAATTTTTAAAAGTTTTAAACATTTTTTAGGCGTGTAAACAAATTGAAAAACTTTACGAGCTTTAAAAACATATCAATTTCAAAATTTATACAGTTAAAAAACATTAAAAAACGCTTATTAAAAAAAAGATACATTCGGCTTACTGGTTGCCGAGATATTGAAGGTCAAAGTTGGAATACATTTGCGTGTAATCATAAGTGATAGAGGGCTCGTTTTTAGACGTTGACGCTATTTTTTAACTTGCTCAAAATCACCTTGACCTTGTTGGCAGGTGGTGCAGGAGATGACGAGTAACACCGAACCCGAACAAAACTCAAATGATTGTCTTCAGACATCCATATCTCAGCAGATACATCACACCAATCATATCCGAAAGACATAACCTTAGACTTTGGGAAGACCGACTACAGCTCCGGGACCAGATCGAGTACCTTTTCAAACACTTAACTGGACGGCCGATCTGGACAGAGCCTGTAACAAAGCCAGGAGCAGACTTGGACTACTCAATGCTCTTTGTGGTAAATTCGGAAGAACACACCCACTCACACTAATCCATACCTATAAAACATTCATTAGTATAGATATAATATCTATATTATGATGCCCGACCATAACACACAGAAACTGCTTACTTTAGAAAGAAGGATTCTGGGTAGAGTAAATAATAAACGTCTTGACTACCCCTCTGCCCTCATACATAAATTTTTAAATGTTTAGCCCATCAATGAGAGACTTCACTTTCTGAGCAGAAGTTGTACATTACCCCCAATCCGCGGCCATAGCCTCAGATCCCAACGCACTCTTAAAACTGTCTGCTCATCCCTCGGCAATGTATTCAGAAGACACCCTAAACCAAAATTCACTTTCCTACCCTTTATTTTGCTGGACCTTGCCAGCAATGAACTCCCTGATGAATATATTGACATACTGGATACAACTCTCCTTTAACTTAAATGCTCACTTCGAGCCTGCCTAGACAAGGGGGATCGGTTTTTTGTGGTTTCCCGATCCTATTGCAAATTATACCTGTCTATTGTTGAGGTTACAGCGACAGCTACCCTCTCGCGTCGCGAATTTATACAGTTATTAAAATCTAATAAACTCAATTTCAATTTTATTCTCTATATATATATATATATATATATATATATATATATATATATATATATATATACTAATCTTTTTTTAGACAAATAAATTCGGAAAAGGACCGTTTCACACTTTGCCTGTCGCCTCTGATTGTCCAGCAGCTCTTCCGACGAGCACCAGTGGGCCTGCACAACGATGACAGCGAACACACACCAAAACAATCAATCCACGTCCTGAGGAGGCAGAAGGCCTAAAACTGGACAGTAAATCAACCAGACACAAGAAGACATCCAAAATAGTATACAACATGAACAATGGTACTACAACGCGGCATCAGTTTCAGCTTACAAGCGAAGCAGTAACATCTCCAGAAGATGCCAACGCCTAGTGTTTGGCGAAACGTCGAGAACTAATCTCAGAAGACAAGGGCCTAACTGTAAAACACAAATCTGGTCTAGTGCCAAGCATCAAATACATCAAGATATCAAGTACCTCCTTATATGAGACTTTAAAATCAGTTTAAGCTCCTTTTTTTTTTAATGTAAGTTAGGTTCCATTGGAGTTGTACTAATCTTGCAATTTACCATAGTAAACGATTAACAATTTTTGTTAATCGTTTAAACTAAATTTTTCTGGCTAACAACTAAAGTCTTATCTTTCTTTTCAATTTCTAATCCCAAAAAGACAATCTTTGTTTCATTTGATTAATCATTTAATTCTTAGATTTTCTATAAATTTAATGTTAAAAATTTGACATTATCTTCAGAAATTGAAATAACAAAAATATCGTCTAACCATATCAAAACATAAGTTTTTCTATTGAAAACCAAGCAAGAAGGGTCAACCTTTTAAATCCTAAATTATATAAATGCTTATTAACAGTTGTATTATAACATTTAGGGCTTTCTATTAAAGCATATAAAGCTTTTACCAACTTACATACTACACCAGGTTTAAAACACTTAGACCATCTGATGGCTTTAAAAATACATCATTTGATACTGGACTTTGAAAAAAGCAATTTTCACATCAAGTTGATGAATATCCATATCACGATCTACAGCAATGGCTAACGGTACCCTCAGGGTAATTAATCTAGCAGGTACATATGTCTTCGTTGTCCAATGCTGGCTGCTGATAGCCTCTGGCCACTAGTCGAGCTCTTTTCACTAACTGACCAGCTTTAGGTTCTACCAAAGTCCAGGTACCGTTGCTTTCTAACGCCAAAAGTTCTTTATCTATAGTCTCCTTCCATCCATTCCCCATCTAAATAGCTTCAGTGTAGTTTTTAGGTAATTCAGAAGGTAGACAGCCAGCAGATCAATCCATTATCATACTCAGTTCATAGTCATCAAGATAAGAAGGCATACGTCTATCCTTTGAACTTCTACGTACTTCGTGTTTTTATTCCTATCAGGTTATATTACTTTAGGTTCAATTTTAACGGGAAAAACTACCGTTGTTAAGCATAAAATTGATACTAATAATGCTAAGCTAATTCGTCAAACAGCTCGCGAAACCAATTACCAAAACCGATTACCACAAGCGAAAAGAGTCTTACCGAAAAAGGAGAGCTCCTATGAGACAATATAATGTTGGAAGCCCGTTTGAAAGAATAGCTTTGGACATTGCTGGGCCATTTCCAAAAAATGAAAATAGAGGCAAGTACATGTTGGTAGTAATGGATGACTTCACTAAGTGGGTCGAGATTTACGCACTTCCAGACCAGAAGGCCACCACCGTTTGCAGATAAGTTGATCCAAGAATATATCAGCCGATTTGGAATGCCTTTGGAGATCCATAGTGACCAAGGCAGGAACTTCGAAAGCGATCTATTCCAAGGAATATGTGATAGACTAGGTATGAAGAAAACAAGAACTACGGCTTATCATCCCCAATCGGATGGTATGGTAGAACGAATGAATAGGACATTTGGCAAGTATTTGATAAAGATGGTGTCCGATCATCAGCGAGACTGGGACCAATATCTTCCGAATCAACAGGCCAGACACCAGTCAGAGTCCTATTCGGACACAAGATGCGACTACCTTGTGATCTAGAGTTTGGGTGTCGACCTGGAGAAGATGTAGCGGGTGAAGATTATGTGATCGAATTTCCAAGAAGAATGGACGATGTACACGAGTTGGTCCGTTCCCATCTCCAGATCGCTAGTGATCGAATGAAGAAACGGTACGATACGCAAGCCGAAAAGGGGTGTTTTAAGAAGAACGACAAAGTCTGGCTCTATAATCCCAAAAAGCGAAAAGCTTGTTCTCACAAGTTGCAGCAGTTTTGGGAAGGCCCATACTTAATTATGGAGAAGATCAACAATGCCATCTACAGAATAAGCAAGATTTCGAGGGGAAAGTCGATGATAGTACACCATAACCGGCTGGCGTCGTTCGAAGGTGACCACGACGTAGATGAAGAAGTCGAAGTAAATCAAGTCCAAGATGTGTCTGACCTCACGTTTGAGGAATTCATGGGTGCCTATGGAGGTACCGGTGAAGCAAGACATAGTGTTACCACTGAAGAAAGGCAAGATCTACTCGCGCTTCCCGATGACTACTCACTGGCGCTTACTATCCCGGCCAGTATCAAAGACGCACCAGGGTTGGCATCCGTCTTTCGAAGGAAGTTCGGTCGAGTTGCAGAACTTCAATGCCAAGTGCCAGCTCCCGGAAAAGCCTTGAAACTCCAAGATGCATCACGTTACCTTTTCTACCTGGTAACAAAAGACACTGCCCGTGACCAACCTACCTACCGAGATGTATGGGAAGCCTTACTTCAATTGAGAGAGCACTTACTAGAGTCCGACGTGCAAAAGTTAGCCATGCAAAGTGGAGTGCTGCCAATTATATTGGAGGTTATCCGAAATATGGTGTAGAGATCTGTAAAGACACCGAAGTCCAGGTGTTAGTCTGTTGCAATCCGCATAGTTACTGTGACGGAGAGAAAACCGTCCCTTGTCATTTTTATACAACTGGAAGTTGTAAAAGGGGGTCCAGTTGCCGATACCAGCATGTCGTTCCAGTTCCAGTCCCGACAAGGTTCCAGGAGGAACCATCTTTTAAGAGGGGGGCAATGTTACGTAAAAATTAGTCATATTAAAAAAAACCTGTAAACATGTTGTTTATTTACTAAATATGTTGTAGATTCGACGAGACCCTTCGATCAGCTGGTAGAAATATACCTGAAACGGTCGTTCGAAATTTCCAGAAACCGGTCGAACGATGACCCAGCCAATTTACTTTCTGGTATAATCGGAAGGATTCTCCAGACCCTTCTAGATAACGGTGTTTGGATATAAATACAGGATTTTTATTGTGGCCAGTTAGTAAGAAGATAAATTCGCGCTCGCGTATTAAATGTACGGTCGTAATAAATTATTGTAAAATAAATTAGTACAAATAAAGACTTTAATAAATTTGTGAGTGTTATAAATAGAACCTTTAGTAAATTAAATTAAGAACAATAAATTAGAATTATTAAAAATAGTTCAATACTAATGTTGTAGTTAAAAATAAATGAGGATTTACACAGTATTACCGTCACATTGAATTCATTAAATTTATTGCATTAAATGCCACTCCCCTTATTAAAAAATCAATTATTTAAACTGAATGATCTAAAATAAGGTTTAATTCTTTTTTCTGAAATAATTTTATAAATCCAATTGATACGTTATAATAATAATTTGTATTTCCATTAATGGCATTACGGGTATTTGAGGTTAATAAACTGTTACGGTAATTATTTCCATTAGTTTGAATACACGTTTATGCATAAAATGCTCAAAGAATTTATTCCTAGATAGAAAGTTTATAAATAAATTTGATTTGTAAATAAAGTAAAAAATTTACTATAAAAGTAGTAATAGGTTAATATTATTATACAATTTTAACTATGTAGTTATAAATTTCCATTGAAGTCGTGTGTATTAATGATCGTTGCTGCGTTTAGATTGCATCAAATGAGAATAATATATTAATATAGCTAGTACAGACAAAAGACTATCTCCCGATAAAACACTTTTTATACAAAGACTACATGCTACTTGTCCACCATTATTTGGATTTGATTCAAACAGAACCTGTCATGCGCTTAAGACGTGGATTATATCTGGTGTAAGTCAAACTTAGTGAAACTTACACTAAGTGAAACTTAGTGTAAGGGTGGAGGCCGAGGTTAGACAAGAGAAGCAGAGGAAACCCCCTACTCATTCGATTGACGATCTCAACAAAATGTCAAGAAATTGGATGAAAGTACTCAAGATAGAGCACAATGGACAAAAATCAGGACGGCCTATGTCCAGCAGTGGACTCAAAGGGCAGGATTATGGTGATGATGATGATGATGATGATGAAGTGAAAATACAAAACTAATAACAATGAAAAATATCATTGGATGACGGAAACAATGATTGACTAATCGATTCTCGAAGACAACAAATACTTTGAAAAACAATATCTCCAAATAATGGAAAAATGGTAGACCAAGAAATATAAAAGGCATTTAATGAAGACAAAGTTAAAAGTTAGATAAATAATGATTATTAAAATTTTTCGATATTTTTTGTAACCAAATTTAAGCAATCAGTATTTAATAATATATTTAATAATAATTATGGATAATTTTGTTAGCTGACTCACAACGAATATCACTGAATTGCTCTAAACGTATGCAACTTACAGTGCATGTACAAATGGAACCGTAACTAATTGTATGACACTAAGTTTAAATTGTTTTCTCATCTAAAAGAAAAGATTTTTAAAAAGCCTGTACATACACTCACCAGTACGAAAATCTAAGTGTTTGCATGTTTAAAATAAAAACTTAAAATTTTATTTCTCTTTAAACATAACGTAAACACAAACGAAACAAACTGTTTTAACACTAGAAAGTCGGAGGGGCCAATTTGGCCCCTGTTGCGATTTGAAGTTATTGTAGTTCTTTTATTTGACACAATAATAATTTCATATTTTATGACTTTTAATATTTTGATACAAAGTCTTATTTAACGCAAAAAAGTATTGTTTACTAAATTTATTAAATGGATTTTCTAACAAACCTACCATAGAAGTCTGAAAGGGCCAAACTGGCCTTGTATTAATTATTATTCCGTTTTCTCGGAAATTTGACGATTTCTTTTAACTTTCTGTCAGATAGATAAAACTATGTTTATGTACGTTTATTCCTATAGGTTCTGCTGACTCTCGTTTCTAGAATATTGAAACATTCGTTCAATTGTGAAAATTCAAGATGACCGTAAAGATGTCTCGTCGTGGACTATCAGAGCTTGAATTTCTTGAAGGAATACGAAAAATACAAGAAGATGTTTCGGGAGATGAATCTGAATTTGCAGAAAATAGTGAGTCAGACGATAATCAATACATACCACCACAAAATAATGATTCAAGTGACTCTGATGCTTCAGAGCAGTTAGAAAGTTTTATTGTACAAGACTCACCAATTTATGTAAACACTGCTTCTACAACTCAACAGCACGAGTCAGCTAATTTTATCGTGAATCCAAGTCACAAGAGAAAAAGAGGTCAACAAGAAAACTATTTCAATCGGAGACACCGAACAATCGAAAGACGGAACAACGTGGAAATTTATTAATTCTGGATCAGTACCTGATAAGATTATTATTTTTAGTATCTTCATATCATTGAATGTTTGCTCATTACAGAAGACCGCGCTCAGCACAACATTTATCGAGAGGAATCAGGTCCTACGTCGTATGCAAAATGGAACGTGAGGAACAATTGTGTGGTAAGTGCTTGGCATCGAATAATCAACGACAGCATGTTACGTCATATAAAAGAATGCACTATTGCAGAAGCACATCGATGTTTTAAAAATGACACATGGACTATAACTTTGGAAGAACTGGAGGCTGCCCTTGCTATTATGTACGCAAGAGGAGTCTACGGCGCCAAAAATTTTCCAACCAAAAACTTGTGGTCAACAGTACGGGGTCCTCAGTTTTTTAGGCAAACTATGCTACGAGACAGATTCAAGGATATTATAAAATATCTCAGATTGGACATAAAGCAAACGAGATCTGAACGAATGAAAACCGACAAATTGCTCTAGCCTCTGCGGTTTGGAATGGATTTATAGAAAATAGTGGTGCATGTAACAAACCGGGACTAAACCTTACTGTGGACGAACAACTACTGCCTTCTAAAGACAGGTGCCTGTTCACACAGTACATATCAAATAAGCCGGATAAGTGTGGAATGAAATTCTGGCTTTTGACATGCGTGGAATCAATATATATTGTAAATGGTTACCCTTATACTGGCACTGTTCATCTACGCAAGAAAGATACAAGTGTTGGTGAACATGTTGTTTTGCGGTTAATAGAAAATCAACTGCGAAAGGGCAAATGTGTTACGACAGATAACTACTTTACATCGTTAAAATTTGCCAAGGCATTGCAAAAAAAATCTACAAGTATTGTGGGTACTTTGAATCGCAACAAAAAGGAAGTTCCTCTAAGCGTAAAGAGTAAAAATGGAAAATTATATGTTACCCATATATTCCAGAGCGACGAAAAGATAACACTTACTGCATACCAAGGAAAGAGTTACAAAAATGTGCTTTTGTTGAGCTCATTACATCAATCAGTGGATGTTGCTGTCGATGGAAAAAAACTTCCTCAAACAGTAAGTTTTTATAATAAAACATGATATGGGGTTGATGTAGTGGACCAAATGGCGCGTCTTTATACTACAAAAGTTGCTTCAAGACGTTTTATAACATTCTTGACTTACGAGCAATAAATGCATGGATTATTTATAAAGAAGTTACTGGAAGTAAAATCAGTCGTCGTACGTTTATTCTTCAGCTGTGTGAATAATTACGGGCTCCATACCTTGCCTCCCGAAATCTGGTACTATACCCAGCACCACCGGATTTACCAACTACCAGCACTGTTACTAGCCAAAAAAGAAAAAAATGTCAGTTAAAAATGTTTTGTAAAAGAAATCATACTTCCAATAATTGCCACGGTTGTAACAAGGCAATGTGTGGCGAATGCCAAAAACTGCAAACTGTATGGTGTTCCAAATGTTTAAAATGAAACTAAAAAATTACATCAAATTCTATCGTCAAGAGTTTATATAATTTCTTAAAACTGTTTATTTTTATTTTTTGTTTATTCCCAAATAAATAGTTAATTCTAAACTTGGTTTTTACTGATTTAGGAACTTGAGGCCAAAATGATCCCTTCAGGCTTTCTAGGATGGTATGATAAGCCCGACTTTCTAGTGTTAAGTAGGGGAAGGATGGGAAAAGTGGCCATGCTAAGGAATATTTTTTTTATCTTGAAGAAAATAAATAAGAAATACACTACATATTAACATACGATATCCTATAGGGGACGTATGCCTATGATTGCATACCTAACTTCACCTCTCGTTTTTTTTTTTATTAAAATGAATGATCATAATTGTTACAATTTTTTTCTAGTTCAGATGAATGTACCAATTAAGCTAGACAGATAAAGGTCAAAGGGAATTTTATATTAAAAAATTGTAATATCAGAAATGTTAAGTGTGTCATAGGCAAATTCCTTGCCTATGATGGCATGGCTGCACAGTATAATAGAAAAAAATATGTTTTATTGGAATTTTCGCATTTTATTCAAAGAGAACAATAAATATAAAAGTAAACACACAATTAAAACAATTAAGAACATTCAAAGTGACACTAGGATTGCCACTCCTGGCATTTATTCCAGCATTATTTCGACTTTGAGAGGGAATACAGGCCATTACAAAACAAGCAAGCGACGTCGGAATCATCATCTTCAAAAGTTTCGTTATCGCTCGCAGATTCCTGTTCCTTTTCATCATTTCTCTCTATGCCTTCTTTTGCCATTTGTGAAAAGGCATCCATGTGGGAGGAAAAGTGTCATCCACGGATTTCCGTTCTAATCCACTGTTGTACGTAGCTTTTCCTTTAGGTTCTATCTTATGCTTTATTTGTCGTTTAAATTTGTTTGCCAGTTTTCTTCGTTCTACATTTTCTTTTTCAACAAATTCTTGAATTTCAGTGGTTGAATTTATTACCCCTGTTTTTCCACGCTTCTTTTGTTTTTTGTCTTTGACTGCAAAATACTTGGAATGGGTAATAAACCTTGTATTGTTATGTAAAGAGTGTCATGTTGAGTATTTTATAGAAGGACCCGTTGGCAGTCTTTAGGTGGGTGATTTTGTTCACTTTCTAGGTTTTCTTTTAGATTATAATCTGGATTATTTAGATGGATGTTTTGAGTTTGATCTTGATTGCTTTCTATAGGTTTATCTGTAACCAATGATGTATCGAACGTCCATTCCTCAAAAATATCAGGATTAAAAGGTTGAATCCCTGTTTTGGCAAAGGCATTTATGGCATTAGCAGGAGTAGCACTTTTAAGGTAAGCTGTTTTAAACAACCCAGCAACTTGAAAGTGCGTAACGAGTCTTCCAAGATTTTGTTTTAACCAATTTTGAATATCTTGGTTATAATAGGTTTGTAGAGGACTTAAAAAGTCCACGTCGAGTGGCTGCACCCGGTGGGAACAGTGTGGTGGAAAGCAGAAAAGTACAATACTATTCTCTTTTGCAATTTGTAAGACTTCCAGTCCCTTATGACTACTGTGGCCATCTAACAATAATAATATTTTGTTTTTATTCAAAGCTTTGGTATCGTGAATAAAATGTTTATTCCATTCAACAGAAATGTCTGAAGAGACCCACCCTTTCTCCTGGCAAAAACCAACACTTCCCGGTGGGGCACCGTCCATTAATTTATTTTTGAACCTTTTTTTGGGAAAAATAAATGCAGGTGGTTCAAAAGTACCGATTGCATTCATTGAACATACAACTGTTAAATGCTAACCTTCTTCCGTACTGCTCAGTGGACCAACTTGTTTCCGTCCCTTGTATGCAAACACTTGTTGAGGACTTGTTTGAGCAGTACTAAGACCTGATTCACCAACGTTGAATATATTTTCGGATTCAAAATTGTATGAATCTAAAACTTTTGCTAAATAGATAAAATATGCTTTAATATTGTTCTTATTAAATGCTTTTGCTCACGCGAGAAATGAATTTTCTGGTGTTCTGAGTGAAATGGTACTATTTCTTTAAAAAAAAAACCCCACCCACTTCCATCCAGCAAGACTAGTCGTTTTGTTCAATTTGTGTTTGATGTTATTTCTCTCAGCAAGTTTGAAAACTAATCCTCTCAAATTTAGCGTTGTGAGACCAAAAATGTTGTTTCCATATCAATTACATGAGTAGCTAACTCTTGCTCAAGATGAGGAGGTAGTGTAATTCTTCGACCACCCAAATCTCCGTTTCTTCCACCGGAGTTGTTTGCAAAACGTGTCGTACGGAGTGTCGTAGCCGGAACATTAAAAGTTTTGGAAGCCAACATCCATCCCATCTTCTTTTCTTGGATGTGTTGAATTGCCATATTCATGTTCTCTTCCGACCACTCCTGCCTATGTGTCTTAGTAGACGCCATATTAACAAAGGCCCTGCAACAAAACAATGCCTTTATATCTGATATCAGGAGATATTCGACTGTTTAAGATATAACTAGATAACGACAATCCAATTTTTAAGGATTGTACTAAATATTTAGAGATATTTCTGATATACACTTAAATTTACAATTGAAGATTTTGTGCGATTTGAAAGCTCGAAATTTATTTAAGAAACCCTACAAAATGGTATTGTTTATCTACTTTTACCTTATTATAAGTAAAAAAGTTGAGTTTTTGAAATTTTTGCAATTATTATTTATTTTCCTTTAATAGCATATAACATGTGCACATGATGGCATACTGTGCCATCATTGGAACACATCTGTTATGCCGTTATGGGCAAGTACGCATCAGATTTAAAACAAAGCGTTATCTTCTAGCACCACAATGGCAGAAGTTAAAATGCATTGCCTACTGAAGCTTAATACTAATCAAAATTGCATACTTACTTTGGATATTTTAACTTCAGACAAGAAGCAGCGAAAAACTGTTTGTGTTAACGTGCGTTATATTAGTTCAACACTCAACAAATCACACTTTCCGTTACAGACTTATCTGTGGAACTAATAAGTGTTTGTAACTTCACCGTGGCAAATAACCACTGTCTATGCGTATGCCTATGCAGCCGATATCGTTCGACAGGAAACGCGTGGTATGCCATCAAAGACAGCATGCCATCATAGGCATATTTCCCTTACACTTAGCAATTTTAGGCAATTTTAATTTTCACTTTATCTCGGTAAATTGTTTAGATACATATTTTTTACCCTAACCCTACCGAATGGCCACTTTGCTCTGTGGGGTGGGGTGAACTGGTCATGAGGTGACCACTTTGTCCGATGTAAAATACAAAATTTAAACTGAATTTGTGTACTAAATGAAAGTGTATTTTCAAAATAAACACATTATTGCCATCGTAGAAAGAAAAAGTTTCACACCGAGTTTATTTACAAACGTCACAAATAAAGTCATTGTCTTTTTCTTCACACCCAGTATAAGCTTCATGTGCCCATCGTAAATAGCGCGAACACTTGATCTATCCTTTTTTTTTCTTGACTTGGAATATAAGTCCCCGTAGAAAAGGCAATCAGTATCACTCACGTCACTGTTCAAGTCATTAAATAAAGCACGCTTCGCTGATTTTGATTTCGTTTTCTGATTTTCTTTAAATTTTTCTTTGCTTCTCTCATTCCTCTTGTTCTCTGCTTTCCTTTTTTTAGCTCCAGCTTTATTTTCTTAAACCGTTTCTTTTCTTCTTGTTCTTCTTTTGCGGCTAATAGTTTCATCTCGAAACGTCTTGAGGTCAAAAATGCAGCTGTTCCTTCTTTTGCTTATTTTCTCGTTTGATAATATTTGCTTTATCAATTGAAACAATATCCTCTGGTCTTACACCAAAAGTATTGGTGTAAGACCACAGCTTGCCCCTTGTCCTTGGAATTGCTGATTAAATCACATGAAATACTGAAATAAGGCAGTGGACTGGGCTAAAATGTTGAAGTACTTGGCTTTGGCGAGTCTTTAGAGATTAGAACGAATGTATAGTTTGGATCTTCAAATCCTACAGTGACATTGTAACGTTCCAACGAACATTCATTGGACGTCAATCTATGACGTGCCAACAAATATTAATTGGGTGCCAATTTGTAACCCTTCGAGGCTCAATTTGTAACATCCCAACGTTGAGCTGCTGTTGTCAACCTTTAACCGCAAACCCTAGTTTGCTGCTACAACCTGACTAACATCACTAACAACGATGAAGTGACAAATCGTTTCCCGTTGGGACCAATTTTTAACGTCATAACCCCTAATGTATCAATTACAAAATTACTACATTAGACGTTATACGAAACACTCCTAGGCTAGCACACTCAGGACGTGAATATGGCCTACTCTGGAGCAACACACACAAACAAGTAAAAAGAAGAAACAATACACAGTTAAATTAACACATGTTTATTGAAATATAAAAAAAAAACAGAAAAATAAATGTTAAGTATCGTATTGAATTTAAATAAAAATTATTCGACTTCTTGCTACAGTGTTACATTGTATATGAAAGAACAATGTTTGTCACCAAATCCTAAGTTTTATCCTAGTCTTTTCTGCTCTGGTTGTTAGCAAGCCATGTTGTTAGTTTTGGATTTTCTTGTCCCGGAGTCAACTCTCCTATTGGAATGATGGTTCCATTCTCAGGCCGGTTGGTCTTCTGGATGTTAATAGAATTTGACCCGCACCTGAGAAATGTATCCCGGAGGTTGACTCCAAATCTGGAGACGACACAACAATTGGTTATTCTACTCTTAGATAAGTCATGAAGAAAATCGACATTTTTAGAAAATAGAAGTCTTTATATCGACTTTTGTATCGAACGGGAAGGGAGAAATGTCAACAGCATTGAAATAAACAGAGAATAAAGATGGCACCTCTCGTTCCAAAGTAACAGAAATAGAGATGAAAATAAAATTTACTCTTTAGAAACTTGAGTAAAAGATAAAAATGATGATTATTAAGAAAATAGGAAAGGTAGATACTAAAATATATATATAAAGAAGATAGATTTGGACGCCAACTGGTTTTTTTACCAAATACCAGTAAAAATGAAAATACGTTAAGGGTTATCCGCAACCTTTGGTACTGTACATCGATTATACACTGGGCCGATTGAAATCATGTTGGTATGAACGCAGTAGCCCATAATCCATGGTTAAACCTCGAAAGGGCTCCTCAGAGACGACAGTCCTGTGTACTATGAACCCTCCGACGCCATACCCTAAAGATAACCTTACCATTAAAGGAAGATCCAGTGGTATAAATGTACATCTCCACCATAGTTCGGTCCCATATATATGTAATTACATATATATCATACAAAAACAACTAATATGGGGACGATGTATCTATCACTCATGTAGATAAACATCGTTAGAAAGACATTCTTTCAAGAATGTTAGTTCTTAAGGGAAGCTAATTTTAAACATAGGTAATTATGATATTAGCAATATCACTAGATATGCATATAATCATTAATTTATAAAAGATAAGATATCATAATCATCAGTAATACAGTAGGTATATAAATCCAAATATTAGTTATCATAATACTAATCTAGATTTTAGTTGTATATATTGCATGAGATAGTATGAGTAGAACATTATAAGCAGCTAAGAAAGATAAGGTGGACATCAAACTATAAAAGAAATAAGTAAAAATTTAGTAAGACCAATCTAGACATCTACTAAGTATAAAATTTACACAAGATGAAAAAAAAACTGCACAAAATTATACTCAGTTGAACTGAAGAAGAAAAATTAGTCATAAATATACTTTGATTTATATCCAAACGTTATGCACCTGTTAGAATAATAAATAATCTATACAGAAAAATTGTATAGAGCAAAGTTATACAAGAGGGTATAAAAAACAAAACCTTGCCATTGTCATTTCAAAGAGACACAACCCTACACCAGATTTCTAAATAGTAGTATGCATGAGGTTAAATCTACCTTGCAAATGCAAAAAAAAATTTTCATTAAAATATAACACTCAAGAAAAAGAAAATTCATTATAGTTATGCATTGATGAGGGCAATGATTGTGAACTAAATCAGAGAAACTTATTATGACTAAACTTCAATAGACAGTATGGTCTGGAAACAATTACATTGTTTATTAAAGATAAGATAATGAGAATGAATTCTCGGCATATTGCATATGCATATTTATGGACTAAGGCAAGTCAATAAAACAGCAAATTAACATTAAGCTAGTATAAGATAAAGTAATTTTTGTACCAAATAGTATCAAAAATTAAAGGTAGGTAAATATCAAAATAATTAAGTAACACAAGTAATTTTGATTGTTAGATAAAGATAAGTATATTCTTCACAATACCTAGTAAGTCAAAGTTCTACACAAAAGACATTAAAGATACTGCATAAAATTTGGCTTACTTATGATAAAGGAAAATACAAAGCAAAGATAAGACAAGTTGTGGTAATATCATATAAAATTGCTATAACACTAAACACTATCCAGGGATCTACACAAAAGAAATAGAACTAGAACTGCATAAATATAGACGTATGTATTTAAAATGTTAAAGACAATTCAAATGCAATCAAAAACTTCAAAGCTTCATAATCTTACACCAGAGGTTTCTATTAAAAGAAGATATATGCATAAGATTACTTTCACTCCAAAAGATAAAGAATTATGCCTAACGCAACACCCCTAATGGGTAAATGGAAAAGATTAACGCCCTTGTTAATAGTTTTCCTGCAGTGACCTCAAGTCCTGCGAAGATAAATCATCCTAGGCAATTTTTATGTGCTTGCCCGAACAAATCTCATATTTGAACCCATTCAACGGAAAAACAAGACACTTGCACTAGGTATGAAAATTAGACATGAGTTATTACCGCAATAGTTTTAATAACACTATAAAGGTAATACAAGTAGCTAACTTGCAAATGTAATAGATAATGTGTTATTAAACGAAAATAAAGAAAAGTAAATAACAATCAAACTTGTGAAAGGTAGTAGATAAATTTTCTAGCAAAGGTTCTCATAACGAAATATTTTATTGAAAAGTCCATAAATAACGAAGATATTTTAACGCAGGTAATAAAAAATATGTATAAGCTTAACAAAAGAGATAAGAAGATAATTTAAAATATATGCAATACAAGATATATGTAAGTTTAAATTACACTTACAGGTAAGATATAATAGTATAACTGCAAGTTTTACTCAAAAGATATATTTTTAATATGCATTACTGATTTTCATCGTCACTAGAATCAGTGACATCTAATTTGATATCCCTGACATGAAAATTTCCAAGATCATTTCCATCTATATCCTTTAAATTGTAGACTAATTTAGACAAAACTTTATTGACAATACAAGGGACAAATTTTGGTGCTAGTTTTGCAGAGAAATCATCGACAGCTTTTGATAGGACAAAATTTTTCTTCCAGACTTTTTTGACTGTGGTCATTGAAAAACATAGGGACTGAAGCGTTGGATGCAAATGTTGCTGCTCAGAAATCTATCTCTCCAGAAGGCGGGTTCTCTTTACTTGCACGTGGCAGTAGCGGCCCTAGAATTTTCCTTTGGGGGGGGTTTGGTTGTGTACCAAAATTTTCCCCTCTGGGTGCGCCACTGGCACGTGGTGTCTCTTGACGTTAAGGAATATTTTGTTGCGAATCTGCCAAATCTTTTTGAGAACACCCAAGTCTTGATTTTCAGCTTCTTAAAAAGAGATAGAATCTTTCACGGAAATTTCTGTCGTCATGGCTGCAACAAAATCCGCGTCAGTAAACTTCTGTATATTTATAGGAACAATGCCACATTTTCCAAACCCCTTTACCGCAATAGTTGGAGTAGCTGCAAATGTAAATGTCTCTCAGAGAAGCTTAGATACCTGATAATGTGTCACTAATCAACCAAAAATATTACGCAAGAATCTTTCGATTGCTTGGATATAATAAGTATTGAAGGGCGCCATGAAAGAAACATGGAGTGGCTGCAGCTTATGACTACAGTGGGGGGAGGAATGCAAACTACAGTTGTGTCATTTTCTGTAGCCCTGTTAATGAAATCTACATTTTTTGTATGAGTGGAATGTCCATCAAGTATGGGCAAAACTGGGTCGTCTTCGGATTGCTTCGAAAACTTCAAGAAATGGTCAAACCATTGTGTGAAAATCTCAGTTTGCATCCACCCTGAAGTATGACAAACAAAAGCTCTTCCAGGTTGAGCGTCGTCTTGAAGTTCCACTTTCATCCGCAGTCTAAGGAAGATGATAAAGGAGGAATAAAAACACCACCAGCTAACATAGAAATTACAAATGTGCTGAGAACACCTGTCTCTGCAGATATAATCTGAAGACTTGCCATTAATTTTTTTATAGCAAAAACCTTTGAAGACTTTGACTGGACAGTCGGAAGTCCAGTTTTATCAACATTGCAAACTATATAAGGAGGATACTAATGATGTTTTTGAACATCCTCCAAAATGTCACAAAACTTAGTTAGATTGGTTTTGTTAAATGCTTGCGCCCTTGCTGCTGAAGTTGCCTCAGGTTTTCTTAACACAAGCTCGGGATGGCGCTTTCTGAACCCAGTTACCCAATCTTTTCCTGCTAATTTCGTTTCTTTATTAAAACCATGGGGGATGTTTATCCGTTCAGCCAGTTGGTGAGCGAGGCTGCGCAAATCAGCCACAGTTATTCCAAAAAAACGTACCTCCATCTCCAAGAGATAATTTACCAACTGCTGTTCTTGTTCTTCATTGAAAACAAATCGAAAATGGCCTAATACTTTTTTATTGTCAGTAGCGTCTTAATTGTTATATAGTATTCGACGTTTTAGTATGTTCCTAAGCACATTGTAAGTTTTGGTAGTCGTGGATAGATTATTTTATTTCCTATACGAAGCAGTCCTGTCATTTTAACTTTTGACGGACACCATTGGTACAAAAGAATCTTGGATCTCATTGATAAGGCTTAAGACAATAATATCATTGTAATATGTATACCTTCACACTTAACTCATAAAATACAATTTTTAGATATAGCCTTTATGAGAACTTTAAAGGCATTTTATTACCATAAACAAATCGAAAATTGGTTAACAAATTTTCCTGGAGGAACTATTTTCTCGTAGCAGATTGTGGGTTTCTTTGGAAAAGCATATTCTAGGACACCATCAATAAAAATTTTTTTTGTATAGTTTTCGAAAGTGTGGCATTATGCCATTTGATATAAATTTTCTTCGCGATCAATATTTTGCAATCCATGAGATTGCAAAATAGTTTGCAATTTGGAAACTTTCTCTGTTGATGAGAGGAACAATGAAAATAAATCTCCAAATAGTATTGAAAAACCAAAACAAGTTATCATTCTATAAGACGTTTCTGTACAATTTGGTGGAATAACTACGACGGTTGATAAGATAAGCAGCTTTGTAAAACCAAGTGCTCTAAAGCTTTTGCCTGTTTAACTGGGCCATCAGGAATTAAACGAAATAACTTTGGTGTAGCTGCTTTAGTTACTAAATCGTTTTATAAAAAAGCTCTTGAAGAAGCTCAATCTCAATCTCATAAAACTGCAAGTAAGGTCAAGTAAGTGATGAACTTTAACTCCAATGCATGCAGAGAATTAAATAAAATGAAAGAAAACATAAACGCTGGCAATAATTTACACAAAGAACTAGAGCAAAAAATTAAATCCAAAAATAAAAAAAAAACAGAAGTTGTTTCTTCGAATTCAACAAAATCTGAGCTAAAAAACCGTTTTTTGTTGATTCTAAAAATGAAGTGAATCAAGAAGAAGGGGATATGGAGTATATGCATAACTTTGATTTTTTTTCTTACGACAAAGCTGGGCAACTACTGATACGCTGCTGTAAATGCTACAGATGGTGTCATGAAGCTACGGTAGAGCTTAAGGAAGCAATAATTTCATTTGCGAATTTTTTTTTTTTATTTAAAACACTTATACCATATCAACCACGCAGGGTCATTAGTGGGATGACAAACACAATAGTTTTAATACAATTATGTACATTAAATAGTAAAATAAAATTTCTTTGATTGATCTTCATTCTTCTTTGATTTTGGAAACATGGGCAATCAAGCAGGAAGTGTTTCACTGTCAATGAAGTGGAGCAGTTATTGCAAATTGGCGGTGGATCTTAACTGATTAAAAATTTGTGTGTGACAGCAGTATGACCAATTCTTAAACGGTTTATAATTACTTGATCTCGTCTACTTGTGGGGTTATTCAAAGAGCTGTTCACCTTTGGGCATATTGGGTTTAATTTGGTTACTGAATTTTCCCAGTAATTTTGCCAAATGTTATTGCAATGATCTTTAATCAGATGTTTCATGTCACTATAAGGATATTTTGTAATTTTTGTATTATCTTCGGCTTGTAGTTGCTAGTTGATCTCCTTTTTCATTTCCCCAGATTCCAGTATGCGATGGTACCCAAATGAAAACTGTGTCCTTTCCCATGGAATGAAGTGTTTTTAATTCATTTTTATTGCTTGTATAATGGGATTTATTGTATAAATTTTCTTTAATTTCAATTAAGCGTTAAGTGAATCTGTAATGATGACGCACTTCATATTGTTACTTGTTTTGGAAAAAGTTAAGGCTTTTAATATAGCTGTGGTTTCGCCTGTGAGTATACTACAATTTGTATGTAAGTGTATGCTGTAGTAGTTCCCCTCTATCTGGGGTTTTAGAGGAGTCGGTAAAGATTTGTAAGTAGTTGGGAAGATTTGCGAATTTTGTATGGATGGATAGTTACTATTTTACCTTGTATTAATTATTTTTGCACCTTTAAAAATAAAAAATAAGATTTACTGAAATAAAAGTTATATTTTGTAAATACCAAAATAACAAATAAAGTGTTTACACTGTGCATGTACATGAAATATGCATTTCCCCAAAATAGGATGCGTTACCCAATATTAAGCGAATATTTTGGTTGTTTTTTGTTAACATTTTATTATCACCTAAAGGTATCTTCTGACTTTTAACGATAGACTTCAGAGACTTCGATTGGCTGGTCATATAGTGAGAATGGAAAGTGAAAGATTGCCAAAAAGAGCCCTATATAAAAAAAATGAAATAATATTTGACACATATCTTTACGACGAGAAATTGCAGGCAAGGTTATTGTGTGTCCTCAATTATGTTTAATTTATAAGCAACACAATTTATTTAAAAATTTACTTGAATAAAAATCAATCCTGGATAATTTTATGTAATTAGATCTATGTATGCTAGCGTAATTATGTAAAATTAAAGTACCGTTGAAGGACTCCAAAGGCTTCACATTTAAGAGACAGACTGAGAAAACAGATATGAAAATAAATTTAAATGGAATGGAAAACACTATTACTAATCAATAATAGGAACAATTGAGTCTGTGATGTGTGTAAGACATTTATTATTTTATTCTAAGCTGCTACAGCTAGTATAGAAACCATTGACTTCTATTGTAAGTTAATAAAATAAGTATTTTACTAAAAGTATCCAATAAATATTTTTGTATTTTTTTAAATTTTTTAGTGCTCTCTACCAACATTACATCCATTATTTTCTATTTATTAGTGCCCTCTAAACAAAAAGACATTAACTTCTTCAGGAAACTAATTTCAAAAATGAAAAATACAAGCTTTAAAATAGTTTAAAAATTACTGCAAAATCAAACTAGCTAAGAAAAAGCCAGTGACGGAGTAGCTATCTTTGTAAAAAAGTCAATTAAAACCACAGTAATTTCTCTCCAAACTAATCTTGAAGCAATTTACATTAAATTTACGTCAAGTCCAAATATCTAAGTTTGTAACTTATACCTACCTTCATCAAGTAGACTCAGAAGTATTGACTGAACTCTTACAACAAACTTCTCAACCCAGGTTTATTTTGGGTGATTTTAATGTCCAAAACATTTTATGGGGCTCTTCTACTATAAATACTAGGGGAAGACTACTGGAAGAGATATTTGAACAGTACAACCTTTCAGTCTTAAACGATGGCAGGCATACTAGATTTAATATACAAAACGGTGAATCTTCATGTATAGAGCTTACGATATGTGAACCAGGTCTGACTCCACAGCTCACGTGGGATAGGCTCGACTTCTTATACAATAGCGATCACTATCCACTTCTTATTCATAAAAACAAAAACCAACGTGGACAGACATTTACCCCAAAATGGAATTTAAAAAAATCCTTACTGGAATAATTTTTCAAATTTTTTTAATCGAAAACAGTATAATCCGATTTAAAGCACCTCAAATATAGACGAGACACTGAAAAACGTTATCATTATCACAAAAGCAGCAGAAATAGCAATGGGAAATACTACATGCATAAAAAAACGTAACTCTGTCCCAGGCTGGAATCACAAAAGCAGAACAACAGTCGAATTTAGCAAAAGAGCTTTTAACAAAACAAGCGCTACAAAATTGTAAAGAATAAAATTGTATACATAAAACAACGTGCTATAATTCCAAGATGCCACTAGAAATGCTAAACGCTAGTCATTGACTCAATATGTTCAACGTTAAATGCAAATATTCCCATGACTCAAGTATGGAACAAAGTTCGAAGAATATCTGAATTCAGATATCAGAATATTAAAACATTCGAGATCAATGGAAAGGCAGTTACTAGTAATACTGAGATTGCCAAAATCCTTGCTAACGCATACAAAACCGATCCAGAAATATTAATTATAAACAATCTTTCATTAATTACAAACAGTAAAAAGAAAATAAGAAAAGATCCATTATATCTAACACAGAGAACCGTTAAATTTACCTATTTCTCAATTAAAGTATACAGAAGTATTACCAAATCTCAATGAAACTAGCGCTGGCCTGGAAAATATTTCTAGTATTTTTATCAAAATCAACGCTAGTTAACGCTCACAAACAACTTCTGTTTAATATTATTTGGCTACAGTACAAATTTCCTGAAAAATAGCATGAATCTACAGTCATACCTATACAAAAACCTAATAGTATTAAAACAAGGCCCTAGTCATTCCGACCGATATGTTTACTTTAACATGCGCCATGTGTAAGTTATTACAAAAAATTATTAATAAGAGACTAAGATGGTACCTGGAGAGACAAGATTTAAATATTCCAGAACAAAGTGGTTTTAAAGAGCAAAGGCCAACCATAGATAATATCATAGATTTGGAAAGTGGCATTTCTGAAGCATTCGGACTAAGGAGTAAATGTCTAGCGGTTTTCTTTAACATATCAAGAGCTTTTGATACAGCCTGGCACAATTATATAATAAAAAAAATTACATCGTTGGAACATCCAGGGTCACTGCCTCCTATTCTTTAAAAATTTCCTTAAAAATAGAGCTTTCAGGGTTTTCAATAATTTAATTTTATCTGACTCATTTATATTGACAATTCAGACATACATTATGCATTTTAAAGTAGACGACTTTAAAATGATATTGCCAATATTGTTGAGTTGCGCTCCTGGGACGACTTTACTTAATTCGTTCTTGGAGGAGAAACATATGTTAACATCTGTTTTATTAAAAAATGATTATCCTTTGTCGTTTATAAATAAGTAATTTTCAACAATCGATCAAATAGAACAGAACAACTTAGAACGAGATCCTACAGCATACACAAGGAATAATATGAGGAAAATAACAATACCGTACATAAAAGGATTATCAGAAAAACTTAAAAGGATAGGAAATAAATTCAACATTTCAACAACATTCAAAACAACAAACACGTTGAGATCTATTTTGTCCAAAACCAAACCTAACAATGAACAAGAAAGGACAAAGAATTGCATTTATAAAATACCTTGTGAATGCGATCAGTTTTATTTAGGTGAATCATCAAGGCCATTAAATGTTAGAATAAGTGAACATCAATCTTATATTAAAAATAAAGAATTTGATAGATCTCAAATATGTAAACACGCATGGGATAATGAACATAGGGTTCAATGGAATAATTCAAATATAGTCCTAAAAGAAACGGATGGTAAAAAAAGAAAAATCAAGGAAGCGGCTCTAATTATGCTAAATGAGGCCAATTGTGTCGCAAATTCCTCGGCAGAATGTAGTAGGATCTGGTTACCAATATTGAAAGAGGAAGTTATTAATAAGAAAATACCAGTATTAGTAAGTCAGTAACATATAGAGGATACATCATTTATGTTTTTTAAATAACGTAACATATAAAATCAGAATTTTGATGTTTGTTGAAGGTAAACTAAATTCACGAACAAATACTTACAATGTCGGGATAGTATTATGAGGTTTTTTTCCTGGTTTTTCCCTCATAATTTACTATGGAATCACTAACAGGAGAATTTTACTGTCATCATGTCATGTGTTTGTCTTTTTAAAGACGAATTACATGCTATGATTTTTTCTGACGGATATTCTCAAGTTAAAGTTGATTCCATGTAATCGAATGAACTATCTTATAAGTAAAGTCGTCCCAGGAGCGCAACTCAACAATATTGGCAATATCATTTTAAAGTCGTCTACTTTAAAATGCATAATGTATGTCTGAATTGTCAATATAAATGAGTCAGATAAAATTAAATTATTAGAAGAATTTTTTCACTATGTAACAAAAAACAAAATTTGTTTAATTTACTGTTTGTATTTTGAGAACGATTTCCGAATTGGAAATTGAAACGTCAATAAACGTATTTTTATCTTTAATTGTGGCTTATTCCCAGTTATAAATAGTAATTAATTTACAATGCCACAAGAAAATAGCTTCAGAACAATAGCAATCAATGATATTCCCAAAAATCTAAAATCGTCTATAAAGACATGAATCTACGCGGATGATCTTGTAGCTTTTTGCAAAGGCAAAAATGTACAAAATATATTTTGTTACACATAGAACTTTATACAACACTTAGAACACTAGTCACAAAAACCAGGTTTCTGTTTTTCCACTGAAAACACTCGTTTCTAAGAAATTTTCTAAGAAAAATGTCACAAACACAAACACAAAACCTAAGACTATGTGATGAGAACGTAACGTCAATAAAGTACTTGGGCATGACATTCGAAGAAACTCTAAGCTGGAAACTTCGTTTAACAAATTTGATCTTATTTTATCACAAGCGAATAAATCTTCTTAAGACTCTGGTGAATAAAGAATGTGGTGCGAATCGTCAAACACTTTTGATGTTATACAGAACATTAATCAGATCAAAATTAGGTTATGGATCTACTGTGTATTCTACAGCCACTAATACATTGCTAAAAAAACTTGCAGTCTTCACAATATCTCTTTACGAATATTATCTGGAACTTTTCGCACAACACCAATCAAAAGTATTTATTGAGAAGTTGGTAAATCTATCTATCTATACAGCCCTAAACATCCATCCTTGGATATAGCCCTCCTTCTCCTTCTTCCATTTCTCTCTATCTTGGGCAATTTGCATCCATTTTGACCCGGCGTGTTTCTTCAGGTCATCTGACTATCGCATTTGTGGCCTTTCCCTTTTTCAATTGTGATTCCATGGTCTCCAATGTATAATTGTCTTAGTCCATCTTTCATCTTTCTGCCTTAGGGTGTGTCCGGCAAACTTCCATTTAAGCTTTGCTACTTGGGTTGAGACATCTGCCGCTTTTGTTTTATTACGGATCCATTCGTTTCTTTTTCTGTCTGATAGTTTAATGTTCAGCATTTGTCTTTTCATGGACCTTTCTGTCTTTGCTATTTTTTTCCATATTTTACTTTGTAAACGTCCATGTCTGAGAGCCATATGTGAGGAAGGGAGTAAACATTGATTGAAGACTCTCGTTTTTAGGTATTGGGGGTATTTTGAATTCTTTAGAATATAAGAGAGTTTTCCGAATGATGCCAAGGCCAATCTTATTCTTCTGTTTATTTCTTCGGTCTGATTTTCTTTATTTAATTTAGTGATTTGGTCTAGATATGTATACTCTTTTACATAGCATAGCGTAGCATACGCCTCAAAAATCAGGTCTCTAACTCAAAGAACCCTACTATTCACAACTGTTGAACAGAAAAGTTTCAAATCTCTTTATAAATAAGCCAAGAACAGCCAAACCCTTCTACGCAAGGATTGAAAGCTACTTATATCAATTAAACTACAGGTTCCCAGAATGCTTTTCCTTCTAATCGTCCTCAATTTCTCCAAGGCAAATAAAGAACCCCCAGTGCCTAAACCATCTCATTTCTTTCGACAAACATTCAACAAACCGCTCCTGCTCCTCCTCAGTCCTAATCCCTTTTGGGATGTGGTGACACCATCAGGCCTTCACAGTTTTTTTAGGATTTCCCTCCATCCTTCTCTGTCCTGGGCTAGTTGTTCGGCTTCATGTAACCCTTGGTTAATCAATTTTTTGTTTGATCTTACCAACGCCTTGGAGATTTTCACCTAGGTCTTTTTCCATTAACTCTATCCTCGACTATCAGTTTTTCCATCGTGCCTGTTCTTCTAGCAATGTGTCCAAAATACTGCAAATATCTCTGTTGTATTTGTTTAAGCAATATATCCTTTACTTTAAGTTATTCTAGTATGCATACGTTAGTGCGATGATCAATCCAGGATATTCTCAACATGCGGCGGTATACCCACATTTCAAAAGCGTCCAGTTTATTTTTATCCGCTTTCTTTAAGGTCCACGTTTCGGATGAATATGTGGCTATGGGAAAAATGAGCGCCCTTACCAGCCCTAGTTTTGTGTGTATTGTTATGCTAGAATTTTTCCAAATTGCTATCAGTTTTATCATGGCTGTTCTAGCAATAGTCAACCTTCTACGTATTTCTCTGTCACACCCTTTGTCATTTGTTATTAGGGACCCCAGGTATATGAAAGTATTTACTACTTTAAAGCCCCCAATTTCTTTAATGTGTCGAAGATTATTCCGAGCTCTGTCTACTATCATGATCCTTGTCTTACTCGTATTTAGCTTTAGTCCATATGTTTTGCTTTTTTCCTCCAAATATCTCATTATGTCTTCCATTTCTTCCTGATTTGCCGCGATTATTAAAGTGTCATCAGCATATCTCAAGTTATTGATTTTTCGACCTACTGATATTCCGCCCTTCCATCCGTCTAGTACCTTTCGCATAACGTTTGCTGTAGACATTAAACAGAGTTGGCGGAATTACGCATCCCTGCCTTACACCTGCCTCTGTTCTGAAATGATCGGAATGGGTCTTGTTTATTTTTACTGTGCACTTATTATTTTCATATAGACTTCTAATTAGTTGAATTAAGTGGTGGGGTGTTCCCATTTCCGCTAGTATGGACCATAGCTGCTGCCTGACTTTATCGACGGCCTTTGTATAATCCACAAAGCACATAAGCATAGGAGTATTGAATTCACGAGTTTTTTCGATTAGCTGTCTGACATTAAGGATGTCTCTTGTGCCTTGTCTTGGAACAAATCCCGCTTGTTCTTCTGATATCTGAGACAATAGAAAAACTTTTAATATTTCATGTATTATATGAAGTAGAATCTTGCTTGCATGGGATATTAGGGTTACTGTTCTGTAGTTGCTGCAATCTAGCGAAGTTCCTTTTTTGAATATAGGGATGAAAGTAGATGTTGTCCAGTCGTTGGGCCACTCTCCGGTTTCCCAAATATTTTTGCATGTCATATGTATAACATTTACTTCAACATCTCCAGTCTTTTTTAAAACTTCTGCGGTGATCTTGTCTGCGCCAGGAGATTTTCTATTTTTCAACTTATTGATTGCTTTTTCTACCTCTGACTTTAGAATGTTTGGTTCTCTCTCTGCAGTGAACTCATCGTGATTTGCATTCTGGGAATCATCTGCATATAGACTTTGACATACCTCTGCAATTCCTTTCTCGTCATTTATAATATGTTGGTTTTGATCCATTATTGTTTGTGTAATTGGTTTAAAATCCCTATCGGACTTTGTTATATAGCTCATGGGATTCATACCGGTTTGCACGTCTCTCTAGTTCTTCGCATTCTTCATTTATATGTTTATTTTTATCAATCCTACATGATCTTTTAATTTCTTTATTTAACCTTGCTAATTAGTTTTTGTTGCTGTCGTTTTATACATGAGAGATTTGATTCTCCTTCGCTCTTCAAGAAGTTGCAGCGTTCTGTCTGTCATTTAGTGTTTTCGTTTGATGATATTTTTTTGATTCTGGTTCTTTCTACAGAGGTTTCTATAGCATTTCTGAAACCTTTCCACATTTCTTCTGGGTTTTCTTGTGTGTTCAACATACTAGTTTCCTTTAATGCATCTCTAAATGTTTTCGGATTTGAAATCTCCAGCCTGTTTTGATTTTGTTGCGGCATTGTTCCTTTTAGGTTCATCTTGAAGCAAGCCCATAACAATTTATGATCGGATCCACATTCAGCTCTTGGTCAAGTTTTTACGTTTGTAAAACATGTCTTCCATCTGTTTCTAATCAATATGTAGTCGATTTGGTTCTTGTATTCTCCATTTGGGCTGGTCCACGTCGATAAACAACGAGCATGATGTTTGAACATTGTGTTTACAATGGCCAAACTGTTTTCGGTTGCAAAATCTATTAAACGTTCACCTCGGCTGTTTCTAACACCAAACGCATAGTTTCCTACATTTTGGATGTTATCATTTCTTGTTTCTCCTACCTTAGTGTTAAAATCTCCCATAATTATGAGTGGTTCTTTACATGGAATATTTCTTATTGTGTCTTTAATAATGGAGTATACGTCTTCCACTTCATTGTCTAACGCGTCTGAGGTTGGCATGTAGACCTGAAGAATGTGTATTTTGTTTGGTGATGCTAGTAAGGTTATTTTTATAAGTCTATCATCTATCGGTTGGTAATCATACACGTATTGTGAAACTTTTTTAGTCACCATAATTGCAATACCATTTCTTCCTGTGCTATTTGCTCCCGATATGTATACGACATGATCGGCCGTTCGGAAGTGTCCTTGTCCTTTCCAATGGGTGTTCGAAAGTCCGCATATTTCTATATCCTCTCTTTCGACTTCTCTTTATAGTATATGCAGTTTGCCTGGTTGCAATAATCCTCGAACATTCCAGGTTGCTATTCCCATTGCTTTTCTTAACTGAAAATCTGATTTTCTTCCAGGCGCCAATTTCGCATGTGTTGCCTGGTTGCTCACAAACACATGTATGTACACCGGAATTTAATCAGATGGTTTCCCCCTGCCTGCCTGATCGCAGTATCACGGCCGGTTAAATCATTATGTGATATGCGCTCGTGAGTATCTATTATTAAGCCAACAGTAGAAATCATTCCGCTGTAGCCTTAATGAAGTAATGTCATAGCTACTGCGCTATGCCATGTCCTCAGTTGGTCCACGGGTGTTTATTTGGTAAAACCTTATTCACACCTATCCTACATATCTGTAGGACATTTCCTTATCAGCCAGTGCTACGCGCCGTGTCGGGGTTGACTCCCCCACCCGTCCGTCTTCCGCGAAGTACAGAAGAGTCCTTAGTTAATTCAGAACTCCTCCTCCACGCAAGCTGGGACGGGCACAACAAACCCACAGTTAATCAAATCCGCCTTCAATGATATCCTTCACAACTACAAGGATTGCACACATATATACACAGATACTTTTAAATCAAATGAAGGTACTGGTGCTACAGTCCTACCCACAACATCGACAAATAAATACAAACTCCCTTTTGAATATTTCATTTACTCTGCTGAACTATATGTTCTATACCAGGCCATCCTTTCTGTTAACGGATCCAATAATACCAATTATAATATACTCACAGACTCTCAAGTTCCGTACAGTCAATCCAATATGTTTACCCAACTAATTCTTTTATACCGTGCATCTGAATGGAAAAAATATTATATTCTTCTGGATACCATCCTATATTGGAATTCAAGAAAATGAAGAGTCAGACAACGCTGCAAAAGAAGCTGCAACTAGCGATAGTGCGGAGTGTACTGAAACATTTACGAGTGCGAGCGTGTAATCTATGGTTAAACGTAAAGGACGTATATGTGGGAAGTGGAAAGTGTCATCGTCCAAACTACGCGGTAGTAAAAAATCGATAGAACCCTGGCCCACATTACCAACAAGTCGGAGAGACCAGGTAATGCGACTCCGACTGGGTCATACGCGATTACCTAATAGCCATGTGTTCTTCAACAAACAAGAACCAAAATGTGACAACTGTGAAGAAAAGTTAACAATCAACCATATATTAGAGCAATGTCCAGCATTAATGCCAAAGCGCATGTTATACAGTATGCCTAACAAACTAAGAGATATTTTAGGTCTACAATGCAATATGTCAAACGTAAAAATTTCTTAACTTCAATTAACATTCTAAACGCTATCTAAACATGTAAATGTAATACAAATTAGTGTTCGCTACTATTGTTTCGCTAATAGCCAATTTGGCTGACGCAATTTTGTTAATAAAATAAACATTAGCTCACCTATACTTTAGTTTTCACGTCCACGCTAAAGTTTTATAAAAATGCATAAGAACATATTGTGGTTTCTGAAGGATGACAACTAGCTATTACTTTTTTGTGGAATTTTATTTCAAAAGTTTATATGGGATAGGATATACAAATAGGATTTGTTTGCAGAGATGAGCTCTAGAACCCACGACCCTTCGGCCGGGAAACAGGGGATATTTCTCGAAGTTTTGTTTCAGTATGAAGTTACCCACTTTATAATGTTATTTATATATACTGAAAAACGTAGTGTTCCTTTACAGTTTTGTTTTATTTATTTTAAAGTATTTAACTTAGAGGTCAAAACAAATCTTAAGAAAACAATGTATACCATCCTACCTGACTATTCGAGTATGATGGCATACTGTGATTTGTTTTTTTAATTTGACTGTGTAACGGTTATAATTTGCCTACCACATTGGATATCACTTATAGGAGGTTGAAACCGGGGACAGAAATTACTGGGCTGCAGGTAGAGTAAGCAAACAAACCGAAACGTCTGCGAACGGCTACTCTTGGTTTGGTTTGAGAGCTAGGTCGTAAGTAAGTGAATAAAAGAGGGACTGGAAAGGAGTAATTACAAAAGAAGAAAATAAAAAAAAATACTCACATAGATTTCCTGGTCAACACAACACAGGAAGGTTCCTAGACTATTTAAATTGGACGCCATTTACAGTAATCTTCCTGCCAGATGGAAAGAAAGGCTTTTCTTTAAAAAAAATATAAAAAGAGTGAAAATCTTTTTAAAGGAAATAATTCTACACTTGGTTTAGAGATAAACATTACATATTTATTATTACTTCACTATAAACAGATATTACAAATAATAATAGCAAAACGTAAAAACAGAACTTACAAAGGTGCTCGTTGTAACGTTTTACAACAAACTCCAGACGTTGGGGACACTATAGGAATTTAAATTATTATTAAAATGAAAATATCTAGATTGTTCAACCTAGCTTACATTGAGTTTAGGTAACCGTTTAAAACAAAACAAATCAAATTTGTGGTTATGTACCAATTGTCCGAAGAGGATAATACTAACTGTCATATGTCAAAATGAAATATCTAAACTTTTTGAAGTAGGTATTAATTAAATTTTAAAATTATTTGCATTTAAACGAAGAATAATATCAGAATTAGCCAATCCATAAAACTTATTATTTTATTTATTACAATTTTTCAACTTGTCATGAGCAAATTTTTTATTAATGAAAATGTCTATTTGTACTTGGTCAAGTTCTAACAAAAAGTACCTTATATCACTCTATCTGATGTATTTCCTTCAAGAAGTTTTTGGGCTTGGAACTGGATCCAAAACGCTGCAAAATAACATACAACTGTGTCTCCCTCAAGCTGGAATTGGTTTACCATGGAACATAAAAATGGACGATAGTTGAGAAGTTGGAACTGATTCGGGCTTCGGATTAACAAACTCGCCCACTCAAGTTCTTCTTTAAACCATTGGACTTCTCAAATGATTGGAAACGCCGTCTAACAAACCTCTCAAATAAGGCATAGCACGAAACAATCGGTGATTAAACTTAACAAAAACTTTCCCCTTAAAAATTTTAAATCCAATTTCCACAAGTTTAACTGCTACTATAACTTTACACTGTATTTACATGACAAAAACGAACAGAGAACAAACAATAACGAGCTTGAAAAATAAAAATCTGGACTAAACAGTAAAGTGACTACTTTGGCGGTCACTTTCAGAGTGATCTTGAAAAATCGTTCGCCTCCCGCATACCTTTCTCGCCAATGTAATTGGACATTTATTTGACGCGCAATATTAGGCGGCATTCACTATCAAACAAATATAATTAAAAATTATTATATACAGACCAGAAATGTTTATACTATTAATCCCAATGACGCAAAAGGATTGAGAAAATATTTCGGTGTTTTAATACATACAGGGTGATTTGAAATGCTACAACTGTCAAACTTTTAGTTGTGTTTTATTTGTCAAAATATTTTGTTGTTACAAAGAATAACGTGTTACTAACTTTTTCATGGTAAAAAGAGTCTTTTATCTATTCGATTAAGGATTATACAGACAATTTTTGTTAGGGGTGCCAACACAGACTGGTCTTCCGTACTCTCAGGTGCAATAAAATTCGATACATGATATATTTTCCATTTATTGTGGTTTTAAAAACATAGGACTCGTTGTATAGCATATATAAATTTAGAAAAAACCTCTTCCCCTATTTTAGAAAAAACCCTAAATTTAGATAACTCAAACATGTGAAATAGGACATTATAGGAATTAGCGAAGTCAAAAGAAGAGGTGAAGATCAGGTCAAACTAAAATCAGGCAACATATTCCACTATAAAGGGGAAATAGAATTGACAAATGGAGGAATAGGTTTATTAGTACACAAAAAATTACAAAAAAATATACAGAGGATTGACTGTATTTTCCCAATAGGTGTATATATAAATCTAAGACTAAATAAGAGATACAATCTGAAAATAATCCAGGTATACGCCCCCACCAGCGATTACAAAGATGAAATTGTTGAAGCCTTCTATAAGGAAATCAAAAAGCAGCAGGAACCGGGAATCTGATAATGGGAGATTTTAACGGGAAACTCGGAAGGAAAAAGGACTAACAAGAAGTGGTAATCAGAAATTTTGGCATCGGAGTAAGAAATGAAAGAGGCGAAATGCTTACCAACTTTCTACTGCAACACAAACTGTATGCAATGAACACCTTTTTTAAGAAGAAACAGAATAGAAAATGGACGTGGGCTAGTCCAGACAGAAGAACTAAGAGCGAATATAATGACAGGCAAAAAGCAAATTATTCAAGATGTCACTGTACTCAATAAATTATTAGTAGGAAGTGACCACAAACCAGAAAGAGCTGGAGTAACGATAAAACTACAAAAAGAAAGAGTAAAGATGATAAACAGTTGCAAACGCATAGTTTGGAATTCACCAAATCAGCCAGAAGCCTACATAAAAAATATAGCTGAAACTTTACAGAGTAATAATCCTAAACCCCTAAGTATCTACGATCACAATAAATTAATAACAGACACGGCTAGAAACGCAAACGCAAGAAAAGATGAGCAAGGATAGAATAGCTCTCATGGAAATACGACGAAACCTAAGCGAGAACGAAAAGGGAAACAAAGAAGAATATAAAAAACTAAATAAAAGAATTTCAGCGGAAATTAGAAAAGATGTAAAAAGATATAATGCTAATGTAATAACTTAGAAGTAGTAACAGTAGAAGAGAACAAAGTTTTAAAGATAATGAAAAGAAAAATTACACAAAGTACAAAAGAAATATACAGGTTTAGAGATAAAGACGGAAAGGCAACAACAGATAAACAAAACATTCTGAAAATATCAAGAGAGTTTTATAAAGACATCTATACCAGCCAAAGGCCACCAGACAATTTCCCGACACGAGTAAAGACTCTCATAAATCAGGGATCGGAAATACTCTTCAAAAGAAAAGGCAAAAAAAGTATTTTTAAATTATGTCTACCTCCTCATAGCAAACAATGGTCGGGTTCTTACACCCGTACCATGACAAAATTTTTTTAATGTGTCTGTGAAGTCCAGTGTCGGTTTTTTGTATGTTTTTTAAGAATTTTTAACAACTAAGTAATTAAAAAAATCAAAATTTCAACAAATAAGGAAATGAGATCTCTCCATTGTAGTGGTATTTATAAATTGACCATAGCTCCGATGATGGCTTTGTAAAGCCGAAAGCGCTCAGCTAGGAATTATTAAAAAATATACACACTTCAAAAATAAAAAAAAACATATCAGTCATTTGATTGGAAATACTTTTACCCATCACTGTGTCAAAACTAAGAGCAGCTTTAAAGGAAATGAAGAACCATCGATCGCCTGGTGATGATGGACTCGTTATTGAGGGAATAAAAGCAGGAGGAGAAATTATATTAAAATCAGTAAGCGAACTGTTTAATAAATGCTTACATGAGGGTACGATTCCAAAAGACTGGAATAATGCAGTGAGAGTCTTGTTACAGAAAAAAGGCGACAATACTAAATTAGAAAATTATAGACCCATCAGCCTCTTGACATATATGTACAAACTCTTTACGGAAATCTTAACAAAGAGACTAACACCTCTTCTTGTTCTTAAAATGCTTATTCGTTCCGAATGTTGGCGATCATCATGGCTATTTTTACTTTGTTTACTGCAGCGCAGAACAATTCAGTGGTAGTCGTGTTATACCACTTTCGTAAACTTTGAGGCCAGGAAATGCGTTTTCTTCCCGGTCCTCTCTTACCATTTACCTTCGCTTGGAGAATCAGCTGGAGAAGGCTGTAACGTTATTGATTTCTCATTACATGCCCTAGATATTCCAGCTTTTTAGTTTTGACGGTCATGACAATTTTACATTCTTTTCCCATTCTTCCCACAATAGTAGGTAACTCTGTCAACCCAAGATATACGTAAGATGCGCCTATAACACCACATTTCGAAAACTTCGAGCCGATTCATAGATGCAACAGTCAGTGTCCACGTTTCCATTCCGTAGAGCAGAACTGTGAATATATATCAATTCAATAGACGGCATTTTGTTTTTAATGATATATCTCGACTGTTAAAAATGGTTCTCATTCTAACGAATGCTGCTTTTGCTTTTATTATTCGCTGTTTAATTTCTGTTGAGTGGTCCCATTGGCTATTTAAATTGGTGCCTATATATGTATATTGCTCGACTCTTTTGATATTCTGTTGGTTGATTGTAAGTTAAGCGTTTAGTATTGGTTTTTTACTAATTGTCATAACTTTGGTTTTCTTTATGTTAAGAGCTAGTCCGTATCTGTTGCTGACTTCTGTTATGCGATTTGTTAATATCTGCAAGTCATTCAGATTATCGGCAAAAACTATAGTGTCATCTGCATATCTAATGTTATTCAACCATTCACTAACACCTAAACTTGATTTTTATCAGCCCAAAGAATAGGCAGGCTTCAGGGCAGGATATGGCACAAATGACAGGTAGGATTTGCATACCATATGGCACATTTGCATCCATTTGCATACCATAAAGATCTTAATAGAAAAGTGTATCGAGTACAACATACCACTGGTTCTTGCATTTAAGGTTCGACGATTGCGAACGATGTGCACGATTACGAGAAGGCTTTTGATTCTGTAGAGTTTGAAACAATACTGGAAGCCCTAAATCAAAGCCGAATAGATTACAGGTACACGACACTAATCAAAAACATCTACGAGAACGCTACATCAAGTATACGACTACACGAAGACACAGAAAAATTCAGCTTAGGGCGAGGAGTTAGACAAGGAGACAATATTTCACCAAAATTGTTTACGGCAGCTCTAGAGTTAATATTTAAGAGCACTCAATGGCAAGATATGGACATCAATATAGATGGAGAAAGATTAAATCATCTAAGGTTTGCAGATGATGTTGTATTAACCGCAGATAACTTATAGGATACAGTTTCTATGATACATTCGCTTAAAAGTCTGTCTGAAAGAGCAGGATTAAAGATAAACTTTGAGAAAACTAAACTTATGACAAATCTCGTAATGAGTGGAAATATAACTATTGACAATAATACCATACAACAAAAAAACACTTAAAAATATCTGGGACACGAGATCAAAATAAGCAGAGACAATCAAACACATGAAATACAGAGGCGAATAGGCCTGACATGGGCAGCATTTGGCAAATTAAGCCATATTCTAGAAAGTTCAATTCCCATGTGTCTCAAGCGAAAGGTTTATAACTAATGTGTTTTGCCTGTACAAACTTATGGAGCAGAGACTTTAACACTCACGCAAAAATCTGCGAATAAACTCAGAGTTACACAACGAGCCATGGAACGTGCAATGCTGAACGTGAGCCTTCGAGACCACGTAACAAACCAACAAATCAAACAAAGATCAGGAGTTCAAGACGTCATCGAAAGAACCACGACGCTTAAGTGGAACTGGGCAGGGCACTTAGAAAGAACCCAAGATGGACGGAGGACAAGACGTATTATGGAATGGAGGCCCAGAAACTACAAAAGAACCCGAGGGCGACCACCGACTAGATGGACCGATGATATAAAACGTGTAGCGGGAAACTGGCTACAAGCGGCCTAGTGTAGACAACACTGAAAAGAACTGAGGGAGGCCTATGTAAAGTAGTGGATGCGATTGGCTGATTGATTATAAACTATACGCCAATTTAATGTATTATTTTTGGTACTTCACTTTAAATTTTTGTACAGCTACCGAATATTTCATTCCCCGTGCCTTTTTTCTTTACTTTTTATTATGCAGATACCATTTTTTATACTCCCAAGCTCTGTTCACACTTCGTCTTCTTTATTTCTTACATTTTGTACCTAATTTTCGTGACTGTTTAAATCCATTCGTATTCCGAGGCAAGCTGTAGAAATTTTTAGTATAATTACATGTTTTCCGAATTACGAGTTGCTAGCACATCGATTCAACCGACAAGGTTAAAGGACCATGTTTGGGGCTTATTGCCGTAGTCGACATCGAAATATCCAAGTTTTTAGATGCCCGAAATCCGTTGCTTTCACTCTCTCCCGTCTGAGGCATACATACATCAAACTGTATGCAATACACCCACTAGTTAGGCAACATAACATCCTCGTAAACGTGAGAATAGAATTTGTATGCAAATACACCCACTGGTTAGGCAACATAACCATCCTCGTAAACGTGAGAATAGAATTTGCTGACAGTTTAATGAGGTATTCAAAATAAAACAGTTAAATAAATAATAATCACTCATATTTAAAAATGTTATGTATATTATTATAAATAGTAATCACTTATAGCATTATAACAAGCAATTAGTTTTTTAATGGTTTTTCCTAACCAGATTTTAGCAAACGTGATTGAATATTTTATTTGTATAGTTGAATAGATTTGCGCAAAAATATAAGTAACTTACAGTGCATATAGCGATGACAGCGTATTGTATTTCATAATAACGTCAAGCTTATAACCATTTAAAAGAATACATTTTTCTTCAAGTTTGCCTATAGAAGTTTTGACGAAGTCTATGTTGGACCGCATGTTATCTTACCTGATAATGGTCAAATATCTAATCATAATTAGACAATTGACAAATACTGTACGTCAATCCCTTTGGTTGAAGAACTGATGCGGAAAGAGTTTAAAAACCCTATCAGTAGTTCTATGTCTCATCTCTAGTGTAAGGAATAGACGTGTGTAAATTCTGCTCCATGATAATTTCAATTTTTGGTTATTGTGAGTCGATAATTTTTCTGATTTTGCGTGCAGTGTGTAATAGAAGAATAAAAGTGTTAAGGGTAATTATAGCAAAGACATTGGAAGAGAGGAAAGTGCATAACCTCGATAAATTTAGGGAGGCGAAGGAAATTTTATTTACTCTCAACACAAAAACCTAAAAACAAAACCGGCCCAGGTAATTAACACTATATATCAGTCATCACAAAGATGAAAACAAAATAGATCAAATACTAAATATGATAAAAAATTTAACAATAGAGCTACAAGAATTAAAAACTGATATAAAAGAAGTAAAAACGGAACAAAAACAATACAGCGAAGAAATGGGGGAACTCAAAACTGAACTAGCAGAACTAAAACAAGAGAATAGTGAAATCTGGAAAGAAAATGAACTAATCAAAAAGGATCTGAATGAGACAAAAGGACGCCTTGAAAGGCTGGATGGAATAAGAAAAGAAAATAATGTGATAATACAGGAAATGACAATAGAAACTGGAGATAGAAGAATAGGTACTAAAAGAAGTGATAGGAAATTTTATGACACAAGAGTTAAATATTACCGTAAATGTAGAAGAAGCAGTGAAACTAGGAGATAAAACATGTTTAGTTAGACTGCCAAACAAAGAAGAAAAAGCAAAAGTTATGGAAAACAAAAGTAAGCTTAAAGATGTGTAAAAAGAAAAAATATATATAAACAATGATCTAACGACAGAGGAATTACAAATACAGAAGAAAATACGAAGAACACCAAAAGATGAAATAAAAAAAGGTAAACGTGTCCAAATTAAAGCCAACAAACTTATAATAAATGGTATAGAAAGGAGATGGAATAGAAACACCAACCAGCTGGAGGACTATCATGGAGGTGGTTCAAAAAACTAGGAAGGGATGAGAGGATGCATTATTCGTTGACGGACGAGGCAAAGAAACAGGAAATGACTGCAGATAAACCCGGGTACAACAAAAGTGAAATAAAGAAAGATGGACAAGAAAACAAAAATGAAAGACGAAGACAACAAAACAAAAAAAAACAAAGAGTTGAAAATAAGCACATGGAACATAATAAGTATGCTAGCTCCAGGAAAAATTCTAGAAATTGGAAAAGAACCACAAAGTATAAAAATAGATAATGCAGCACTGCAAGAACTACGCTGGGAGGGACAGGGACAGATTGATAAACAAGACTTTACAATGTTACATTCAGGAGGAAAGAAGGAAGGGCAAAACGGCGTGGGATTCATGATACTAAGGCACCTAAGAGAGAAAATTATAAATTTAAAGCCAATAGGTGAAAGGGTAGCCTATGTTAGAGTCAACAGCAAACCATTTAATATATCAGTCTTGAATTTATAGGTACGCCCCCACAGAAACAAGCAATGCAGACGAAAAAGAAATCTTTTAGGATAAGGTCGAAGAGGAGATAGAAAAAATACCCAAAGAAGATGTCATATTTGTACTAGTAGACTTCAACGCACAGATTGGAAAAGAGGACTTTTTACAACAAATTGCTGGAAAGCATACAATAATACACCAAAACACGAATGACAATGGGCAAAGACTATGTAACCTAGCAACAAGAACAAATTTGTTAATAAGCTCAACAAAATTTGAACACCCTAAAATACATAAGGTAACATGAAGGCCACCAGATCAGAAAATATATAGTCAAATTGATCACATAATGATTAATAAACGAAAACAATCGTCAATAAAAGATGTAAGAACATTCAGAGGTGCGAAGAGAACTTAGAGGAAAAATACTGGCACTATTGAAAAACATATGGAAAGAAGAGAAAATGTCAGGGGACTGGGAGGTGGGGCAGATCATAACAGTACATAAAAAGGGAGACCAACAAATCTGTGAAAATTATAGAGGAATAACGTTACCAAATACAACATATAAAATATTGACATCAATAATAAAAAAGAGGTTATCAAAGATCACAAAGAAGACAGTAGGACAGTACCAATGTGGATTCACAGAAGGAAGATCTACAATAGATGCAATACATACAATAAAACAAATAATGGAAAAAGCAAACGAGTATAAATTAGAATTAGAAATGTTATTCATAGACTTCACACAGGCATTTGACTCAATTAAAAGGAACGGATTACTGATAGCACTTAAAAAAATTAAAAATTCCACATAAACTCAGAAAATTAATAGAAATGACAATGAGAACTACAAAAATAAACATAAAGATACAAAGAGGAGAGACTGAGGAATTCAGTGTAAATAAATGGATGAAACAAAGAGATGCCTTATCCACAACGCTATTTAATCTAGCATTAGAATATGTACTGCGAAATATAAATAAAGGAAATCTCAGAACAAGAGGTGGTCAAATAATTGCATATGCAGACGCTATTGCTATTATTGCAAATAACAGAAAAATAATGAAAGAAATGCTTGAAGAGATAAGAGAGAATGGGGAGGTAATGGGTCTAAGATTAAATCAAGAAAAGGGCAAAAATATTAAGATTAAGGAAAAAACCAATGAAAGAAAAACTCAAAATGGACAGTTATTTGTTTGAAGAAGTAGAATACTTCAAATACCTAGGAGTCACAATAAGTAAATCCGGAGAAAGAAAATCCGAAATAAAAGAAAAAATAGCAGCGAATAAAGCTTATTTTGCAAACAAAAGATTACTTAAAAGCACAACACTGACTAAAAAAAGTAAGATGAACATTTATAACACCATAATTAGACCAATATTATTATATGCAGGAAAAACAATGACGATGGTTAAAAAAGATGAAGAAGAATTAAGAATAGCAGAGAGAAAGATTATGAGAACCATACTAGGACCAATCAGAACAGAGCAAAATGAATATAGAAACAGAACAAATGCAGAAATTAAAGAAGAATTTAAGGAAGACATCGTAACTAAAATAAACCCAGACAGCACAGGACATCCCTGGGACGTCCATTTTATGTCGTTTTAAGGTCCAAACGTCCCGGGACTTCTTTTGGACGTCCGAGGGACGTCCAAGGGATATTTCTAGTCGGACATACCAGAGACGTCCCATAAGGTCGTCCAAGGGACGTCCCATTAGGGATGTATTAGGGACGTTTTCTAGGTGTTAACTGTGTCATTTTTTTACTTAAGCATATTTTTAACAAAATATAATATTCCTACTAAACTTTATTTTAAAAAGTTATATTTAGTTTTAAATACCATTAATTTATACGAAAACAGACAGAGGCTCCTTTTAGAGAAAAATCTTTATCCTATAGCAGAGCTGTATCTCTAAAATTTTGTTCTGTAGTGGAACTGAAATTTAAAAATTAGGAGATAAAAGAAGAATGTGGTTATGTTTTAACGACGCTTCTATTTATCTCGTTTATTTCTCGAATTATAATCATTGTGGTTGTGGTTGTAATTAGAATTAGTTTATTGCTTTCGATACTAGTTTATAGTTTGGTAATTTATTATTATAGACATTAAGTAGGTATATAGGACTTTTATAGGTAATTTTTGTGGTTGTGGTGTGTTGCTACATTTGTAAAGTAAGTAGAAGTAATGTGCTTAAAAAATACTATAAATTTAAATACATATGTTAATATAAGTACCTACACAATAAAAATCCCATTTATTTTTGCTTTTCATTTTATTAATTTTAAGTTCCCTTTAGGTCCTGTATACATCCTTATTTAGGTCCTATATTAGTCCATGTGGACGTACAATAGATGTCCCCAATACATCCTTCTTAGGTCCTATATAAGTCCGTATTAAGTTCTGTATATGTACTATGTACGTCCCCATGAACATCCCTGGGACGTCCAGGGGACGTACTTTTTGGTAACATTTAGTTCTTATTGGACGTCCCGGGGACGTCCAAATTATGTAAACGGATGTCCGTGGGATGTCCGGACATTTAATGAGGTACATCCTTTGGACGTCCATGGGACGTACTTGTGCTGTTTGGGAAGCAATGCAGAGTTATATGTATGCATACTAGTTATATGTAGGTAAACCTATGTTTAACCCCCATATCAAAAAGTGGTACCAATTTTATAAACAATTTTTTATAAATAAATTTTCAATTTTCAATATGTTTACAACTAGTATCAAGGTAAAGTACGGCCAAAAATACATGACAAATGATAATATGTACGTTATGTTTAAAAAGTTTAGAGCTTAAAAGTTATTAAAAATTTTAAGTCGAGAAATCAAAGATTTGGCCTAACTTTTAGTCCCCATAACTTTTACATGGTGCATATTTCTGTAAAAGCTGTACATAAACAGAAAGTTTAAACATGTTTTGATAATTCCCTATTGAGAAAAATCTAAGAAACTTTCTTTTTCACTACCAGCAATAAACATTAAGAGTTATCAAGCAATAAACAAAGAACTTGTCGCCTTGCAGAATCTAAAGAACACACCGGGCTAGTACGTATTGTCATCGCCTGCACCGAGCAGTTATTGAAATTTTACAATAGTTACTATTTAGTACGAATAATATAAACAGCTCGTACACAGGACGTACTAGCCTGTAATGGCAAAAAGCTATTTATGTATTACTTGTTAATTAAATAAAAAAGAAAGTTTCTTCCATTTTTTTTTTGATAGTTACATTTTTGGAAATCGTATATTATTTCAAATCGTCAATTATCTATTTGTTATCCTCATATTTATTTAAGCATCTGTCCTATTTATTTTAACCAATACCTGGAGGTACTATGAAATATACTTTTTCACACTTTTTTTAAATGGACTGTGTAACAAATCCTAATCCCTACAGTGACGCCTATGGGCTATGCAGAAGATGTAATAGTCACCTGTGACTTATCAAAATGTTAAGTGGTTACAGTTTATAAAGTTTATATACACAGACTGAAATAGATAGGTAAAACGGTATTAGGGCCGCTATTATACTAGACAACTGGTCACGCAACTGGTGGCGCAACTAATTGCACCACCAAATTAAAACACAAAAAATTATGGCCAACTACTGTTGTCGATAATCGCCACCAGCACAAATTAATAGTTGGTTTTAAGATTTTGTCGTTTAAGCCCTCAATAAAGACACATATTTTTATCCACGGTTATAATTTTCTTGTAGAGATCCTAAAATCCCTGAGAATAACTAAGTTCATGCTACAACTGCTAATTTTAAACCGATGAACGAATATTTTATTTCTCTTTTCATCTGCATCAATTGAAACATTCGTAAATTAAAGATTTGTGTACCTTCATTACCCGTTTAATAACTTTATTATTTATTACTTTACTTTTAAGTTTTATAGAAGCCTTTTAAATTGTTTTAATTTTTTTAAACATTTTTTAAAAACATATTTGATAGCTTGCATTTTGAATTTGAATTTATTTTGATTTTCTAATTTTCTTTTTGTTTCTTCCTTTTTTTCTCTTCTAAAATAATTGTAAGTCATTGTTCTAACTTATAATTATTCTTGTTTTTTTTTTGAGAAATTACCTTCCATGTGATATCAAAAATCAATATCGCCAAGTACGGCAGCAAAAATGGCCTAGTAGTGACACATCTGGTAAAAAAGTATTACTCCGCGTGTATGTCAGATTCTATTAGGAAGTGTTCTACTAGATTTTCACAAATTATACCCTAGATGTCGCTCTTTTTTTGCCTAATTTTTGCCGCAGTAATTTTTATTTTGATACTATCTATCATTTTTTTTAACTTTTATTGTTGTAAGGGTAAGTACTAGTAATATTTATTTATTCAGTATAAGATTTTTTTTATTATTGTTGTTTTTATGTTAAAAATAGACCTGTACTCATCTGAGTACCTACATAGCGTTGCTTGGTGCCCTCTAATTTAAAACTGGCAGGACCCTGGTCTACCTGGCCTTTCGGCATACGAACTTTAGCGACTCCACTGCCCTACGTCCGACACCCGAAACATCGTGGGGCTCCACCTTACCCGTAGTAAAGTTTGTTTCATGAAAAATGGTTGAGTGCTTAATGGTTACCTGAGTTGATCCTATTGGCGACGTGCAAGTACATGGAGGGATACGAGAAACGATCGTGCGCGAGTAGCGGAGAAATTTTGCATTTTTTACTGTACATTTCATAGATTTCATAAATTCGTATTGTCAATTGTCATATTTCATATTCGTTTTGTTTATTTACATTTACACCTTCTGTCTCTGAAGAAAATGGGATTTATAGGAAATGCTGTGTTATAAATTGTAAAAATACAACAAAAAATTGTCAATTTAAGTTTTATTCGTTTCCAACTTCGAAGCACAAAGCTACTACAAAGAGAAAAGTGGATTTATATCATAAAAAAGCATAAGTAACATAACCTAAATTATGCATTATTCTTGCGCCCGATTTTAAAGTCAGTTTGAAATAAATAATAAATAAAAGTTCACTTTTAAGTGTAAATTTTAGTTTCATAACACTCACTTAGAGTTCATTTTAACCCAAAAATCAAGTTTAATGTTGTAAAATGTGAATTTTATTTTTTTGAAGTTTACAAGAATGCATCAACCAGTTTTTCTGAAGATGCATTAAGATATATTCGCAGTCCAAAAGTTTACAGGGAAAGAATTAATTGTTCAAACCAATATGATGATATCATGGGCTTAACCTGCTAATTTAGGCATTAGCATTATTTATGGTAATTTATTTTTCTTTTCTTCCAATATTTTTTGACATTTGCCACTACTAAAGCTTTTCTCTTTGACTCAGTGCTTGGTTGAAAAGTTATTTGGTGATTTACTTTCTCAAATCCAGTTTTTATTATTGAATCCATATTAACAGTAATGCTGTAATTCAATAATATATTTATTTGTATTTACGCTACATCAACGTTTACCTTTTAATAACATACCGACATAACCTCAATCTTACTTTTTCTTCTTATTCTTTTTTGGGGCCACGTCCTTGACAGTTATGCGGTTACCTCGATCTAACATAAAAGCGCAGTAAATTTTACTGATTTACGACACCAGGTGTCGCTGTTACGAACTTGCACGGTCCCAATTGTGTATACAAGAGTCTCTCAATAAACTACCGAAGTACATAGGGTCGCACACTTCAGAAAGTTTGTTATTTAATATATTTCATTGGTAGCTGTGTAATACACGATTATAAAAATGTATTAAAATATCTTAGATGGTATTTTTAGGTTGTTCAAGTGAATATACTTGATAATTAAACAATTTTTAACATGAAGAAATTTTTTTGTTCTACGTGAATAATTGTAGTATATGGATCTAAATTCAGAAAGGTACTTTCCTTCACACTTTTTACAGGCTTAGGACTGTCAGCCAAAAATTGCGTGTTTAAAAGTGTTTGCTCTTCCTAATCGGATATCGTTAAAAATGTACAGTAATAATAGTTCTATTTACGGTATATACATACAAACAAATACATAATGTACAAAAAATGGATGAATTGAAAAAAAATATAGAAAAATATATACAAGTTAACCCGGCGACTGTGTGGTGAAATTTTCTAACAGGAGCTGTGTGTTGGGGTAATTATCACCCCATTTTTTTTTTATTTATAAAATTGAGAAAATATTTTATTTTTACATGCAACCTTAAGATTTTAAATCATGGTTATATTGTTATATAATCTTTTTCAAAGTTAAATCATTTTAAAAATTTTCGTTAATAATTCAACGATTCAAAAAATATACTAAAATTTAGTTGATATTTAAACCACTACCACAATTTTTGTTAATAAAATTTTTATTAGAGATATAGAATAAAAAAAAAACTACAAATTCTATAAAAAGTAACTATGATCTTTTGTTTAAAAAGCATAATTAACAATTATTTGCACATTTAGAACAAAAATATACACAATGTTCAAGACAAAGAAAAATGTCACATTTTACACATTTCTTTTGGCACTTTCTGTCCTTTCCACGGGGACACACTCCACATCTGGATGTTGTTCGTTGTTTCTTGTTTGAAGGTCCTTGAGAGTCCTCTCCGCTGTCATTTCTTTTTAGTTTCGCTCTTATGTCTGATGGTATTCTTTGATTATTACCTCTTTTTTCAATATATGGTTTAATTAGTGCCAAACCAAGTTGTTTTAAAAAAAATCTGCGTTTTAGTTTTTCATTTGGCTTGTTATGTTGATAAATAACATAACTATTTATTCCTGCATTATTAAGCAGCGAAAAAAAAATTGTTAGTGGCCATCGCTTGCTATTACGAGACACATTATATAACGCAGACATTTCGTCAACCATATCCACTCCACCTTTTGTGTGATTATAAAAGTCTATAATCTCAGGTTTATTTAATTTGTGGTCAAATTCTGTATCATGATGAAGTGAAGAAGCTACTAACACTATTTTATTTTTCTTCGGGACAAAGGACACCAAAGAAATGTCTTTTTTAAATCCGAAAATTGCGTGGTTTTCAGCTCTGTTTTTGGAATTCAAAAAGATTGTCGGTATTTCCCTCTTGTTTTTACGAATAGTTCCAACAGATGTTAACCGATGTTCACTAAGCAAATGTTCCATTAGCGGTATGCTGGTAAACCAGTTGTCGAATGTAATGTTGCGATTAGTACCACGAATTGGATTTACAAGCCTGTTTACTACATCAAACGGTCTATTACTAAATTGAAAAGGTCCCTCAGGCTGTGAGCCAACATATACCTCTAAATTTAAAATGTAGAATGTTTTGGCATCCACTAAGGCAAATATTTTAATGCCATATTTGGACGGCTTATTGGGGATATATTGCCGAAAGGAACAACGTCCCCGAAAAGATTCTAATTTTTCGTCGATCGTCAAGTATTGACTAGGAATAAAATATTGTTGACAATTGGATACAAATCGATCAAAAACAGCTCGTATAGCTGCCAGTTTATCTACTCTTTTTCGTTCGTCTCTATTTTCGATATTATCGAATCGTAGGCACTTTAAAAGTAATATAAATCTTTGCAGGGACATTGTTAGCCTGAAAATGTCAATTCCTGTTCCATCTGTAGCCCAAAGATCCTCCAGATTTAACCTATTGGCTTTATAAACGCCTGATAGATATAGTAATCCGAAAACTGCACGAATTTCTTCTGCGTCCGTAGGCTTGGTGATATATTTATGTTGGTCATTATAATTCTGAGCGACTAAACTGATTTTTTTATTAGTGCATTGGACAATATCTTCTACAATAATATTATCCATGAATAATTCCCAGCAAGAAATGGGTGATTTGCAATGTTTTGCATTATTTCGAACACCGGGAAGTAAAGTAATTAAATTTTCTTGTCGTGTTCTAACCGATTTATTAGGACAGTTCTTTGACCATTTTGTTTTCCCATCCCGTCCGATAAAAAACTTAGATTGTCTTACTTTATCATCTTCAAACTTATTGTTGTCTTGAGAAGATTCTTCCGACGATGATTGACTTTCCTGATTAGAAGTTCCAGGCTGACAATTTTCCACTGATTGAAGTTGGTTTTGTAAAACATCCTCACTGGAACTAAGGCTAACCTGCTGACTTTCATTTTCAGATTCGCTTTCTGATCCTAACTCTGATCCAGTTAATTCATCCTGCCAAAGCTTCAAGAGAGCTTCTTGTTCTTTCTCCCAACTACACATATTTCGATATGTCTGAAATTAAGAATATCTAATCAATTTTCAATATTCCTAACAATTAAATTATGTTTCTGTTAAAAAAATCGAGATAAGTTGTGCTAGTATAAGAACTTACCTGTTAATAATTAACCGGTGTTGTGGGGTTAAAATTACCCAAAAACTAAATAATACTGCACTTCAACTGTGTGGTGGGGTTAAAATCACCCACAAGTCCAAAGAAGGCGACACCACTCATTCAAATCTTATTTATATACTGAAATTTATGATGCAATACAAGGTCTGTTATATTATGGGAAGGTACTCGTGGCGCCAGACGAATCTGGCGATGTTGCCACTATTTTAACAAGCGGTAATGAACGACGTGGGTTATTTTCACCCCACAACACAGTTGCCGGGTTAATATTTACAAAAAAAAAAATACCCAAAATAACCAAAATATATTTATGAATTCCTAAATACCTAATTCTATTTCGCTGTTGCTATCCTCTTCAAAATTAATAACAATTTATTTAATTATGTGATTCAAAGTAACATATGAATTTTCTACGTTTATTACATTGAATTTTTCCAACTTTCTGGGGAAATATCATCAACACATTTCCTTATTAATTCGACTACACTACCACTTAAAGTGGTAGTACCACTTTTATATTTATTATTGTCGTTTTCTTTTCACACTAATAAAATAATAATTAGGTACGTATAGATAACTTACGTAGTAGTATCTAGTAGATAAACACTTTAATAAAATTTTAAAAATAATAAAATTTAATAAAACCACTTGTTTTTATTCGACAACTATATTATTCTCGAAAATTATGCGTCTACAATGTGTGTGTATATGAAGAAGCCGCATTACCAAATGCAGCTTACTGTTTTGACTGTTTATGTAATACATAAATAAATAAATAAATAAATAAATAAATAAATAAATAAATACAATGTATTGATTTCAGTCTATGAATGACTGTTGTTTTAATTACAACTTTTCATCGAAAACATTATAATTTATAACTTAACATAACTAATAGTAACCTTATAGAACTGAGAATTCTGCATGTCAATCAAATATTTTATTTTGAGATTTAAATAAATATAAACAATATTAACAAAAGAAACACATACTAAACATATACAGGGTGTTTCAAAAAAAGGTAACCCCGTCTCTAGGGTAGGTAAAAAACTGAAAAATAATTGGGGTTTGCTTAGTAAAAAATGTTGTAACGCCATCCGTTTTCAAGATAAAGGGAGTTGAAGAAAAAAATTACGCATTTTTTACGATTTTGCCGAAACTACTGGCAGCAATGGCTAATCAAAATTTCAAGTAAACTTAAACATCATTCAATTTTACACGAAAAAGGTACTCTTGATAAAACTCGATACTGTGTACAGTTTTCGGAATATTTTGATTTGAAAATTCTGAAGTAATAATTGATGCTGGTAGTAATGATAAAATTCTAAGAGGTATGCCTCTATTTTCTCCAAGTGTGCCATGGAAATCTGACATTTATTGATTGTTATGACGATAAATCAACAATAATTAGAGTTTTGAAACCTTGTTATTTGTAAAATCAAATCAAAATGTACTCAAATGTTGAATACACTGACATATTTGTTATTAACCTTAGGCGAATGTTTAGGATGTTCTAGTGCAGCTGTGACACGTTATGCAGAAAAGTTTCCTAGAAGAAACTTACCAAGTAAATAAACATTTAGAGCCATCGAACGACGTTGTCGAGAAATTGGGAATGTGAGACCAAATAAAATAAATTCTGGTATACCAAGAACAACAAGAACAATTAATAAAGAAAATAATATTTTAAATTTACTTGATCAAGATCCAACAGTTAGCGTAAGGAATATAGCAAGACAAACTAATACTTCTTCTTCAAGTAGTTGGCGGATACTCAAAGAACAGCAATTACATCCTTATCATTACAGACAAGTCCAAGAGCTCTTGCCAGATGATCTACCGGTAAGAGTGGATTTTTGTGAAACATTGCAACAAAGGACAGCCCACAATCCAATTTTTTTAAAATGCATTCTTTTTACGGACGAGGCCACCTTTACGCGACAAGGTATGGTTTAACTCCCATAATGCACACTACTGGTGTGATGAGAATCCACGAGTCAAAAAGGTATCACATTACCAACACTCATTTAAAGTTAATGTTTGGGCAGCAACTTTAGGTACCAAATTAATAGGTTATCATATTCTACCTGGAAATTTAAATGGTGATATGTCATCATCATCATCCTCATCCAGCCTCTATTTATCACGTCCACTGCTGGATATAGGCCTCCCTTAAACTCCTCCATTCCTCACGATTTTGTGCTCTTTGTTGCCAATTTTTAGTGATACGCCTGATGTCGTAGGCCCAACATGTAGGTGGTCTTCCTCTACTGCGTTTGTCTGCTCTTGGCCTCCAATTTGTAATTTTGCTCGTCCATCGTGAATCATGCATTCTCGCTACACGGCCTGCCCAGTTCCATTTTAGTTCCGCTATGCGTTCCACAACATCAGTAATACTCGTCCTTCTTCGCAGATCTTCGTTTCTTATTCGGTCCCTCAACGTCACTCCCAGCATAGAGCGTTCCATTCGTCTCTGTGCCACTCTCAGTTTTGAAGCCGTGGTCTTGGTTAAAGTCATAGTTTCCGCCCCATAGGTCATGACCGGAAATACGCATTGGTCAAACACTTTTCTTTTGAGGCTGATTGGTATGTTGGCCCTAAGTGTGTCTCGCAGTTTTCCAAAGGCTGCCCATGTTAAAGTAATTCGTCTTTGGATCTCACATGTTTGGTTATCCCTGCTGATTCTTATTTCATGACCCAAATACGTATATTTCTCCAACAGTTCTACCACTTTGTCTTGAATAGTCAAATGGTTATTGGGGACCAAATTTGTCATAATCTTAGTTTTGGTCAAGTTCATTCTCAGGCCCACCTTCGAACATGCAAAATCCAATTCGTTTATCATATCTGTAGCTTCTCCTAAATTATCTGTGATAAGGACAATGTCATCTGCGAAACGGAGATGGTTAAGCTTTTCGCCGTCTATCGTTACTCCTCTGTGGTCCCAATTGATCATCTTAAAGGCATATTCTAATGCCGTTATGAATAATTTCGGCGACAATGTATCTCCTTGCCTTATTCCACGATTTATTTTTATTGGTCGGATTTTATTGTCTATTTTAACAGTCATAGTGGCATTTTTGTAAATATTATAAATAAGCTCACTATACCTATGGTCAATCCTGCTGTCATTCATTGCTTCTATAAGGCTGTCTAATTCGATCGTGTCGAACGCTTTATGAAAATCTATGAAAGTGAGAACAAGAGGTTTGTTATATTCTATAGATTTTTCAATGAGTGTTTTTACTGTGTGGAGGTGATCATTGGTACCATAATTTGAGCGGAATCCTGCCTGCTCTCTCGGTTGGTAGAAATCTAATTTTTTCTCCAATCTTGATGTCACTACCCTAGTGAAGAGCTTGTATATGTGGTTCAACAGGCTAATAGGTCTATAATTTTCTAGGTCCGTTCTATCTCCTTTTTTATGCAAAAGGATGGTGATGTGTATCTTGATTTTTTAAACAATTCCTTATTCGAGATATTAGAAGATTTAACGCTAAACGAGCGAAGATCTTTATTTTTTATGCACGATGGAGCTTCACCACACTTTGATAGAAGGTGTCGTAATTGGTTGAGTAATCATTTTCCGAATCGATGAATTGGTAGAGGTGCAGAAGCTCCGATTCATCGGCCTCCTCGGTCATGCGATTTTAACCCTTTGGACTACGCAGTTTGGTTGTATATTAAGGAAAAATTTTATGCTACAGAGGTAAATTCACGCCAAGAATTGGAAGAAAGAATTCAACGCCAATTTAATGACCTCATAGCTGATCCCTACCGTTTAGAAGGTTAATGAAATCTTCAGAAAAAAGAATAGACTTGACAGAATAGCGAAAACGGAGGGCATTTTGACCACTTACTGTAATTGAATTTTATTTTATGTTCTTAGTCATTAATTTAATTTTCTTCTTGTGAGTTTTGTTTAATGACTAACTATTTTATACCTTTTTCGTGTAAAATTGAATGATGTTTAAGTTTACTTGAAATTTTGATTAATAATTATACTCTTAAAAAAGTTATATTGACTAATACTTAGTTCGATCCGTGTAACTAGCGCCCTCTATGAGAATCAGATATAAAAATAAATTCATAGGATGTATCAGCTTCCAAAACATATTCGTATAAAATTCCATTATAATGTTGCCAGTAGTTTCGGCAAAATCGTTTTAAATGCGTAAAATTGTTTTTTCTTCAACGCCCTGTATCTTGAAAACAGATGGTGTTACAAAAATTTTTTACTTAGCAAACCCCAATTAGTTTTCAGTTTTTTACCTACCCTAGAGGGTTACATTTTTTGAAACACCCTGTATAAAAGTCTATAATATGCATTTTTTAAAAATATACGTTAAAATTTTGGGAAAATTGTATAAACGAGGAAATTCAATTCTTCTTTCCTGAAATAATTAAAAAATTAGACATAAATCTTCAAATTTTATCATTTTATTAAAGTACAGTGGAACCTCGATTATCCGTCTCTCTATTAACCGTCACCTCTTTTAACCGTCAGGATCAATCTCCTTCTCATGGCGCCGTCTCCTTTCGAAGGTTGGCGATCCAAATGGCAATTGTGGTTTTGGAAACTGCTGCGCGAAAGATTTCTGAGGATGAGCAGTCGAACCATCTTCTCAGGTCTTTCAGCCATGAGTTCTGCCCTGTTCTTTTGCCCTGTACTTTTCCTTCCAGTATAACTTGAAGTAATTCATATTTTTCGCCTCTCAACACATGACCCAAGTATATTGCATTTTCCTCTCTTTGATTATTCTTAGTAATTCTTTTTGTTTACACATTCGACGAAGTACCTCAACATTAGTAACTTTTTGTACCCATGGAATTCTCAATATTCGTCTGTATCACTGCATCTCAAAGGCATCTATTCTTTTTTCTATTTCAGAGTCCATTTTCCAACTTTCACAGCCATACAGTAAGAAGGAAAAAACGTAACATCTAATCATTCGGATTCTAAGCTGCAGACTAAGACTGATCTTGTAAAAAATGTTTTCATGCTCATGAATGTTTTCCTTGCTTGTTCGATTCTTGATAGTATTTCTTTTTTTGGATTACACTGACTATTGATATTTGCTCCCAAATATTTTATGGAATTTACCTGTTCTATCATTTGACCATGGCATGGAAACGTGGACTTTGAAAAAAACATCCATCAACAAACTTGAAGCATTTGAAATGTGGTCATTGAGAAGAATGATGCGCATACCTTGGGTGGATAGAGTTCGAAACGATGATGTCCTTAATAGAGCCGGCGTGGAAAGAGAACTCTTTGAATTAATTAAAAAACGCAAGATTGGTTACCTTGTGCACATATTGAGAGGAGCAAAATATGAAATACCACAGTTAATCCTACAAGGGAAGATCGAAAGTAGGAGAGAAGCCGGCCGCAAACAATTATCCTGGTTAAGGAATATTAAAGAATGGACAGGAATACACAATACAGGTGAGCTGTGTCACGCCGCCATGAACAGAATTCTAGTAATGAGATAGTCGCCTACGCACTTTGGTGTATGGCATGTTAAGAAGAAGATCATTTGACCCTTGGCATACACATGTACGTTTATTGGTGTCTTTGAAAATACTAAAGTTTTCGTTTTGGAAACGTTTAGATGTAAGCCGAACATTTCGCTATGGTGAACTACCGCATTTATTACATTTTGTAGTTCTTGTGCGTTGCTTGCTATTAAGACAGTATCATCAGCATATCTGATGTTGTTTCTCATGATTCTCTGAATATAGACTCCGAATATAAATTAAACAGAAGGGGTGATAAAACGCAACCCTGTCTCACTCCTCGTCGGATTTGTATATATTCGGATGTTGTGTGTTCTATTTCAATTGTTGCCGTTTGGTGCCAGTATAGTTCTGAGATAATTCGCAAGTCTTGTTCGTCAACTCCAGTTGTTCTCAGAATTTCGATCATCTTTTGATGGTTAACAGGATCCATACATAAGTTATATTGACTACATACATAAGTAAAAATTTAGTCATCAACTCATTTTGCTTGAGCATTGCGATAAGCCAAACGAAATTCGTTGCAATGTACACGTGTAGTTATGCCACCACCGCATTTTTTATGTAAATAATTTTTGTTCTTATTCAGGGCTCTGGATTAAATTTTAATTTAAATATGTGATAATGATAAATGATACCGTGCTTTTAAAGTTCTATTTTTAGAATCGCAAGCCGAAAATAAAAAAGCACAGCACAATAATTATTACAGTTTATATCTGTGTCTCATTATAATTTAGTTGTATTCGAATTCGAACATTGATTGTGTCACTTAGTCGTTTGATTAAGTTTTAAAAAATGGAGCCTTGCACATCTGAAGCATAAAAAACGTGTTGTTTTGTCAATTAAAAAAAATAGAAATTATTGCAGAACTAAAGAACTAAAGAAAGGTATTGTGAAAAGCCACAAATGTACCATTCGACACGGCTCTGTATTTATGGTTCGTTCAAAAAGAAGCGAAGGTGTTCCTTTGTCTGGACCAATTGTTGCCGAAAAAGTGTTGTTTTTCAACGTAAAATTAAATGGCGATCCTTCATTCATTTTCAAAGTTCAAAAATCGCCACGGTATACGGACACTGAAAATCGAAGGTGAAAAATTGAGTGCCGCAAGTATTGAAGTCGTTGATGAATATAAAAGAAAGTTTTAAGCTATGATCGATGAATATGGTTTGACACGCAATCAAGTGTTCAATGGGGATGAAACTAGTTTAAACTACAAAGCATTGCCAACGAAAACACTCGCTGCACTGTCTGAAAAATATCCACTCGGACTTAAAACTCAAAAGTAACGAATATTAGAAATGATGTGTCCAAATGCAAGTGGTGACCATCGGCTTTCTTTATTATTGATTGGTATAGCCAAAAACTACGTTGTTTCAAGAGCATAAATATCAACGCGCTTTCCGTTAACTACTATGCACAAGATAACGCATGGATATCCCAGGAAATAATTGCTGACTGGTTCAAAACGGTATGTACTGCAAACCAAAATTTGTTTATCTATTTTTCCAACGTCTTGTTTTTTAAGTGTTTATACCGGATGTTTGACAGTACTTGCAAGCAAAAAATTGCCACCAAAGGCGATTCGTATTTTGCACAATGCATCTGCCCATCCTGAAGCCGGTATGCTGAGAAGTTACGATGGAAATATCACGTGCTCTTTTCTGCCTGCGAATACAACATAATTGATACAGCCAATGAATCAATCGGTCATCGAAACATTCAAAAGAAAATACAAAAAAAAAATTATTCAAAACCTAGTTATGGAAGAGAAATATTCTTTGTCAGAACACTGGAAAGCAAACAATTTAAAGACAATGCTGTGGATATTTGGGCTTGTTTCGGAAGCAACACTGAAAAGAGCGTGGAATAAATTGCGACCTGAGTCAACTCAAGATGAAAATGATCCCGTGACAGCTGAGCGTGATGCGGTAACAAATGAAGTTATGGCTAAATCAACTGTTTTGTTTTCGTTGCCCATAGATGACATAAACGAATGATTAATTTGATGAGGACGCAAACTGATATCGATTGCTGATAGATGATGAAATCGTTGAAGGCAACAGAGGCAGACGAAACGGATTCATAAGCTGACACAGACTTTGACGGTGGCGATGTTGATGATACTATTGCAACTCACAAATATTTGCGTAAAGAAGCTAGAGAAGCTGCATTGTACATACAACAATTCGAGTGGTATTCTCGACAAAAAGAAGCAAATAAGGTAGATTTGATGATTTTACGTCGATTAAGAAATTCAGCCGTTGCACAATGTGAATTAAGAATAAAACAAAGATTTCCGAATATTTTTACTCAAACTGATTCGACTGTGCTATAAATTTTTATTTTTTTTTTTTCAGTTCTGTTAACCGTCTTTTCAATTATCCGTTATACCTTTGGTCCGGTCCGGTGACCTGACGGATAATCGAGGTTCCACTGTAATATAAATTAGACCAATATATACAAAGATAATACTTACTTGCCGATCATTTAAGGATTCTTTGAACAGCCAGGCAAATTTAGATTACCAATAGCCTCGTCTCTTTGCGTTTCTTCTGTTGAAATAATAAATTTTTCCTCCAGATCTCCCAAATTCTCCGTCTACAAAATATTTATAAAATTATTATAAAAGCATTAGAGATAGTTTTCAATTATACATGGTTAGCTACTTAAAGGGTCCATTATACTGTTTGGCAATATTCATTGGATTTTTTAAAATAGATCGATTTTTATTCCAAAAAGGGTATTCTTTTACCATATAGATATCTATTATTTGTTCACCCCCTCTCTCCCAATACCACAATCATGGAGAATATAACATGTGGCACATCAATAAATAGGCATTTTCCTAGATAAAGTCATTTGAATGGAGACAATACATGATAGTTTCAGCCATGTTCTACCATCCATCAATTAATAGAGTACCGGCATGTAAGTAATGTTTATTTATTTGCTCATTTATTAATTTATTAATATTTGCTAAAAACCCTAGAAATAGGCCTCGGATGTTAGATCAGATTTTTGGACAACGAAAATTGCAAAGAAAAAGGTACATGAATATTGGAACACGGAATGTTCAAGGCTTCAGAAATAAGCAACAAGAAGTGTTACTTGAAATCGAAGAAAGAAAGCTGGACGTAACAATACTCTCGGAAACCAAAAAGAAGGGCAACGGATGTGAAAAGTTGAAAAGGTATATCCACTGCTACAGCGGGGTAGATAAGTCATCCCACGCAAAAGCAGGAGTATCGATAATTATTCACGAAAAACTGAAACAACAAATAAAGTCATGGAAGAGTATTAATGAACGTATAATCAAAATGACCCTTCAAATTAAAGGACGAACTATAGTGGTTATAGGAATTTATGCTCCAAATGAAGACGAAACAGTAGCGGTAAAAGACAATTTTGACACAATTTTAAGAGATGTGTTAGATCAAATCCCTAACCGATGCGAAATCATTATGGCAGGTGACTTTAACAGTAGAGTAGGCCAAGAAGAAAACAGTGCAGTAGTAGGACGACATGGAGAACCTACAAGAAATAATAATGGCGAAAGACTGATAGATCTGTGCGAACAATACAATTTAAGAATCACAAACACCTTCTATGCACACAAAGATATACACAAATATACCTGGAAACACCGCTCTAGAGACCAGAAATCTATCATCGACTATATTATAATGAGACAAAAACCAACACTAACAGTTTTAGACGTTAGGGTAAAGAGAGGAGCTGACTGTGGAAGTGATCATTACCTAGTAATCGGAAATATGACCATACCGAGATTGGGAAAATACGAAACAGCAAATGTAAATAAGAACGTAACAACAAATAAAGAGCACTATAATCTACAAAGTCTAGAAGATAACAGCGTGCAGTATTTATACCAAAGAAGGTTAGATGGAAAACTGGTAATAGAAAATAGAACAATAGAAGAAGAATACAAGCACATAGTACACAGTATTAAAGAAGCAGCAGAAGAGGCAATAGGCACTCAAAGACGCGCAAAACAAAAACCATATTGGTGGGATGAGGGAATAGATGAAATGATAAAGAAGAAAAAAGAAGCATACCTAACATATCTAGATAAAAAAGACGACCCCTCTAAAGAAATATATAAAAACCTAAATAAACTGGTGAAGACGGAAGTAACAAAAAGGAAAAATAGATCTTGGGAAAAGAAATGCGAATACATAGAACAAATGATTGGAGGATCGAAAAGTTCAGAAGCCTGGAGAACGCTAAAATCTATGAAAACGTCAACCAACAATAAATTAGATTTAAGTAACATAACAGAAAAAGACTGGGTAGACTACTTTAAACAGTTACTACAAGAAGGACGACAAAATTTTCAATACGAAAATGCAAACAGAGACATACGATCAGAATTCATTGAATTGAACATGACAAATATCGTAGAAGCGATAAGATCTTTTAAACTTAAAAAAGCGCCAGGCCCAGGAAACATCTCACCAGAATTTATTAAATACGGCTCAGCTAAACTGTGGGAAATGCTCAAAGATCTGTTCCAACGATGCCTGAATGGAGAAGAGACCCCGTTAGAATGGCGTGAGGCCTATATAACCCCAATATACAAAAAAGGAGCACGAAACAATGTCAGAAACTATAGAGGAATTGCTGTCATCCCCACTATAGGACGACTGTACTCCCGAATACTTAGAAACCTCATAGAAGAAGACATTCGTATGAAACAACCAGAAGAACAATGCGGATTCAGAGCTGGAAGATCGACTATAGATAATCTATTTACACTTAAAATATTAATCGAAAAGCGACAACAAAGAAACAAAGAAACACATATAGCCCTGATAGATCTTGAAAAGGCATATGATAACGTGCCGATAAATAATTTATGGAGTGAAATGCAAAACATGGAAATAAAACCTTCGTTAATAATAGCAACTCAAAAGTGGTATGTAAACAACACCGCATCAATTAAAATAGGTGGCAAACTTAGTGAGAAATTCAACACTACGAAAGGGCTACGACAGGGATGTTGTTTATCACCTACGCTGTTTAAAATATATCTGGATCGATCTCTACAAAAGTGGCAAAGACAATGCAGAAATATGGGAATACAAATAGATGAGGATATTCTCTATACACTATTCTTCGCTGATGACCAACTGGTGGTAGCAGAAGATATAGACGACCTCAGCTATATGGTTAGGAAACTACAAACAGCGTACGAAGAATGTGGACTGACAATGAACTTACAAAAATGCGAATATCTCTCAGTGGGGAAAAATACAGTCGAAGACCTGACATTGGAGAGTGACAAAATCAAAGGAACAAATAGAGTAAAATACCTAGGAGTAGTGTTTACAAAAGACGGAAATAGCCATGAAGAAATAAATACAAGAATAAACAAAGGCAGAAACATTACCAAATGCCTAAACTCCATTCTCTGGGATAAAAAAATCACAAGAACGACGAAAAAACGAATATATAAGACGATGGTTGAGCCGGTGGTAACATACGGAGCAGAGATATGGGACACTAGTAAAAGAAACAGGAAAAAATTACAAGCTACCGAGATGGATTTTATGAGAAGAAGCTGTAGATTGACAAGGATGGACAGAATCCGCAATGAAGAAATAAAACGTAGAATGGAGCAAGAAAAAGACATTATAGATGAAGTCCAGAAAAAACAACTAACTTGGTTCGGTCATGTAAACAGAATGGCAGACGAGAGGTGGCCAAAGAAAATATTAAAATGGATCCCAACCGAAAGAATGAAAAGAGGGCGTCCAAGAAGAAGCTGGCGAGATGACGTGAATGAAGCCATGGAAGGAAGACAGCTAAATGAAGCCGACACCCGAGATAGGAAACGATGGAAACTAGGGACAGGAAAACAACGACAGTTGTAAACAACCTGTACTATATATATATATATATATATATATATATATATATATATATATATAATATATATATATATATATTATATATATATATATATATATATATATATTAATTTATTACAATCTAATAGACTATTTTATAACAATTTGTGGGTCTTACCTTGTCTGTTTAAACTTTTTATGTCTTTTTATTCATTTTTATTCAGTTTGAAAAAACCACAGACATATATTATTGGCATAATTATTGTAATTTATAACATCTAATTTGTTTATCTTTATTAGACAACACCCTAATATGGGTTTCTATCATTTCAGCATTTATTTAACTTTGTATCGAGACCTGAAGATGCTTTGCATATTGTAGAAAGCGAAACCAGTCGTCTGAATAGTTGATTGTGAGTAAGTCTTATTTATTATTTCTTTACCTATTTTAACTGATAATAAATTACATAACAATAGACGAATTGAAACTTTTTAAGTGGGGGATAAAGTCCTTTGTAGAGATTATCGTTAGCCTAATCGTAAAACATGAGTAAAAGCAATAATAGATGAACTTTTAGGTGACAGGATATATTTGTGTAAGTTAACACAGGATGGTTTAATTTGAAAAAAAAAACATTTAGACCAGATTTTGATCTGATCCTAACTACGATAGTCTTAATGAAACCATTGTAACTGATATAACTAATAATAATAATACAATTAGTACCAGTGTTGGACCCCTCTCAGCTGTAAGAGAATAGGAAGTGTTAAAACAATGTGATAAAGAAGTGAGAAATTTTGAAGAGTCTGGTAATGAAGTAGCACGTGAAGCAGTGGTTAGTGAGGTTAATGCGAAACCAGAGACCAAAGAAAGTGCGACAGCAGTTCCAAGTAGGCCACAAAGAAATGTAAAACCACCTGTGCGTATAAACTTATAGTGGGGAGGGATTGTAGTATATTATAATAGACAAAAGAAGAAGAAAAGAAAACACATGTAATGTCAATTATCTATGTAAAAAGATTTATACTTATAATCATATTTTGACTGTTAGTTAAAAATGTAAGTTGTATAAAAGTATGTTTAATCATGTATATTCTTCCTCCATATCACACTACAAGAACGATAGGTATGGGTGGTTTTCGATAACAGAGTGATGAAAGCCTTGGGATTGGTTTTTTTTTAGAATAACGTCGAAAAACGGTAGGGATGAATCAGTTTTCACCTCCACCGTGAACTGGATACTAAGATGTATACCATTCAGATGGGTTTGAAAAGACATTAAAGCGTCCCTGTTATGGGGCCAAATGACGAATGTATCATCAACATATCGTAGCCAACATGTGGGTTTCAGCATTAATGTGGATAGGGCTCGGTTTTTTAAGTCTTCCATAAAGAGTATATAGCAATTACTAGAGATAGTAAGGAGCCCATTGGGGCACTTTTTATTTGTCTGTAGAATTGATTTTGGAAGATAAAATAAGTATTGGACATACAATGTTTAATGAGAGATTAAAAGACTTTTAAAGACTGTTGAGTTTAATATTAATTCCTGTAATAGTATTAATCTTAGCTCTAGATCTAATTATTGTAATTGTACTAACCGCGGAAACCAAACCTTTCGGAACATTATATATAGATAAATAAATAAATAAATATATATATAATATATATATATATATATATAAATATATATATATGTATATATATATATATATATATATATATATATATATATATATATATATATATGAAACCTAGAGCTAAGATTAATATTATTACAAAAATTAATATCAAACTCATCAGTCTTCCGGGTTTCGGCATCCTCTCTGATGCCTTCCTCAGGGCTTCCGAGGTCTCAGTCTCCCGAGCCCCCAGACACTACTACACTGTTCACTGATCACTGCGCTGTCACTACTAATGCTGGGAACAGGAGACGGTTCATTTATACTGTCGATGATGGCGTGGCCTAGGTGGGGGTTGGGGTTGGGGTTGGCGCGAGAGTTGGCGCGATTATTTCCGACTGTGGATTTTGATTCGAGGATGGAGGGGGCGATATTTTCTTTATGAGAGGTCTCCATGTAGAAGGTAACCGTATGGCGTCATCTCTTTTATTAAGACAATTTGGCCTTTTTTCTATTTCTATGGCTTCTCGGATAATTCTTGGTTTATAGAAGCGGATGGGGGCTATGGTTCTGGAGTTTTCAAAATCAATTTTATGACCTGTATGAAGATGGTGTTGACCGAGAGCTGAAATTGAATCAGAATTGCGAACAGAAATGGAATGTTCATAAATCCTATTTTGGATTCTACGATTTGTTTGGCCTATATAGGATCGGGGACAGTCTGCACAAGGTATTTCATAAACTCCGTGCTGTTCATTTGGAATATTGTCTTTGATAGATCGGACAAGAGATGAAAGTTTTTGTTGGGGAGTAAATATTGTTTTTATTCCTCTTGGTTTCAGAATTCTGTCGATTTTGTCAGTGACACCTTTGATATAAGGAAGAAAAGCTTTCGTATGATAAGGGTCTGAGTCTTTGGGTTGAGAATGAGTGGGAGATTGATGTCTGTGAATGCTCCTATTGATGTGATTTTCGCGGTAACCGTTTTGGATTAGGGCTTGTTTTAAACAAGAGAGCTCAGCGGGTCTACTTGCATCATCGGAAAGGCGTATTGATCTGGAGACAAGGGTATTAATGACTGAATTAATTTGTGAAGGTGGATGGTGAGAGTTGGCATGCAAGTAACGATTGGTATGTGTGGGTTTTCGATAAACAGAGTAATGGAAACCTTGGGATTGATTTTTCTTGATGAAAACATCGAGAAACGGTAGGGATGAATCAGTTTCCATCTCCATCATGAACTGGATACTAGGATGTATATCATTCAGATGAGTTTGAAAGGATACTAAAGCATCCCTGCCATGGGGCCAAATGACGAATGTATCGTCAACATATCGTAGCCAACATGTGGGCTTGAGCATTGATGTGGATAGTGCTCGGGTCTCGAAGTCTTCCATAAAGATATTGGCAACTACTGGAGATAGAGGGGAGCCCATTGGGGCACCATTTATTTGTCTGTAGAATTTGTTTTGAAAGATGAAATAGGTGTTGGAGATACAATGTTTAATGAAATGAAAGAAAGTAAGACCATATCGAAACTTACTAGAATGTCTGACGGTGATATAGGGTATTGTTTAAGAAGTTCGATGAAATGAAAAGAGTTTTTGACAAAGGATGAAGCATTTTCGGCGAAAGATTGTAGAGTCTTGGCGAAATACTTGGCCAAGGGTTGTGTAGGGCAGTTGTATGCACTGACAATGGGACGAAGAGGAATATCGGGTTTATGAATTTTGGGTAGGCCATATATTCTAGGTGTTTTTAAGATTTTTCACGAGGAATTGGAGATTTTTTGATGTCAACAGGAAGAGAGGTTTTATTGATAATGGCTTTTGTTGTTTTCTCCAGATAGGTTGTTGGATTATTAGGAATTAGTTTGTAGTCTGAAGTATTAACGATATTTGAGAGTTTATTAATGTAAGAAGAAGTGTTTAGGATGATGGTGGCGTTTCCTTTATCGGCGGGAAGAATGACTAGATTTGAATTTGACTGAAGTTCTTTCAGGGATTTTTTCTCGGATTGGCTAATATTTTGAATAGGTGGCTTTGAGTTTCTAAGAACTCTAGAGATGTCTTGCCTGATTATGTTAGCATCTTCGGAAGATAAAGTGGAGATGGCTTCTTCAGTTTGACAGATGATTGTCTTAATTGGAGTGTGACTTGGGGTATCAGAGTAATTGAAACCTTTCGCTAAAGCTTGAGTGGTAATTGTTGAAATAGGGGTATCAGAAAAGTTATGGACCACTGTAGTGGGTTCCAATGTTGAGGCTTTTTGGAATTTGTTCGGAAATGAGATTCAATAATTTGCGTTTCTGAGTTTCACTTTTAGATTCGAAAGTCTTTAGGGCTGATTATGTATTAATAAGTTCGAAACTATCCCATAATATAGGATGTACATTGAAAGAATGAATAGATGACCAGATATTGAAAATATTGCTATTTGTGACATCTAGTTTTCGTCTGTGGAATGAATAGCTTCACGGAGAAGCGAAAAAACTGGCTTTCCTAAGAATTTGGGAGATAGAAGAAGAAGAAGCGTGTGTTTGAGTTTTAGAAAATTGGGAATGACAGCTCGGCAAAATGGATATCGACGCGGTTCAACCCGGAAGACTGGTGAGTTTGATATTAATTTTTTGTAATACTATTAATCTTAGCTCTAGGTTTCATTGTACTAACCGCGGAAATCTTTCCGAACAAATATATATAATATAAATATATATATATATATATATATATATATATATATAGATATATATAATATATATATATGCATACATATGTAAACTTACAGTGTATATGGTTCTTAAGTTCTGTTCCCATCTTTTAGTGGTTTCTTTCATATCATCACATTTTAAAATGTCCGCCGGTGTTGGTGGGGTACAATAATCAACGGCTATCATTCGCTTGACGATCGTTAGCAGTGAAGCAGAAACTAAAAAGTAAAGGAAAATTCGATAATAAGAGTATTATATAGCGATGTGTCTACGTGGTCCAGTGAATTTTTTTACTGGATATTCAAATAGACAAAGAGATCATCATCTTATTACTTTTCACCTTATATATTCAATACCTACACTCCTTTACTTCATCCTGGCCACTTTTTGGAGAAAGGTCAGGGGCTGTCTCTGTCATAGTAGGCGATCTCCAGTGAACTCCAGAAATCAACCTCGATAATGTTATTCCTAACTCAACAACGTCCCGTGAAGATTTGGCTTGGAAATTTTTTCTGTATATTTCATCTTCGTTTGTTAACTTCGAAGTTTGTGGCATTTCTGTGCATTCATATGGCTATAAAATAAGTTAAAGTTGTGGAGTACAGTATAATGCAATCTGGATTTGACTTCAAAAAGTATTGAAAATTGACACTTTAAAAACTGTCAAAAAAATTAACTGTTGAAAGAACAGTAGGAATGCAAAACAGGTAATATTTTTAAAAAAAAATTTTAATATAATAATATAAAATATTATAATAAAACTTTATATTCAGTTAAAATTATATTTATTCAATGCAACTTTTACAAAAGATATTTGAATGATCAGGGCAAATAAACTTTTGCATTCTTGACATCTTGTACGAGATTTTCTGTCTTTTTCCCATCCGCAGTCTTTACACCTTCCACGTTTTGGACTTTTATTTGCATTTTGACTTGTTTCCAGCTACTGCATGTAAATGTATTTGGATTTTTTGTGGAACGTTTGTTGTCATTCGGGAAGTTTGGCATTTTTCTGTTAAATGATGTGCCAATTCTCTTAAAAAGCCTTCTTTTATGTAGTTATTGAGGATTTACATGCATTATATATATATATATATATATATATATTATATATATATATATATATATATATATATATAGATCTTAAAAGATCTCGTAAAAACATTAGTAAATACTATGGTGCAAACGTAAATGAAAATGCAACCCTTGCATCTTATAAGGTATCTCAGCTTGTCGCTAAATGTGGGAAAAACCATACAATTGCTGAAGAACTTATACTACCATCAGCAATAATTATATGCACAAGAATGTTGTGTGATGCGGCTATTAAGATAAAAGCACTGTTCCTCTCTCTAACAACACCATCCAAAGACAAATTTCAGATATGGCCAATAACATTGAAGATACATTGCTGGTCAGACTTAGTATGAGCGACATGTTTGCTCTTTAATTGGACGAAAGCACCGACATTTTTTCAATAAACATGACGTCACATGGACAAAATGTGTGGGCTTATCTACGGATGAAGCAAAATCAATGGCTGGCCATAAATCAGAACATCAAGCTCGTGTCAGAGCACTAGCTCCTGAGGTAAAATGGGCACACTGTTGTATTTATCATGAAGCCTTGGTAGCCAAAACATTGCCTGAACCTTTGCAAAAGATACTTTTGCAAAGTATTTTGCAAAGTATTTCAAATTGTTAACTACATTCAAACTCGACATCTGCAATCCAGATTATTTTCTTTGTTGTGTCAAGAAATTGGCAGTGAGCATGAACACCTTCTTATTCATATGGAAGGCGGCTCTCTCGAGGGAGGATATTGATAAGATTTTTTGAACTTAAGAGATATGAAGTTCGTGTTTTTCTTCTTGGCACCAAGTTCGCAGATGTTCTCACTGACTTTTCTTGGCTTTGCTCAACCGCCTACTTAGCTGACGTGTTTGAACACTTGAATGTATTAAACTTAATTTTGCAAGGGGAAAATGTAGAGATGTTTAAAGTTGAAGATAAGATCAGTGCTATGGTAAAAAAGTGCCAGCTGTGGGCGGCAAGGATTGAAAACGAATCGTTCACTAACTTTCCTAATTTGAAACAGTTCTTGGAGTCTGCAGAGTAGAGTTTACTTGACCCGATAAAGATCAACGCAGCCGAGCACCTACGCAGCCTAGTCACGACTTTTAGGATATACTTCCCTGAACCTGACGATGGTTGGATTCGAAATCCTTTCAGCTGTCAAGCAATTGAACAAATCCAAGGCCTCACAGAAGAAAAACAAGATAAGCTTGTGGATTTGTCGAGTTGTGGTACGATGAAGGACATTTTTAATGTCGAGAAAATAGCAGACTTCTGGGCAACAGCACGCAGGGATTACAAAGAACTTGGAGACAAGGCCATGAAAAATATCCTTCCGTTTGCAACAACCTATCGGTGTGAGCAAGCATTTTCTTTCATGTGCTTCCATGAAAAACAAATATAGGAATCGGTTTGACATGCGGTCGGATTTCAGAGTAAAAGTTACAAGTTTGGAATCTAACATTACAGAAATAATGGATTCTAAGGTTAAATTCAATGTATCTCATTAGTTGAGGAGTGAAAATTAGAACTAATAATGTACTTGTGTAGGTACTCCGTATTTTCACAAATAAATCCTAAATACCATTAGTTTGATTTATGTTTTCACATATTTTGGCTCTTTTTAGGTAACTTTAGGTTTGTTTAGATCTTTAGGAAATAGTGTGTGTCCTCGTCATTGTAATACCTTAATGAAGGGTCCTTGGAAAAATTTTGTTGGGAACCCCTGATATAGAGGATGTTTTAAACTTTTTAATAAAGTGCATTATCTCTCAAAATCCACGTAGGTACCTCAAACAAGTCTAAGCGCCTAACTACCAACAGCAAAATACTTAAAAAAAAGAAAATAGTTTGCTATACCTAATTATTCAGAGTGGCCCAAAAGTCTGGAAACGGCTAATTATCTCGTAAATTACTAGACTTAATTATACAAAATTTGAGATACCCCTATTTTGGGACACGGAGATTCCATATTTGGTATTTGCAATGTTGCCAGATTTTCAGTTTCTCTTATATTACTAGTAACTTTGGTTTTTCAATTGCATCACCCTGTGTATTCAGTCATTATTACAATTTCCTATTAAATACGAGTTCAACCATATGTAACACTTACGATTGTATGTAGTCTGGAAGGTCTTAAATACATAAAACAGAAGTCTGGCAACGCCTAAATTGTTTCAATACATTTTTTAATACTAACTATTTTCAAATACATTAAAACGTAACAATTGATAGTTTAGAATATTTTTTAAAATAATAGTTACATTATTAAGTGTTCAAAATGTGCTCCACTTGTGAGTTGACAGCACTCTAATCGATGGTAGAATGCGTCTACCACATTTCTCTATGATTATCTAGAAATTATTCGAGATTCATCGATAATTCATTGCCTTAGCTATGCAAGACTTGCTGGTTAAGTTTTGTAAACTGAATTTTTCAAGTATCTCTAATAAAAATAATCTTTAGGATTGAGATCGGGTGAACGTGGAGGCCATTCAATTCTACCTTGTCTACCAATTTATCGTCCGGGAAATATCTCATCTAAATAACGCCGAACATTTACACCAACTATCCGACGTTAAATTTCTTTCGATAAAAAATGGCCCAATTAAATAAGTACCTACTATAACTGACCATACATTTAATTTTTGTGGTCTTTAAGTATGGTTTTCACGCATTCAGTGTGAATTTCACACGAGTTCAACTACTCAATACGAGTTCAACCATATGTTCACTTGATTTTATGTAGTCTGAAAGATCTTAAATACAGAAAACAGTGCAAAATATGCAGATTTTAATAAATTTAAATATTTAAATGGAGAATGCTGTGATTTTGACATTTGTTCACCATTTAAATTATGAACTAAAATTGACAGTAGTTGTGGTTCAAAAAGTTCTGCAATTTAAATTGCTTCTCTAAAATGCCGTTCTCTAAACCGTTCTCCTATTCATAAGACGACGGTACAAAAAACTGTAAGGCGATTTGAGGAATCTGGAGAAGTAAAAGATAGATACCGATCAGGTTGACCGAAACGAGTTATCAATGACAACAAAACTTCAGATATAAGCAAAGTTTTGTTGAAGATCCACATACATCCCCAGGTAGGGTTGCACAAGTACATGATGTAGGTCATTCTTCAGTCTTACGTTTATTACGTAAAAATAAATTTAAATCATACAAAATTAACTTATTGCAAGAATTAAGTGAAGATGACTTTGGTCGTAAATTAGAGTTTACTGAGGTAATGATGGATCAAATTGAAAATTATTAAAATTTCGTTAACAGAATATGTTTTTCCGATGAAGCAACTTTTACACTGTGTGGAAATGTAAATCGACACAATTTAAGGTACTGGTGTGACGTAAATTCACACTGAAGACTGAATGCGTGAAAACCATACTCAAAGACCACAAAAATTAAATGTAGGGTCAGATATAGTAGTTACTTATTCAATTAGGACATTTTTTGTCGAAAGAAATTTAACGTCAGATAGTTGGTGTAAATGTTCGGCGATATTTAGATGAGATATTTCCTGGACGATAAATTGGTAGACAAGGTAGAATTGAATGGCCTCCACGTTCACCCGATTTCAATCCTAAAGATTATTTTTATTAGGGATACTTGAAAAATTCAGTTTACAAAACTTAACCAGCAAGTCTTGCAGAGTTAAGGCAGCGAATTATCAATGAATCTCAAATAATTTCTAGACAATCATGGAGAAATGTGGAAGACGCCTTCTACCATCGATTAGGGTGCTGTCAACTCACAAATTGAGCACATTTTGAACACTTAATAACGTAACTACTATGTTAAAAACATGTTCTAAACTATCAATTGTTACGTTTTAATGTATATAAAAATAGTTAGTATTAAAAAATTTATTGAAACAATTTAGGCGTTGCCAGATTTCGGTTTTATGTATTTATGACCTTCCAGATTACATAAAATCATAAGTGTTACATATGGTTGAACTCGTATTGAATAGGAGATTCCAATAATTCTAACTGGTAAGCAGGTTTTATGCGCAGGTAGGCGCAGCATAGGTAGGAGAAGAATGTCATGGTTGAGAAACCTCAGAGAGTGGTTTGCTTGCACTTCCATACAATTGTTCCGAGCGGCAGCCTCCAGGGTCAAAATTGCCATGATGATAGCCAACCTTCGTAGCGGAGATGGCACATGAAGAAGAAGCAGGTTTTGTATGTTTTCAATAAAATTGATAGTGTGTAAAATAATTTATTAATTAAGCTTAGTACACTTTCGACATAATAAATGTCATCATCAGAGATATCGTTAATTAGGCAATAAATACTTCATAGAAGGAAAATTGTGGACAAACAACATATTAAAAAACAAAGATCGGGCTCTCTAGGCCACAGATCTTGGGTCTAACCCTTATACATATGTATAATTCACATCAAATACTTAAAATAGAAAACATGGCTACCACATACAGCGACGACTACAGCTGTTTTTGACTTACATTTTTTGATGTAAGATATCTTACTTCTTAGATCTTACTTCAAAAAATGTAAGTCAAAAACAGCTGTTGTCGTCGCTCTATGTGGTAGCCATGTTTTCTTTTTTAAGTATTTGATGTGAATTATACATATGTATAAGGGTTAGACCCAAGATCTGTGTCCTAGAGAGCCCGATCTTTGTTTTTTAATATGTTGTTTGTCCACAATTTTCCTTTTATGAAGTATTTATTGCCTAATTGACGATAGCTCTGATTATGACATTTATTATGTCGAAAGTATACTAACCTTAATTAATAAATTATTTTACACACTATCAATTTTATTGAAAATATACAAAACCTGCTTACCAGTTAGACCTATTTAGAAGTGAGTACAAGTCTTACAGTCTTTTTCGATTCCAATAATGACTGAATATACAGGGTGATGTATTTGAAAAACCAAAGTTACTAATAATATAAGAAAAATGGCAAATCTGGCAATATTGTAAATATTAAATATGGAATCTCCGTATCTCAAAATAGGTGTTCCTCAAATTTTGTACAATTATGATTAGCATTTTACGAGATAATTAGCCGTTTACCAGACTTTTGGGTCCCTCTGTATGCGCCAAAAGACACCGTTGCTGTTGTCAGATTTACTTATACTAGTTTTGATAACTTACCCTATTTAAATCTAATAACGTTCCAAAATCTGATAACTTAAAGCGCGTTCCATAAATCATTATATTAGAATCTTTCACGTTTTTATGTATTAGTGATTTGTTATGCAGATAGAGCAAGGCCTTGCATATATCGAATAAGCAATCCCATAACATAAGTTCTTGTATACTATTTTTTTCAGCATAATCCAAAAGGCTCATTTGGCAAACCTCTACCATCATATATACCTCCTCACACTCTTCCCATGCCATATAAAATTTAACGCAGTTTTGGTTGATTCCAACTTTTTCATTATTACGAATTTCAGCATATTTCATGTTGGAAGGTGTTGTACTTTTAAACTTTTTTATAGCATATTTTGTATTGCTAAATTTATTTGTAGCCTTGTAGACTATTCCAAAAGTGCCTTCTCCTACTTTGTTGGACGATGTGTAAATTTGATTATAGTAGGTTTCCTTGAGTGATGCATCATAATTTATATCCAGATCCACTAAAATAAAAAAACATATTTAGTTAATTTTATTAAATACTTAAGTGTTAGACATTGGATATGGTAATACAATATAGAAGAAAACCTCTTTAAGTCTATAAGTTCTTCACATCTCTCTCTCTCTCTCTCTCTATATATATATATATATATATATATATATAATCTATATATATATATACATAATATATAATATATATATATATATATATATATATATATATATATACAATTTATTGTGTTGGAATATCGGGTATGTGGTCTGTTATTATTAAAAAAAAACTCTTTTCGCTGATTTTTCTCAGCTTCATCAGGAGACAACTAAAAATTTGAATAAAAGTTATATAAAAATCAGTTTAAATAAAAAGTAAGTGAGTCATTTTTTATTTAAACTGATTTTTATATAACTTTTATTCAAATTTTTAGTCGTCTCCTGATGAAGCTGACAAAAAATCAGCGAAATATAGAAGATTAAAAGAAAAAAAGAGATTTTTTTTAATAATAACAGACCGCATACCCGATATTCCAACACAATAAATTGTTTTTTTACGTTTCGTCGATAATCTTACCAGTTTTGCTATATATATATATATATATATATATATATATATATATATATATATATATATATATATGTATATATGTATATATTGAAAAAGTTGTATTTTTTTATTTTTATTTTTATTTATAATAAATGTTGTAATTTTTAAAATATGTGGTTCGTTGTTTAATTTAATATATACCTCAGCTAGCTCAATTATGTGTTCTAAGGAATCTATCACTGTGTGACGTCGACTCTGTAGTCTCCTGGTAGAGTTCAAAAAGAAATTAAACCAAAATTTACTTTAGACTTTTGATAAATTAACCCAAATGAAGCACGTTATTTATTAATATTAAACAAATTTAATATAAACAATAAAATTCGTCTGCAACTTGGGTTGCCTTTAAAAATTTACAAAAATAGGAATCGTGTAAATCTTAATGTGGTTTAGTGTCGTGACAATAAAAATTTATTACAGAATGTGGAGACTCTCTACAAGTACATACCTAAAAACTAAATAAATATTGCAACTTTATAAAGTGTTTAAATGAACTATAAAGAAAAAGAAACTAAACACTTTATTCCGCTGACTTTAAACTTGCATTCAGATATAATCAAAATTTCAAATGATCCCCAAAATTATTATCCAACCTCACTTTAAAACAGTTCTGATTTCTTTAAAGAAAACTAACTACTGACAAAATAATCGGTGAAACTGGAATATCAATCCTCTCTTCGGAAGTTAAGGTACGTACTATCTATTTTTAATTTAATGATCATTAATATTTTCAATTTTTAAGGCCTATCGCAATTATGTTAATTTATGATTTTTAATTTTCTCAATTTAAATGACATTTCTGTACTCCAAAATAATTTATAAGTCAAATTGTTTCTCTTACTCTCTGGAACAAATTCTGGATATCTCTGCTGTGGAAACTGTGGAAAAACTAAAATTCTAATTAGACGAGTTAAAAAAACACTCCCGACCTATTCCACAGTTTCAGGGCTCCCCTTCGTCGAAAAATCCTCGTCGGCCTTCTCCAAAAAAACCAATTATCCGTTGCTAACAGCAACCAACTTTCCTTTTTTCATTTTCGTCTTCTATTTTTTTAAACCATAAAACTGTTCTGTTCTGACACATTTGTCAATCCACATTAATTTCTCATAATCACTTTAATCACATCTAATTTGGGAATTTATAAAAAAAATGTTCAGATATAAAACTTATTCTATTACAATACTTATACAATTTATTCTTTTCATCTCCACATCATTGTAATTTCTTATTTAACAAAACCCCTATTAATTTAGCTCCCACAGACTTGCTTGACAGTTTATTTTCTGACGTTTTTTTAAAATTTCTATGTTTAAATATTTTTTAAGAATTCTTCTTTTTTTTTCTTTTTAAGGTTTAGACGATTCACTAGGTAACTATACTATTCAGAAATTATTAACACTATACCAGGTAAGTCAAAATTAATTTATTTAACAATTTACTAATCTTTTTCTCTCTTTTATTTCAGAGTCGAACCCACATTGTGATGGCTTCATGAAATTCATGAACAACAAACTCATATAAAAATCCATATAAGTTGTATCCTTTTTAACATATTGAAATCATTTCAATATATATATATATATATATATATATATATATATATATATATATATATATATTAGGGTTTTTCTTTCGAAAATGTATTAAGAAAGGTATTAATTATTACTGATAAAAAGATAACCATTTTATTTAACATGCATTTAATATTGTTATAAAAGTTCAGGAATATAATTTTTTTTTCGTAAATATATTAAGAAAGGTTTGTTAAAAAAGTAAAAAAAAGTAAACATTTTTTTTAACATACATTTAATATTGCACTTAACAACAATTAAATTCGGTTGTCGATTAACATTCGTCGAGTGTACATCTAAAACAATTAGGCAGTGTAAATTATCAATACCAGTTTTTATTTAATATTTGTAGTTGGGTCTATTAAACTATTAGGTTTGTGTGTGTGGTGTGTGTGTGTGTGTGTGTGTGTGGTGTGTGTGGTGTGTGTGTGTGTGTGTGTGTGTGTGTGTGTGTTTAACACAACATGGAAATTGATGACGATTGGAATATCCCACCAGATCGGGGAAGGAAGGAAAGTCAGTATGAAAATCTACATCTAAATAATAAATATCAAAACGGCAATAACAAGGTAAGCGAAATATCTATTGAAAAGAATTATTATTCACTTGGAGATCAGGGACCGTACTATGTTTTCGTAGAAAATATACAAGGAATATAGGTAAATTGCATATAATAGGAGCCGCAAATTAAACATAACATTGTTAATATTTCAATAATTGGTAGAAATAAACTGAAAGTACAATGTACCTAATACATTTTTGGCCGCAAATAAATTAGATTAATCTAAAACATTATCGGATAAAAACTGTGATGCATATATACCTACTTTTTACACACAATAACGAGGTGTTATTAGACATGTAGATACTGATATATCTGAACTTGAATTAAAAGGTTTAATAAAGGTAAATTTGGTAAGGTGGTTACAGTTACAAAGGTTAAGCGAATGTTAGAAACTAGAGGATAAATTAATTCCTACGGGGACTGTTATTGTCTCTTTTAAGGGACAAACAATTCCTAGTCAAGTAGTAAAAAAAAAAATTGTTTATGATGTCGAAACATATATTCCTAAAATAATACAATGTTTAAAATGTTTGAGTTATGGACATCTAAGCAGTGTTGTGGTAAGGAAAGATGTAAGTTATGCGGTAATGAACATATTAGTGATACTTGCGAGAAACGAAACATCTCTTCGTGTATTTTTTGTACAGGCAATCATTCTGCTACCGATAAATTTAAATGTCCAGAATTTTTCGAACAAAAATCAATTAAACGGTTAATAGCAACAGAAAACATAAGTTATGAGGAAGCCCTTATTAGGCATAAATCAAGATATGCATCAGCTACCAAATCTCCCACAGAGGGACCTAAATATACAGTCAATGTAAAAAAAAAGAGAATCGCAACAAGTACATCATTACCAGATCCCATAAACCAAGAGCATAGAGATATAACAACCCTTCCAACTATCCCCTCTAGACCCGTATATGAAAGTTTTAGAAATATTCCGCAATATCACAAGGTACCTTTTAGTCAGCCGAGTACTTCTTCTTTCACTCACTTTGATGCCGCATGTATACAGAGCAACACAATAATGGAATCAATTCTAAAAGTTATAACAGAATATATACCAACAGATGATAAGCAAATGTTAAATTCAATTAAAACGATATTTTACCAATTCTTGATAACATTCAATAATAAATTCAATATCCTTCAGAATAATATAGGATCATTAATACACAATAAAGGGTTACTAGAAAAATTTTTGTTTGATAATAATATTCATTTGAGTATTTTAAGTGAAACTTGGTTAAAGAAACATTTGAAACCAAATTTTAATGGGTATCATTTGTTTCGTTCAGATAGAGAGGATGTATATGGTAGTGTAGGTATTCTTCTAAAGAAAAATATTGCTTTTAACAATACAAAGAGTTTTATGAGTAATGAAGGTTTAATGATTGTCTCTCTATTTCTTCAAAATAGAGCTTTTAGAGTTAGGATAAACAACACAACATCAGATATAATGTATCCAGAAAACTACATTCCTCAAGGCTCGGTTATAAGTCTACGCTCTTTATAGTCAGAATCAATTATATTCTCAAAAATCTTAAATCGCCTATAAAGGCACGCGTCTACGCGGATGCTCTTGTAGTTTTTTGCAAAGGTAAAAATATGCAATATATATTTTGTCACACATAGAACTTCATACACAACTTAGAACACTGGTCACAAAAAACAGGTTTCTGTTTTTCCACTGAAAAAATTCGTTTCATCCTGTCTTCTAAGAAAAATGTCACGGACACCCCCAACCTAAGACTATGTCTAAGCTGAAAACTTCATATAACAAATTTGATCTTATCTTGTCACAAGCGATTAAATCTTCTAAAAACTCTAGCCAATAAAGAATGGGGTGCGGATCGCCAAACACTTTTAATGTTATCTTCTTCTTTGTGTGCCGTGCTTGTATTCAAGCGTTGGCTATCGTCATATTGACAAGCTGATGAAATGATTCTCGGTCGGCAGCTAGATGAAACAGTTCCTCGACCGTTCGACCTGTCCATTATCTAATGTTACGCAGCCAGGACAGTTGTTTTCTTCTGACCCAACATTTTCCTTCGATTTTGTCCTGAATGATTAACCGGAGTAAGTGATATTTAGGTCCTCTCATATGACCGAAGTATTGGACCTTTCTCATTTTGATGATGTTGATCTTTGTGCACGGTCTCTAGCACGCGTTCGTTAGATATGTGTACTGTCCACGGGATTCTGAGCATGCGACAGTAACACCATAACTCAAACGCTTCTAATTTGTTAAGCTTTGTTATTTTTGTTGTCCAGGTTTCACATCCGTAGAAGAAAGTATACCAGACGTAGCACTTCAATACTCTTAGACGTGTGGTCAACGACAGACTTCTACTGCATGCAATTTAATGTCATAGAGAATATTAATCAGATCAAAATGCATTCATTGAACCAAAGCCACGAAGCAAAAGTAGAAGAAAGTATACCAGACGTAGCACTTCAATACTCTTAGACGTGTGGTCAACGACAGACTTCTACTGCATGCAATTTAATGTCATAGAGAATATTAATCAGATCAAAATGCATTCATTGAACCAAAGCCACGAAGCAAAAACCAAAAACTCAACAAGAAAACAAGAGAAATTTGGAGATAGTAAAAGCTTTCAACAACGAAAAGCAGGTATACACCCAAACTTAGTTTTATCTCATATTATTTCGACATCAAGTTTCGACGAGACATAAAGAAACATTTAAAAACCTTAAAATCGCAATCAATCGAGACCGAACACTCTCGCTTTTTCACAATTGAAGAAATAGATATCGCTCTTAAAGACGTTTTCCCGGGTAAAGCTCCAGATTTTGACGACATCCACCCCGAATTCATACTTATTTGCGAGAAATACACAAAAACCTGGTTATCACATTTCCTCAGAAACATAATTCAGATCGGCAGGTTTTAGACCAAATCGAGGATGCACAGACCAGGTGATCTATCTGTACTTACATATAAGCCGGCTTTCAAAGAAAACTAAAGAGTTCTGCTGCGTTCATAGATCTGTCAGCAGCTTTCGACACCGTCTGGCGAGAAATAATGATTTATAAACTCTTATGCACTATTCCTTGCAAATTCACTGCTAGATTAATAGAAAATATGCTCACAGACAGAGTATTTTAAGTAAATATAGGATCCGAAGTAAGCACCCACAGAAAGCTCAAAAATGGTCTGCCACAAGGCTTGGTACTCACACCACTGCTTTTAAGCTTTTATATCGCAGACATGCCAACAACAACATCAACAAGGTTTGGCTATGCTGATAACTGGGCTTTATTAACCCAAACAAAGTCACTAGAAGAAACTGAAGAGATTCTTACGGAAGACCAAGAGGTTATGGGAAATTACTTTCAAAAATAGAGACTTCGTCCCAATGCCTCCAAGACCGAAGTAACCTGCTTCCACCTAAACCACTTTCACGACTCAACTACAATAAACGTCCAAAATATGTAGGCGTGGCCTCGGTTAGAACGTTAAGCTTTAGACAACATTTAAGAATAGTTGCCGAGAAACTAAAAACCAGAAATAACATCATTCAGAAGATCTGCGACACAACATGGAGGGCATCAGCATCCACATTCAGGTCTTCAGGCTTAGCTGTTGTTTATTCCGTAGCTGAATACTGCGCGCCAATATAGATCAACAGAAATATAGATGTCCAACTAAATAACATCATGAGAATGATCGCTGGAATAATCAAATGTACACCAACACATTAACTACCAGTGCTGAGCGACATTCCATTACCACATCTTCGCCGACTCAATCTGCTTACCAAAGAATATTACAAAATCTTAAGCAACACGGCCCTGCCAATTCATAAATATATAGAAGATGCAACCAAAAGTCGCCTGCGCTCCAGAAAATCTCGAAACTGCAAAATCAGCTGCAGCCACAGGGTTGAACATGATCACCAAATGGATCCATGAATAGTCGACAGCTCAACCAAATACAGCCTTACCTTGCAACACAGAGACACCTCCTGGATTTGACCTACCACGTAAAATCTGGTGCACATTTAACCGCATCATGACTCAACATGGTCGATGTGCAGATATGTTGCACAAATATGCCAAGCTACCATCACCGTCATGAAGCTGCGGCGAGGTCCAATCTATCAAGCACATAACGGAGGAGTGCCACCAGCGAGCCTAGGAGGGCAGTTCACAAGACTTCCTGTTTGCGACGATCGAGTCGATCAACTATATAAACAACCTCGACGTTTGCCTAAAAACTGGGCATGATTTAAATATTTTTAAATCGAGTCAATTTTAACGTTTATTGTAATGTTTACTGTAGTATTATAGATGTGTCTAAATGCCATAAACTAAATAAATAAATAAATAGCAGAGACTGACGCAGAGGATGGTACTGATGATCAAATCATCATCAGTCATCAATCATCGTCATGTCCTTATCATTCACCATACATATTTTGCCTCCTATATAGAAAACCGCATCTGTAACACCGATTTTTAAAAAAGGGAACAAATTGGATCCTAATAACTATCGTCCTATCAGCTTAACACCTATAGTATCTAAGATAATGGAATCTATTATTACCGAGATAATTTCTGATTTTCTGCAAAATGAACTGGTTATGCCAGAACAGCAGCATGGTTTTGTAAAAGGACGTTCTACAATGACAAATCTTCTCTGGTGTGTCAATGAATGGTCAAGAGCATTAGACAGAAAAGCCACGGTAGACCTTATTTACCTCGATTTTGGGTTTTGGGCTCACTTTTATTCATAGCATACTCAAGTGATCTACAATTTTACATTAAATGCAACAAAGTTATCTATGCAGATGACACGAAGATATTTTCCGATCCCTCCGTAAATTTCCAGTTACTACAAGATGATCTTGATTGTATATCGGAATGGTGCTCTACTTAGATGCTGCCTCTTAATGTGGACAAATGTATAGTTGTTCACATCATTTTGGGTTTACAACCCTGTGTGGATCCTAGCCTCCCCAAGAATTCTCTTCCAGTCGTCCCTATCCATCGCCTTCCTCCGCCAAGCACGTATTTCCATATTTCTCATATCTTGGTCTATGTTATCTAGGAATCTTGTTCTGGGTCTTCCTCTTCTTCTTTGACCAATAGGTCTATCAAGGAGCGTTTTTCTAGCTGGGTCGGTTTGCTCCATCCGCATTACATGGCCTACCCACCTCAGACGTCCTATCTTAATGTGTTTTACGATATCTGGTTACTGGTATATTCTATAGAGTTCGAAGTTGTATCGTCTTCTCCAGACACCATTTTCATTTACCGCTCCATAGATTCGCCTCAGTATTTTTCTTTCGAAACATCCTAACATGTTTTCATTGCTTTTTGTTAAAGTCCAGGTTTCTGAACCATATGTTAGGACTGGGCGTATTATTGTTTTGTAGAGTTTTACTTTTGTATTTTTTGATATAGCTGTAGATTTAAAAAGGAGATTAAGCCCAAAATAGCATCTATTAGCCGTGCAAATTCTGCGGTTTATCTCTGCGGTAATGTCATTTTCAGTATTGACGAGCGTTCCCAGGTATACAAATTCGTTAACTGCTTCGATGACGTCGTTTTCTATAACAAGTGGCCGTCGTATTTGTGGTTGCGGACCTATTTTCATGTATTTCGTTTTATTAATGTTTATTATTAAACCCATTTTTGTAGCCGCTTCCTTTAGTGCTACATACGCCTCTCGTGCTGCGTTTTCCGTTCTGCCAACAATATTGATATCATCAGCATATGCTAGGATTTGCACAGATTTGTTATATATTGAACCGGTAGTTGTGATTTGTGACGTACGTATTACTTTTTCCAGAGCTAGATTGAATAGTATACAGGAGAGTGGGTCTCCCTGACGTAGCCCGTTATTTGTATTAAAAGGTTCAGAGAGTTCCCCTGGATTCGTACTCTGCATTCAACTTTTTCAAGGGTTAGTTTGGTTAGACTTACCAACTGATTTGGTACTCCCAGGTCTATCATTGCTCTAAACAATTCTCTTCTATTTACAGAGTCGTAGGCTGCCTTGTAGTCTATAAATATGTGGTGCGTGTCTACACCGTATTCCAGGTTTTCTCTAGAATTTGTCTCAGGGTTGAAATCTGATGAATTGTTGATTTACCACCTCTGAAACCATCCTGGTATTGTCCTATTATTTGCTCTGCATACGGTGCCATACGATGGCATAGTATATTGGAGAATATTTTATACGCTGCATTTAGGAGCGTAATTCCTCGATAGTTGGAGCATTCAAAAAAATCTCCCTATTTGTGTATGATGCAAAGTATTCCAATATTCCAATCATTGGGGAGGGACTTCTGTATCCATATTTTTTTTATAAGCTGCTGTAGCGCTATTATGATATCGTGGCCACCTTCTTTATATAATTCCGCTGGAAAATTATCTATTCCGGGTGATTTGTTTCTGGCTAGTTTGTTTACAGCGTCTTTAACTTCCAGGATCGTTGGTGGATTCTCCTCCCTCTCGTCTGCTCCGCTTATCTCACAGCTTTCGTCTTCTGAGCTTTCTTCTTCTTCCTCTGTATTAAGTATCTGGTTAAAATATTCCGTACATCGATTTAGTACGTCTGTTCTTGTTGTTAATAGATCGCCATTCAAGCTTCTACATTGATTTGTGTTTACCTTGAAATCTATTCTGTTGATGTTAACTTTCTTATAGAATGTTCTGAATTCTTTCTCTCTATTGAGGTTTTCTATATATTGAAGTTCCTTTTTTAAGTAGTTTCGTTTCTTCATTCTGTGTATTTTCTTTCCTTCTCTTTCTTTGTCTAGTAATTCTCTACACTTGTTCTAGTCCGGCGGATAAGCATTTTTGCATAAGCTTCATTTTTTTTTATGTGTTGCGTCTTTGCATTCATCTGTAGTTCTTCACATGGGTAAAAATAATCTGTGTCTTCCGTACTCTATTATTGGGCGCGTGTTAAAAACAGTGAAATCACATAATGATCTAGGTGTTATAATTTATAACAATCTAAGTTGGTCGGAACATATTTTGCATATTTCTAAAAAAGCTAACAGTAAATTATATCTACTAAATAAAATGTTTGAGAAAGTGTCATTTATGAGCTCAGTTCATCTGTATAAACTGTACATTCTTCCAGTTCTGGAATATTGCGAAACTGGTGTCCGGTATTAGTGCGCGATCGTAATATTGTCGAAAACGTACAGCGGCAGTGCACTAGGATGTCTTTTGGTGGATCAAGACCTACGTATACAGAAAGACTGAATATGGCCAATCTCACTACATTTGAACAACGTCGACTTCGAGGCGATTTAATTATTACGTTTCGGATAGTAAAATACAACTTTGGAAATGTGGGGGATATGTTTATATTAGACAATGACAATCGTTTTCGTGGCCACAAACTTAAGTTTAAAAAGGAAACTTTTTTAACAACAACTAGACAATTTTTTTTTGTAATCGAGTGTTCTCGATATGGAATAGTCATCCGGCTGAGATCATAGATGCTCCATCTGTCAATATTTTCAAAAATAAACTGGATGACCATTTGTTCCATAGTTGAAGATTTAATTTGTACTAAACACTTACTATTACCTATGTTTTTGTATATTTATTTAGTTAGTTAGTGCTTAATATGTAACTATTGTAATGTAACCATTTAATTACACACTATATAACATTGTAATCACATGGGCATATGGGTTTTGCGACCCCTGTTCAAATTTATTGTAAAATAAATAAATAAATAAATCCCCAAAACTTAATAAAAAATATTATGTATTATTATTATTACTAGTAAGGATTTAATATTACTTTCGCTTTTTTATCTAGCAATATAAATCTACTTAAATGTCAGATTTTTGTAACGTTATTTTATTATAATAAAAGATTGTTTCTAATTCTTTCTAAATTACTTTAAGTGCTACAATTTGTCGCCAAAATGGCGCATGTGTGTACTTACGTTATATATTTTAAAAAGACTTTAAAATTTTTGAACCTGTATAGTAAATTTAGTATCAATTAACCTCTAAAACTATTCAAAAACTTATATTGGTTTTTATTAAAATATATATCTCAAAAAACATCCTGGAACATTTTGTATGATTTAATATAAGTTTAACCAGGTTAAATTAAAAACATGTTTTTTCTACAAATCGTTTTTGGTGACTTACGTTACTTTGCCAAAAATGTACCGATATACATATAAATATATAGCCGATATGTAATAGTAGTAATTAAATTATTCATATAAAAACTTACCCCTTATATTAATATATGCCGGTCTTGCTTTTTGCTTGCTACGTGTATTATATGCGGGACCACACGCTAGATTTTTCTTCTGATCATCATCTTTCTACAAACCAATAGTAAATAGCAAGAATTCGAAATATAAATCTGTTGATTTTCTGTTAAATAAGTAATTTTTTATGTGGTACGGGTTAAACTACTATGCCAATTAAGTTAGGTTTTTCCTCTGCATCACTGTATAGACAAGTTTGGAAGTTGACATGTGCAGTCTTAGTATGGTAAAATTGATCCAAAAAAGACCTAACCACGACATCCACGATAAAAATTTTCCTCTAACACCAAATTGTTCGATAATATAGTCCATATATTATTCGGTAAAAAGTTATACCATTTTGAGCGTCGGGTTTGGGGGAGAGATGGGGGCAGGAAGTTTTCAGGAGAAGTCAATCTAAAGTTTTTTAGCTTACTTAGTGTACACGCACCTACGGAAGAAAAGGAGGATCATGAAAAAGATGAATTATATGACACCTTAGACAAAGAATATGATCGATGTCCACGTCATGACGTGAAAATCATTGCTGGGGACCTTAATGCAAAAATTGGCAAAGAGCAATTTTTCCAGCCAACTATAGGACGTGAGAGCGTACATGAAGAGTCAAATGATAACGGGTTCAGACTAATAAACTTTGCAAGTACTAAAACATGATAGTAGGAGGAACAAAATTTCCCCATAAAATGATACACAAAGGAACATGGAAATCCCCTGATAACGAAACCATTAACCAGATAGATCACATCCTGATAGATGCAAGGCACTCTTCCGATCTCATAGACGTCAGAAGCTACCGAGGCCCAAACATTGACAGTGACCACTTTCTTGTAATGGCAAAAATCAGAGAAAGAATATCAAACCTAAAGAAAGATAAACACACGAAACAAGACAGAATTAATGTTGATAATCTGTGCATTGAAACCGTTGCGAGAGAGTATAGGAGACAAATGGACGAGGAAATGGAGAGCCTGAAGGTGGGGGAAAATGTGGATGAACTGTGGACAAAATGTAAAAACATAATAACTGGGAAAGCAAAAAAAATATTGGGGAAAACCAAACAAGTTAAAGAAAACAAATGGTTTGACAAGGAGTGCCAAGAAGCAACAGATAACAAAAACAGGGCATACCTAAAGATAAATCAAGCTGGATGCACAAGAAGAGCAAAGGAAGAATACCGGACCCTAAGAAGAAAAGAAAAACGATTACATAGAAGAAAAAAAGACAATTTGAGCAAAAGCAGTTGGAAAACACAGAATGGCTAAGAAATCAAAATGAAACTCGAAAGTTCTACAGAAATCTAAACATAATGCGCGAAGAGTTTAAGCCAAGAATAAGGAGCTGTAAGGATGTAGAAGGAAACATCCTAAATGATACGGCCTCAATCCTAAACAGATGGGTTGAATTTTTCGATGCAAAATATAATGGCCACCATATCGAAGAAGCAGATATCATCCTAGCAAATCGAAATAATTGGAATCCTTTCAACCCAAACGAAAGACCACCTACCATCGAAGACGTTGCTCAAGCTATTAAAAAGCTTAAAAATAATAAATCACCAGGAGTTAATCAAATTTGCAGTGCGTTCTACAAGAATGGTGGCGATGCCCTACTACAGACACTGCATAAGCTTTTACTTCTTGTTTGGCATAATGAGACCATGCCTTGTGAATGGTCTCAAGGCGTGATATGTCCGTTACATAAAAAAGGTGATCAGCTCCAGTGTGACAACTATAGAGGTATAACCCTGTTAACAACTGCTTACAAAATACTAGCAAATATTCTCTACGAAAGGCTGCAAGTTTACACAGTGGGCATAGTTGGTAAATATCAAGGTAGATTCACTCCAGAAAAATCAACAATTGACCAGATTCATTCAATAAGACAGATTCTCGAGAAAACATTAGAATTCAATATTGAAACCCATCACCTATTCGTCGACTTCAAGGCCGCTTACGACAGTGTCAAGAGAACAGTGCTATACCAATCAATGCATGAGTTTGGTATACCAGAGAAATTTATCCGACTAACGAGAATGACAATGTCTAACTTAGAAGCCACTGTTAGAATACAGGAAGAGAGTTCTAGATCCTTTGAGATAAAGGATGGACTCAGACAAGGGGATGCTCTGGCTTGCCTCCTATTTAATATTGCCTTAGAAAAGGCAGTCTGAGATACACGAATTAGGGATGGCGGTACTATTTACAATAGATCGATACAAGTCTTAGCATATGCTGATGACATTGACATAGTAGGGCGTAGCAAGCGAGATGTTGAGCAATATCTCCTAGAATTGGAAACAGCTGCGAAACAGGTCGGTCTAGTCATCAACGAAGACAAAACCAAGTACATGTTGGTTACAAAGGATCCGATAGCAAATCAAGAACGAGAAACAGTCTTTGGAAGTCATACCTTTGGACGTGTTGACAACTTCACATACCTTGGGTCGCTATTGACTGCTACCAATAAAACAAGCGAAGAAGTCAAAAGACGAATAAATCTTACAAATAGGGCATACTATGAAGTCCAAAAGCATTTCCACTCAAGAAACATTCAAAGAAGAACTAAAATTATTATGTACAAAACATTGCTGAGGCCGGTCCTCACATATGGAGCAGAAACATGGACTCTAACGCAGAAAGACAAAAGACTTTTGGGAATATTTGAGCGTAAAATACTCCGCAAAATATTTGGAGCTGTAAACGACCAAGGGCAGTGGCGCAGAAGATATAATTTTGAATTGTATCAGCTCTTTGATGAGCCAGATGTCATAACGTTCATTAAAACACAGCGACTTAGATGGGCTGGACACATAATACGAATGTCAGAAAATACGATTGCTAAAAAGCTAACCACAGGAACACCTGTAGGAAAAAGAAGCAAAGGCCGACCGCGAATTAGATGGTTAGATGGAGTTGAAACCGACTTACAAATATTAAAAATCAGAAGATGGCAACATGTTGCCAAAAACCGAACAGAATGGCGACGAATCTTAGAGCAGGCCAAGATCCACAGAGGATTGTCGAGCCAAAGATGATGATGAAGTAATTTTTTATGTGGTACGGGTTAAACTACTATGCCAATTAAGTTAGGTTTTTCCTCTGCATCACTGTATAGACGGGATTGGGAGTTGACATGTGCAGTCTTAGTATGGTAAAATTGATCCAAAAAAGACCTAACCACGACATCCACGATAAAAATTTTCCTCTAACACCAAATTAAAAATTATACCATTTTGAGCGTCGGGTTTGGGGGAGAGATGGGGGTAGGAAGTTTTCAGGAGAAGTCAATCTAAAGTTTCGAATTCTTTAAAAAGGTTGATGCACAATGTGCACAACAGCAATTGATGACCATTTTTTGGTTCATAATTCTACACGAAATCGCTCATTGACATCGATGTACCTCAGAAATGAGCTACTAAATGTTATTGTGAGTTCAAGAATAGTTAGACGAAAATTAAAAGAGGAAAACTTAAAGCTTAGACGCCCTGCCAAAGTTTCACGTCTTCTCCAAAATCATAAAGCTCGTTGTTTAGAATTTGCAAAAACACATATAACCATAACTGGAAAAATGATATTGTCACTGTTGAGACAATAATCCTATTATGGAAGCCAGATTGTCGAAACCACCAACTCTACAGAAGAGTTAGAAAACGATTCGCCATCTGCAATCTCGCTCAAACCGTTAGTTTTGGAGGTGGTGGCATAAGGCTTTGAGGAAGTATTAGTTGGGAGAGACGTAACCGCACTTGTAGAAGTGATTGTACGAATAACTGGTAACTCTTACGTTCAAAACATTATGCAAGATCATGTTTTGCCATATGAGGGTAACATTGGATATGACAGATTTATGATATTGCACGATAATGTTCGACCACATCGCTGCAATAGTGAGTAATAATTGTCTTGATGAGGTCAAAATATTAGAAAATTGAATTGGCCACTAGTAGACTTCGGCAAATATGCAAATAAAAATGTAGAAAATATGCGCATAAATATGCACGTGTTTACCCGAAAATATGCAAATATTTTACAAAATATGCATACAAATAAATAAAAAAATCGTAAAATAGTAACAATTTTATTTAAAAAAAAAGTGTACATAACTAAATATTTCCTACTATTCATTAAGATTTACATTTATTTTAAGTAACTACATCATTTTTAAGTATGAATAAACTTATTTAGAATTATGGTAACAATAAATGACCAAGTGGTGTTCAAAATTTTCTAACAAAAACTTGTGGCTTCAGTCTGAGTACATATATATTATATATGGAAAAACTTCGTTCAACACCAACTGATATAACGGTAGCATTTTTCAAACTAACCAAAACATTTGGTTCTTGTTTAGAATCCAAAAGAGATTGGGAACTTTCATCTGTTAACGTATCAATTATGTTCTTTATTTTAACAAAATGATATGCATAAAAATTAGCTGCTTCTAACCATGTTCCCCATCGCGTTAAAATAGGTTGTGGTGGAAGAGGAATGTTAGGTAGCATTTCTTTATAAAGTTGAATTCTTATAGGAGATTTAAGAAATACTTTTTTGACACTGGATATCATGGTATTTACAAGAGGAAACTTTTTTCGTATTTCCTCTGCAACTCTGTTTAATCCATGCGCTACACAAGTAACATGTATTAAATCTGAGGAAAAATATTTTTAAATTTTGTCCTGCTTTCACCATATAAGGAGCAGCATCCGATAAAATAAGCAGTAATTTATTAGAAGGAATAGTTGTCAGAAGAAAAAAAGTTGCTAATGTTTCTTGTATAAAACGCGAAATTGTTAAAGCATTTGTTTTCTCAAGTTGCTGGCATGAAATAAGATGAGATTTTGGTAAGGTATCTTCTTTAAGAACACCAATCAATAAATGAGCAATATACTTTCCTGAGGAATCAGTGGTTTCGTCTACAGATATGTAAAAATAATTATCTGCAATTTCTTTCTTAATATTAATTAACACCGACGAGTATAGCCCGTTCACATTATTTCTTCTTAGAGACCGATCACTTGGAACATTAAGTTTGCAATATTTTTTTAGAAACGAACTAAAATTTACATTTGCTAATTTTGAAAGCGGTATGTTTGCAGACACTAATGCGCGACACAAGTCTTCATTAAAAGTTTCTTGCTCATCTAATTTTTTTGAAGTAGATTGGAAACATTTTGCCATTGAAGTTTGATGTTTTCCTCCTATTTTTCCGTTTTTTGCAATGTGTGAAGCAGTTCTCACATGTTGGTCTATCTGAAATTTCTTCTCACATGCTATCTATAAATAAAAATAAAAACCTTTATTTTAACCCAACCTTTAAAATATAAAAATATACAAGGTGTTTTTGGTTAATCAAGTAACTGGTTTGGAAAAAAAAATACTCGCTGTGTGTTTTAAATGCAGTATTAATCCACAAATTAGTTTTTGTTACTAACCATTAGTACATCATATAACTTATTTTAAAATTCAACAAAAGTTTTTTTTTTGTTAATTCAATTACAATAAAAATAATTGTGTTAGAATAGCTGACTTCATAAAAAAAAGTAAAGGTGAAAAATTTTTCTAAATACACACCATTGTATTGTACCATGGACAATTTTTTCTCATTAAAGGAAGCTATTTTTCATTTAAAAACAACCTACGAGTACTAAATTTCAAGTAAATACGTTTATTGGTTTTAAAGTTATTGTTGTTATTAAGCTAAAAGAATTTAATTTTTTTTAATTTTAACACCCTGTATCTCGAAAAGTAAATAAGTTTGACCCCTCATTAACTATATCGTTTTGTTCAATTTTTCGAGAAGTATCTACAGTCAAACGTTGTAAGTGTCATTTGGAAACACCCTGTATGTATGAAATATTAGATATTTAACAGAAAATATTAGATACTTACAATTTTGCCACAGACTGAACAGTAGATTTTTCCCATATCCATAGACAGCTCTTTATAAGGTTTAATCCAAGTTGAAGCAATGGTTGTTTTAGGCATTATAAAATCACAATCTTCCTTTTTGTTACGCACAACAAGTGTTTACGCTTTGAATATCAAAACAAAAATGATTTACAAATCTGAGCATCAAATTAGAAATGTTTAGGTACCTAATTCAATAAACTGGGAGATTTTGGAAAATCCCTAAATTAGTAACAAACCTATTAGCCGTTTACCTGCTGTTAAGATACAATAAATTGTAGATAGATTTGGGGATTAGATCATAAAATGCAAATGAGCGAACCCTTAGCGATTATCCAATAACTGAATGCCTCAGTGACCGAGACTTTCTAAGAATATTGAGGGCTACTTAAATTGATCTTCTTTGAAATTGTAAATGTTTTGTACCTGTAGAGATTACTTACTTAGATCATTTCTTGATTAAAATGAATACAAAATTTTATACAAGAATTGAAATAAATTGGTATGTTTAAAAATTTTCAAATACAGTATAAAAATCTGAACTTTTATGCACTTTATGCAAACTTTGATACAAATATGCCAAAATATGAAATATTTCCATAAAATATGCACAATATGCAAAATATGCAATATGCATATTTGCCGAAGTCTAGCCACTAGTTAGCCCAGATTTAATTCCAATAGTAGGATCAGCTAAAACGCCGTATACGACAAAGAAATCCCGTTCAAAATACAATAGAGCAGCTTCGGCTTGCTGCATAGGATGAATGGAATGCAATTCCCCAAGAATATGTCCAAAATTTACTTACAAGCATACTGAGAAAGGGGCAAGTAGTAATAAGAGCTAGAGGGAAATACTCGTTAATGATACGAAAAACACCGTATCATTAACTAATAATTCTTGTACCGGTATCATTTAATTTACTTGATACCATTTGACCTTAAGGTGCTTTGCAAAGTGTAGAAAGCGAAACCGGTTGTTTTGGTAGTAAAATTAAATTGGTTGTGAGTAAGTCTTATATTATTTCTTTTTACCTATGTGAAATGGACTCACACAGGCAACACATTCATGATTAGTAAGAAAGTCCTATGGTATAGGATTATCTAGGAGGTGTTGGAGATACTGTAGGGATGTTAGTGTGGATGTGAGGGACTTTTAAACAGCTCAGGAGAACAAGGTTTTTGCACAGCATCCAAGGATACAGCAGCAAGCTGACAGAACATAATCAAGGAGCCATTAGAAAGAGTGTGTGAATTGAAAAAGATCAGTCTGATTTAAAATAGAATCAGAATTTTTAACCAAATACCAAACAGTCACACAATCAAACTAAATTTTGCCATTTTATTCAGTTTGTTTGTTTTCATAACAGATATAAAATTAATTTCTGAGATCTTTTTCTTTTGTGTACGAATAAAAATTAATATTCATAATTGGTGTATAAACAGTAAAGAATTTGAGAATTAATCATATGTAGTAGAGCATAGGGTATATTTTTGTTGTAGTTAAAATTTATATTTGATTTGGTAATTTAATAAATGATACGATAATTTATTATTATAAACTTATTGAATTTCATCAAACTACACGTGGAGTCATCATCATCAACTAGCCTATATTTGTCCACTGCTGAACGTACGTCTCCCGTAAAATTTTCCACCTATTTCTATCTTGAGCTTCTTGCATCCAATTTTTGGTGATGCGCTTGATATCATCCGTCCATCTAGTCGATAGTCGTCCTCTGCTTCGATATACATCTTGCCATGGTCGCCATTCCAGAATCTTTCTGGTCCATCTATCATCCGTTAATCTGGCAACATGTCCGGCCCAAGCCCATTTAGCCATGACTATTTTTTCAACTGCATCTGTGACTCCTGTTCTTCTTCTTATTTCTAGGTTTGATACTTTATCTCTGATGGTAATACCCAATATTGATCTTTCCATAGCGCGTTGTGTAACTCTTATTTTATCTATTGTTCTTTTTGTCAGAGTCAGTGTTTCTGCACCATATGTAAGAACCGGTAAAACGCACTGGTTAAAAACCTTTCTTTTTAAACAAACTGGGATACTAGACTTGAAAATATTATTCAATCTTCCAAAGGCAGCCCATGTGAGACCTATCCTTCTTTGTATTTCAGTTGTCTAATTATCTCGGCCTAAGCGAATCTCATGTCCTAGATATTTGTAAGCTATTACATGGTCGATGCTATGGCTCTAAATCAGAATTTTACCGCTGACTACAAGGTTGGTCATAAATTTTGTCTTTGAGGTGTTAATTTTAAGACCAATTGTTTTTGACACTTTATAGAGCGTGTGCAGCATTTTTGTAGCTTTATCAACTCTATCAGATATTAAAACGATGTCATCGGCAAATCTTAGGTGGTTCAGATCTTCCCTATTTATATTAGTTCCCATATTATCCTCTCGTTCCATTTGCTTGAACATATATTCAAGAACAGCTATAAACAATATAGGGAAGATAGTATCACCCTGTCTAATTCCACGTTCTATTCGAAACTTCTTGGTATCTTCATGAAGGCGGACAAAAGCTGTACCAGTTTCGTAAATACTTTTAATCAAGGCGATATATCGGTAGTCAATGCGGCAGTCAGCCAATGCTCGAAGCATTTTATGATGATCTATAGTATCGAACGCCTTTTCATAATCTACGAATATAAGAAAGATAGGCTTGTTATACTCTGTACACTTTTTTATTAGCGTTTTTATAACTTGTAGATGATCATTTGGTCCGTATCTGGAGCGGAACCCAGCCTGTTCACAAGGTTGGTAACTATCCAGTTTGTTCACAAGCCGTTTTGTTATTATCTTCATGAATAGTTTGTATGTATGGGAGAGCAAACTAATAGGTCTGTAGTTTTTTAGGTCTGAAATGTCACCTTTTTGTGCATTATGTTATTATTCATTATGCCACTGGGAGGGGTTACGCCTCTTGTCAAACAAGCATTGAACATCTTTGTCATACATTTAGTAACGTTCCTCCTCCTTCTTTGATTTTTTCTTTCTTTGATTGTTTTTCATTTCCGAGAGAGCTGATTTCATTTCCGCTGTTGTGATATCTGGGATGTCTTCTGAGCCTACATTTTGAACTTTTGGTATTTGATTTTGATTAGGATCTGAAAGTTCTTCTCGCTTATACAATTCTGAGTAAAAATCTTGAGCAATTTTTAAAATATTACGTAGAGTAATTAGAGATAAAAAAATTCTACCATTTTTAAGTGAAAATAAAAAAATGATCCTGGATGTAAAAACTAGGTGTAATTCCACTTTCTACATACCGGAACGTTTTTAGAACTAGGCTTGTCGGATTAGCAAGGTATTTTTTCCTCCACAGATGCACCAACAATGTTGACTGCAAATGAATATGAAGAGTTAAACTTTATAAAAAAGTTTCTACTTAAAAAAGTAACGAATTAGTCTAGCACTCTAGCGGATCTAGCTATGTCACCATATACTTACTTACAGTATGAACTTGCAGAAATATTAAAACTTGAAATAAAAAAAGGAATTGAAGTTTGGAGCCATTGAAAAATCGATGAGTCCAAAAATTGCAACAATACTGGGCCCAAGGTTTAAAACAACACACTTCAGGATTTGATGCCACTTGTAAATACAAAGCACTATAGGACGACGTGGATATTATAACAAGAACTAGGGCGAGAACTACGAAAATCCTAACCGAGCTAGTCAGCAGCAGAACGAATGGGGTTACATATAAATCAAAATAAAACCAAATTCATGGCGACTAACACAAATACAAGAGCTGGAAATGTTGACGCAAATTTAATCATCAATGACCAAAACTTCGAATCAGTCAAAGAGTTCATATATCTAGGGACATCGGTTAACCCCAATAATAACACATCTGAGAAAATAAAAAGGCGAATGATAATTGCAAACAGGTGTTATCATGGTCTATCAAAGTACTTAGCTAACAAACGTCTGTCTGAAAAAACTCGTATAAGGCTGTATAGAAATCTGATAGTCCCCGTTCTCACATATGGATCAGACGCATGGACGCTAACTAAAACAGATGAATCCGCTCTATCGATTTTTGAAAGAAAGGTGCTACGCAAGATATTCGGAGCGGTCTGTGAGAACGGAATATGAAGGCGTAGATATAATTTTGAACTGCAGAATATGTACAAGAATCCGTTTGATGGTAAAGATATTACCACTATAATTAAACGGGCCCCTAAATCGAACATAATAAAAAAGATTCTAACAGCGCAACCCGTGGGAATGAGGAGACGGGGTAGACCAAAGCTGAGGTGGATGGATGGGGTAACACAAGATGCGGAGAAGATCGGAGTCGGCAACCGAAAAATGCAAGCAAAGGAGAGAACAGAATGGCGTAGACAGCTTGAGAAGGTCGAGGCCCTCTATAAGGGCTGTAGCACCAAGATGATGATGATGATGTCTTTTTGTGCACACTTTTTTGGTTATTTTGCTTCTTTATGAATTTTTAATTCAAATAAAAATGGTTTTTTTAATAACTAACTTGTTTCTTTTTCTAATAACGCCAATACGAACAGAAAAATAAATAAAAATGAATATATGTAATTACCACCATAATTAGGGGAGGATGGGGCATCATGGACCATGGGGGTAATGTAAACCACATCGGTTATTTTGTTTAAAATTGGCAAAACTGCATCTAGTAACTACTACAAATATGTGTAGACATCTTATCTACTTTTAGTATGAGTTTCAACGCAAGGGGAGTACGTTCAGACGTGTTATAATTAAAAACACGTGTTTCGTCGCTGCTGATCTAAGGAATTTACTACTTTTGACTAAAGATTTCTCGGTAAGTAGACATGATTATTTTAAGTTTTGATACTGTGGTGTTGCTTGTAAAATGTGCTTTTAATAATTAAGATTTGCTTTTGATACGTTGTGAACTGGTACGTTAATTTCCATATTTTGAATGTGTACTACGCATGGGGCAACGTGGACTAGGAGTGGTTCACATTGCCCCATTATATTTTCTTGACACTTTTTTAATTATATGCTTCTTTTGCAGTTAGAAATGGTACGAAATTATGTGAGGAAAACTGAGCAACAATCCTGGTCTCTTGTTGCCTTGAAGAATGCTATCCGGACAGTTAAAGCTGGGGAGATGGGCTATTTAAAAGCTAGTAAAGTTTATGGTATCCCGAAAGCAACGTTAATTCGCAGATGCAAAGAAAGAGTAACAAGAATTTCTCCTGACGAAAAGGGTCTAGGTTTCTACAAAACGGTTCTTACCAAGGAACAGGAAGAAGAATTGTATAATTATATCTTAGATATGGAGAAGCGTTTAAAAAAATAACATAGACCATCCATATAATAAAACAAACAAACTTGCAGGTTTAGATTGGGCGTACGGATTTCGAAAACGGCACCCAGGGCTTTCATTACGTAAACCCGAATCAACATCTGCTGCAAGAGCTGAAGCTTTTAATCGTTACAATGTAAAACAATTTTTTGATCTGTATAAAGCTACTTTGGATTCAAAACATGTCAATCCAACGCGTGTTTTTAACTGTGACGAAACAGGTCTAGGTACAGTCCCCAAATGTAATAGTAAAATCTTGGCGCATAAAGGACGGAAACAAGTTGGACGGCTTACTTCTGCTGATAGAAGTGGAATAACAACAGCCGTTATTTGCATGTCATCATCAGGAATCTTCATACCGCCAATGTTAATCTTTGCGAGAAAGACAATGAAAGTCGAACTCCAAGCTGGTGCACCTCCAGGTTCAATATTCGCCTGTAGCGATAGTGGCTGGATAAATAGTGAACTCTTTTTAATATGGTTTCAACATTTTCTTCAACAAACGAAACCAAGTGAAGACGATCCGATCTTATTGATTTTGGATGGACACAGCAGCCATACAAAAAACATAGAAGTAATTAATTTGGCTAGGGAAAAACATGTACATATCATATTTGTTTGCCTCCACATTCCACCCATCGAATGCAGCCAACCGAGTTGGTGTCATGGCTCCTTTAGCACGATATTATGATATGGCATTAGAAAAGTTTCTTAATAACAACCCAGGCAGAGTGGTAACAGCTTTCCAAATCTCTAAAATTTTTGGTGAGGCTTTCTTAGAAGCTGCAACACCATTGACTCCTATTAACGCTTTTAAAAAATGTGGGATAGTACCTTATGATCCCAATATATTTACAGACCTTGATTTTGCACCATCTGCTACGACTGAAAGAGATTTGGAGAATAATAGTCTACCAGTGTCAAGTCAAGATGAGGCAATTCCTTCAACTTCAACTGCAGAGCCTCACTTAAGCCAAGATGAGGTAATTGCTTCAACCTCAGTTGCAAAGTTTCATACTGGTAACGATTTTCAATTGACAATTTCCCCTGCACACAATAGAGCAACAACTTCATTTGGAGCAAACAGCCCTAAAGACATTCGTTCTCTGCCAAGGAGAAGTAAATTAATGGAACCAAAGAGGAAATCTAAAAAAGGTAAAACGGCTGTACTGACATCTAGTCCGTATAAGCTAGAATTAGAACTTGAAATAAACACGAAGGAGGCAATAGAAACAATGAAAAAGGAAAAAGCTAAGATAAAAATTAATAAATATATATATATAATAAATAAATGTGAACTTTTGACATATAGTCAGTTGTCATTTTTTTGTTGAAAATACGTTAAATAAATTATGTTTCAATTGCAACTAAATGACAGTTAAATGTTTAATGAAACGTCCCTAATTAATTAAACAAAACAAAATCATTTCTGGTTTAACAGTATGTGCATATCTTCCTTAGATGGTTCACAATGCCCCATCCTCCCCTACTGATTGTGACCGGGAAGCGGATTAATCAGCAACTGTTGACTTTGCCCGTACTGGGAAACTACTACGTTTCACCTGATGCCGGCTCGAAAGGGTTAAGACCGACCTAATTTTTGATTCCACCACAGAATACACCAACCCAACTTGGTGTATTCTGTGATTCCACTGTCCACTGGCGTGGGTTTCAAGCGTAGATGGGAGTTCACTTTTGGGTACTTTCCTCTAATAAAAGTTATGTAGGTACTATTATAATCAGCATTGTTTTGTAAGTAATAGATGCTAAAGCATTATGTATCTTGATCATGCTATTTATAGATATTTTACTACCAAATATATTAATAACTTACCTGTTTTTTAGATTTTTTGTCAGCCATTTTGATGCCAGCGATAATTATTATTACCACTAATAACTACGTTATACTGTTTAACTATATTTGGATTGCCTAAAAAGAGAATAATGCACTGTACACTTAATGTAGTTTAGCAGTAATTTAGTTTAAAATTGTAGAGATTTAGCATATGTGAACTGTCTAAAAAAGAAAGTCATAAAAGCGATGCAGGAAAATGTACCTATATATGAATTTATCTACCTTAGACACCGAAAAAATGATAGTTAATGAAAGTTTTAATGGAACATGAACCAAATTAGCCAAATTAACCTCTATTATAAATATATTCAAATATATTCCTATTGTATGTATTATTTAAACTAAAGAACATTTTAAAAGTATAAATAACCAAGAGAAAATAAAAAATAATAATTAGATCTCTTGCTATAGAGAGAAGCATTCTGAAATATCTACAATAGGTTATAATTTGGTAATTTGTAGGACTATAATTTCGTATTTGGTATTTAACAATATTGTATAAATGAAATAAAGTTATATTAAAGGATTTTTAAATAATGTTTACCTTATGTGCCAGTTTAAATTACAGTTTCTCTAAACCAATCTTTGAATAACAGGAATCGTCTGTTGTAAACATAATATTCTCTGTCCCTGTTCTATGAAGGGCACTAGATGGCGCCTTATATTTTTCTATCATATTGAAGATCGCCTGTCACGTAGAAATAATTTGTAACTTTCTATACTTTAAATAAAAGTATAAAATATGCAAATAATAACCGCAATATTTGTAGATTTTATAGTTTTTGTTTAAAGTAAAACGTTGCAAAATCATTTCTGCATGACTATTCTTCTTGGATAATTTAGCAAAATATCAGACGCCATCTAGTGCTTCATAAAGAAAATTGACAGAGAACGCCATTGTAGTAGTCTAGGTTTTGACAACAATTTGACGTTTATGAATTGGACTTAACCTAACTTTTTTGATTTCTTGTTTTCGTTTTTGGTAATTCGCTGGTGACATATTTTTTAAAAGATGTGATAAAATTTTATTGTGATACAATTTTCAAAACAATTTACTCTAAATAGACACGTCAAAGAAATTCATCTTATGCTAAAAATGTATGGGGCTTTAAGTTTTTGGAACTTGATTGTGATAATTCCTTTCAGCAAGGAATATTTTTAAAAAATCACCTGAAAAATATTCCTAATTTATAGTTTAAATGTCACAATTAATTTTACAAATATTGGTGGTAAGTTTTATTCTAATATTTAATTTAGTTGGATATTATTTTGTTGTACTTTATAAAATATAATTAAAATGTATATTAGTTGACACTTCCTGATTAAATATCTTTTTTATTGAAGAATTTATTATTTTGAAACAGTCAGTTGAATCAGTAACCTAGGATAACTTCATATTAGATGAATACTATATATTATTTACACCTTCAAATTTTTTCCTTGTAGGTCATGACGTAAAGCAAGTATTAAATAAGCAATACAATAATAGTTGTAAGTTTCAAGTTTTATGCCATATGAATTCATTATGCACTAGCCAAATAAAAGTTGTATATGAAAATAATAAAATAATGGTGAACTTTCAAAAAACACACTGTAGGCACAAAATTGAGCTTGGAAAAATTAGTCCCGAAGCAAGACTAGAAAAAGTTGCATCCAAATTACTTGTTGGAATTCCACCTAAGAAGTAAGCAAATATATTTTAATATTATAAGATGATGTAATTGCCATGAATTTTATTTGATCATTAAGTATTTCATAAGTAGCAAAAATAAAATGTATTTTTCAGAATTGGACAAAGTGTTTATGATAACATTGGGGAACACTTGCAGAGAATAGATCTGCTTACTGTGTCAGATGTGAACAATATTAAAAGAAGTTTTGGTCATGAATTTCAAGATCCAAACAGATGTAAAAATGATGCAGTGTCCTTGGATTTGTGGGTACAAGAAAATACTTCAAAAATGCTGAAAACCCAATATTGTTCTATAAAATACAAGGCGCAGAGGGAGCATTATTGAAACGATAAGATTTTTGTCTCATAATTGTGAATAAATTTCAAAAAACAATGTTATGCAAATCTGGAAACCAGGTACTTTAACAATTGATGGAACACACAGTTTGAATTCATATGATTTTGAATTGACAACTGATGGTATTAGATGAATTTAAACAGGGTTTTTCAGTAGCCTTCATGTTTGCTAATAGAAAACATTTGCATATATCAATTATTTTTTCAACATATAAACACTGAAGTTGGTAAGTAGTTAAATTACAAATGTATTCATTTTATATTTATAATTTCTCCAATTTGTAGGTGAACATCATCCAAAAATATTTTTATCTGATTTGGCAGAAGCATATTTAAATTCATGGCTGTCAGTAATGGGTACTGCAATTACTCAACATATTTAACTGAAGTTTAACTGAAGACTGAAGAGTTTAACTGAAGATGGCCGCTGTCGAAGACGTATGGCCAATTGATGGTGAAAACTTGGAAATAAATTTTAAATGCTCCGGTAAAAAAGAGTGTAAAATAGTTTTGTGTAAATATTGTTATAGTGTTTTTCACTCTATCTGTGCAAAAAGATGTGGATTTGAAACATGTGAGAGAAATATCATAATATGCTGTGACAAAAAAGGCGGTGATACCGAAACAAACCAGATGTCAACTACAAAAGAATTATCCAAACTGAGATTAGAAATGACTCTTAAAAGAAATATGAAATGAAGACAAAATGTTGTATTAAAAGAAAACAATAATTTATTGCGCCAAAAAGTAAGTTATCTAGAGCAAAAAACCGCAAAAAAAAACTGAATACAAAGTGTAAATAAACAAGATCAGATAATGGATCACTCTGTTGATAAAAAATTCTCAAGGTCAGTACCACCTCGTACACAAAATAGATCATTCACAGAAGTAGTAGCTCAAACGTCAAAAAGTTTAAGTAGTTCCTCTGAACAGAAGACAAGTGAAAACATTAATGTTAACCTCAAAAATAAACAAACAACTGAGGTTAATGAGCAAATAAAAAAACATAAAATAACTGAGGAAAACAGCGATAGTGACTCAGATGGGTTCCAAAAAGTTATACACAGGAGACATCGGTACATAACTAAAAAAATATAGGAACAGCAGTAAGCGATGACGATAGCACAAGTGGTTTTGCAGGGGAAAAAAAGTGTGGCTATACTTGTATAGAGTGAAGAGAACAACAAAACAAGAGGAGATATGTAAATTTCTAATAGAAAAGAGGAAAATGCAACAAGAGTCTATTATGGTAAAGGAATTGCCAAGTCAAGAAAATATGTTTAAGAGATTTGTTGTATCGGCTCCCTTTGAATATAAGGATGACATGTATAAACCAGAGTTTTGGCCTAATGGTGTTGGCATAAAAAGGTTCCAGATGCATTGTCATAAGGATTTTCTAGATAATCGAGGTGTAAATTTTTCATAAGAGAAAATAGAGAGCACAAGACACATCAACACAAGGAAATTGAAATACAAAACACAGTCACACAAGCAAAGAATATAAGTATCATCCACCAGAACCTCCAATCCATAGGAAATTGTATTGATGAAATAGAAGAACTTCTAACAAACAACAGTGACTGTAAAATATTGTGCACAACAGAACATTGGAAAACTAAAGAAGAATTAAGTGAATATGGAATTAACAATTTTGTGCTGACAGCTAGTCATTGTAGAAATAATGTGAATGAACATGGAGGAACAGCTATATATCTTAGTAAAGACATCATTGGCCAGGAAAGAAAGGATATACAAGAGTTATCAGTAGATAGGGTAATAGAGTGTGCTGTATGCGAAGCTAATATAGGTAATAACAAACTCATTATAGCATCAGTTTACAGACCATCAGGTAGCGATCTGGCAGTTTTTTTAAACAAATTTGATATTATACTTTGAAGAATTATGATAGAAAACACAATTATAATTATAGGGGGAGATTTCAATATCGATCTTAAGCATAACACATTAGATAAAGTAAAATTTTGTATGTTAATTAACTCATATAATATTTGTCATGTAATTCAAGACTACACTAGAGTAACTGCCACATCTAAAACTTGTATAGATAACATACTAACAAATATGCAATCATGTGTGTCAGTAGAAGTCTTGCACGCTGGAATCTCTGATCATTCTGCCCAAAAATTAACTTTTCAGGTAGAGGAAGCAGAAACGAATACTCTTGAAATGAAAATTAGTACAAATTATATTGAAACCTTTATAAGTAAATTACATAATCATGACTGGCTTAATTTAAGTTACAAATGTGTAAATGATCAATAGAATACTTTCTTAAATCAGTTTCTGTATATATTCAATCAGTGCTTTCCTTTTAAAAAGTTAGATTCTAGGCAACGTAAAAAAGGCCTTAATAAAAGAGATGATCTAGAGATAATAGAATGTAAGACTCGTTTAGACATCTTGTTTACAATGAGCAGAGTTAACCATAAATTCTATGATTCCTATAGACAGGTAAAAAAAGAATATAATAAGAAACTAATAACAAAACGATCAAAGCTATATGAAAACAGGATGTCTGAAGCTGCCAACAAAAATAAATGCATGTGGCAAATTGTTAGTGAAATTAATGGTCAATTAAAAAGTGTAAATTCAATAAAAGTAGAGGGTAGTCCTCAAGAGATTGCTGATAAATACATGATCCACTTAAATACTTCTTTAAATAACACTTTATCTCAATTACAATACACTGAATGTAAAGACAACATTGCAAGTAACATAAATTCAGTGTTTGTCATACCTGTGACAGAAACTGAAATTATGGATATAACTAAAAATTTAAAAAACAAAATGAGTTGTGGAATTGATGAAATACCCACTAAAATCCTTAAACTTTGTATAAAGTAGATAGTGAATCCTCTCACTACAATCATAAATAATTCACTAAAATCTGGTGTATTTCCTGAATGCCTGAAAACTGCCATAGTAACACCTGTTTACAAAAAGGGTGATCCTAATTAATAACTATAGACCAATTAGCCTTCTATGTTCCTTTTCAAAAATCTTAGAAATGACTATGTATAGGCGGATAACAGAATTTTTAACAAAATGTCATATTATTAGTGCAAATCAGCATGGTTATCAACAGGGAAAATCAACTCAGACTGCGATTTTTCAATTTGTCTGGGATATTTTGAAATGTACTGAGATTGGTCATATGGCTTTGGGTCTCTTTTTGGACCTATCAAAGGCATATGACTGTTTAGTGCATGACATATTATTTGATAAATTGGAGAAATATGGTATACGTGGACCAGCATTGAACTGGTTTAAGTCCTACTTGGCAAATAGGAGACATTCAGTAAAAATACATAAAAACACTGAAATAGGCATCTCATCTGAAAGCACTATCAATATGGGAGTACCACAAGGAAGTGTGATTGGTCCTTTACTGTTTGTGATCTATATCAATGATCTTCATGGTCTAGTACTCTAGTGGCTAATACTACTTCCATCATAACAAATTATGCAGATGATACAAACATTTTAGTCAGTGGTAAAGACATGTCTGTTCTAAGCGTTAATGCTAGTTTAGAGTTCCAGAAAGCTAAAGACTGGTTTTCTATGAATAGGTTGGTTTTAAATCAAAATAAAACAGATCTTCTTTTGTTTAAGACAAATTATGCACATTCAGATATGCTGATACGCGATAATACGATAACAGTATTATTGTAAATAATGACACTTTAAATATTAGCAGCAGTACCAAATTTTTAGGATTATATATTGACAGTTTTTTATGTTGGGATAAACATGTTGACCAGTTATGTATGTCTTTGAGTAAAGTGATTTACAGCTTTAGAGTTCTAAAAAAATACATGAATAGTAACTCATTAAAAACAGTGTATCATGCTAATTTTGAAGCAAAATTTAGATATGGTCTAATAAATTTTGGCCACAGTAGGGACATAAATAATGTATTTCTGGTTCAGAAAAAAATAATCAGAGTTATGTTTGACTTAAAAAGTAGGGAATCATGTAGAGGGCATTTTAGGAGTAATAATATTTTAACAGTTTACGCTGTATTTATTCAAGAATGCTTACTGTTTCTATATAAAAATAAAATACTCTTTAGGAACTTTGAGCCCAATAGTATAGTAAACACCAGGTTATATAATTATAAAATTCCAATACACAGGTTAAGTATAACAGAAAAAAACGCTCTTTATTGCTGCATCAAATTGTTTAATAAACTGCCTGAACCTATTAAAAGGGAGGAAAGATTAAGTTTGTATAAACATCAAATATTTAAATTACTGGTAGCTCTTGAGCCATATTCTGTGGAGGACTATTTGTATATGTAACGGTTAGGAATAAGTAAATAATATTTTCGTTTGTGACACTGTTTTTTTTTAAATAATTTTATGTTCACGGAATGTATATTATTTTCTAAAAATAAAGATATTGTTATGTTATGTTATTTAATGTTCCTGGCATATTGACAGTGCATGGCAAAGTAATAAAGTTGAAGGTTTAGAAAACAAAACGAAGTGAGAAAAACTATTAAAATTCTACAATAGAATACCTTAGAAGAGGAGTTCGAAAAATGTTTATCCAATACAATTACATTGCTGTTAAAATGATGAGGACACTAAAGATTTTTGATCATATTTAAAAACAATTATGCATCTAATTTTAGAAAATGGGTATACTGGGTAAAATGGGACAGCGTGACAAATGAATGGAGGAGAAGATACAATAATGAAATAGAGACTCTCTTCGGAAAGGAAACATCGTAAGATACATAAAAGCCAATAGATTAAGATGGTCAGGCCACGTGGTACTGAGTGATGACGACAGACTGATTAGCAATGTGTTTTGGGAAAGACCAGATGGTAGAAGATCGACAGGAAGACCTAGAAAAAGGTGGAAAGACGCAGTCAGGGAAGAGATGGAAGTAAGGCCATGGGAAATAATATCACAGGATCGGAATCAATGGAAGGCAATAGTAAACGCGGCAAAAACTCACGAAGAGTTGTAAAAGCCAATGATGATGATGATAGTTCATTGAAGTTGATTTAATTTTTGTGTTGCTTTCCAAAGTGAGTACTTGGTGATTTCTTTTACTGATAAGTTTTTCAGGTAATATTGAATACTATTCATCATCATCAGTAGCTTGACAACCCTTTCTGGGTCTTGGCTTGTTCTAGTATTTTCCGCCATTCTGTTCTGTTTCTTGCTTTGATTTTCCAGTTGGTAATCTTAAGTGTTTTCAGATATTGTTCCATGTATCTAAGTTTGGGTCTTCCCTTTGACCTTCTCCCTACTGGTGTTTGCCTCATTATATGTTTTGGTGTTTCAGTCTCCAAGATCTGTTCAACATGGCCTATCCAGCGCAGACGTCCGATCTTTATGGATGTTATGACCTCGGGTTCATTGTATACTGTGTATAATTCAAAATTGTATCTTCTGCGCTATATGTCATTTTCTTTCAGCCCCTTATATATGTGTCTAAGGATTTTTCGGTCAAATGTACCTAATAGGTTCTCATCGCTTTTCGACAGTGTCCAAGTCTTTGATCCATATACAAGGACCAGTTTTATCATGATTTGGTATATTTTGCATTTGGTTTTTCTTGTGATGTTGTTAGATCTTAGATGTTTAATTAGTCCATTATATGTTTTATTAGCGATACGTATTCTTCTCTTAACTTCTTCACTTACATTGTTATCTGCGTTAACTAGTGAACCTAGATATGTAAAATTTTTATCGCTTTCGATGTCATAATCTTCTGTCAGATTCTGTAGGTTTCTTTGGCCTGTCGATTTGCTAGTCTTCATGTATTTGGTTTTTATTTCATTAATGTTTAGGCCATTGTGCCTGTATCAATGAGTTGGTTTGGCATATTAAACTCTTTCAGTGCATGGATCAGAAATTCTCGATGGATGCACTCTCAAAATCAATGAAAAGATGATGTGTGTCTATATTAAATTCACTAGTCTTTTTGCCTCAAGATGAAGATCTAATCTATTGTGGACTTTATTCCAGTCTTGTGGCAGTTGTTTACTATTCCATATGTTCACTATTAGTTCGTGTATTGCATTCAATAGGGAGTCTTCGCTTTCCTTTATTAATTCTGCGCTAATGTTGTCTAATCCAGGTGACTTGTTGTTTTCAGTCTGGTAACTGCTTCTTGCATTTCAGTTACTGAAGGGGGCGTTGTTTCTCGTGTATCCGTTTGATCCAGTATAATTCCATCATTTAGTGGACCTTTGTTTTTTTCAAACTTCTCGTTGAAGAATTCTATTATCATTATGATTATTTAAAAGAATTTTTAATTGGGCGGTAGCTTGGTTCAGTTCAGTATTACCCTGGGTATGTGTGTTCTATGTCATGTTTTCCTTAATCTTCGCTTTTCTGCAATTTTTTCTTTGATTTCATTAGGCAAGTATTTAGGCATAAATTCAATTCGTGAATTTATTACCTAGGAATTGTAGATGTTGCTTCTCAAGAATTTCTATGGATATCATAACCATGATAGACGAGTGGTCGGATGATAATTATCTAACTCAAGATTGTACCTGTTGTTCGAAGTTGGGGTGGTATTCCCTTAGTGAAACAAAAATAGACCAAGTCTGGAATTCTGTTTTGATCGGTTGGCCAGTATGTAGGTTCAACTGTTGATATGTGCAGCATTAGGATTATTGCTATTCATTGCCATATACAGTTGTCTGCCTTCCGGATTTATTAATGAAGATCAACAGTAAGTGTGTTTACCATTGTAGTCACCTTCCGCAAGAAACCTATTGCTGAGTGTGTTGAAAATCTTGATATTGTTGTTTGTTTATTATATACCATGGTGGACCGTTAATGACACTAACAGTTATTGGACCGTTCCAGTTATCTATGCTAACGATATTAGCTGGGATATAGTTTTTATGAAATTCATTTATTTGGTGGTGCCTTATCGATGGTCTCGTTGTAATTGCGGTTCCCCCCTGTGCGGTGCCATCTAGATGGTTTGTATTATACCTTTATCAAGAACTTTGGAATTTTGATGAAACTTCGATTTAATTCGTAATTT
>OU898285.1:24841265-24911926 GCA_918026665.1 Diabrotica balteata
ACTTTTCTTGGCACCAGGTGGCAGAATTACTCTGAGCTCGTATTGATTTTTTGATAGATTGAATATCTTTTGTTGATACCTGAATACGTTTATGTATCATTTGCTGCATGATTGAAGATGATAAATAATCATGATCCTTATTAATACCTGGAAAGGCTCCATATTAATGCACAAACTTCTTTTCCTGCTTGATGTATAATAATTAATGACCTGCTTTCTTAAACTATCATTAAAATTAGACATATTTCTGTATTGTCGTGGTCTTGGATCATAACATAAGTTTGTCTTTTGCTTTTTTTGCACATTGTATACTGGAACTGTAAAGTTTATTTGTTCAGTTTTCTTTGTCGATACTGTTACGATAAATTACTGTTTTGGATAAGAGCTTGTTTTAAACAAGAATGTTCAGCGGGTCTACTTACATCATCACCTTTATCAATCTTCTACCTTCACAAATTAATTCAGTAATACCCTTGTCTCCAGATAAATACGCCGTTCCGATGATGCAATGGGCAAAGGTTCAACCTGGAAGACTAGCGAGTTTAATATTAATTTTTATCATAGTATTATTCTTAGCTCTAGATTTAATTGTATATATATATATATATTATATATATATATATATATATATCTGTATCTGTAGAGTAGGGAGGGCGAGTTAAGTTTCACAGCACTTAGGCCACAATTGACCCATTGTGCATCCTCCCAGGGAGCTGTCACCCTTAGCTCATTGTCCATCCTGCCATTTCTAGGAAGGTGGACAAGTCACCAGGAGACATCTCACTTATGTGGGCAGGTGTAGGCCAGGACTCGCCGAACGCGTACTCTCGTATTAACGATAACTCTGGGCATTCACATAGGACATGCTCTACAGTTTCGTCTTCTCGTTCACACTTCCTACATAGAGGTGTGTCTACTAGCCCCAGTGTGTGGAGGTGTTTGCTTAGTTGACAATGACCAGTTAAAAAACCAACTGCCAAACGTAGATTTTTCCTGGTCATTCCCAAGTACTTCTTTGATGTTGACTCTTCAAGGTTACTTAGTGTTAACTTGGCAAGTCTACATCCTTTCCCTTCTTCCCATCTTTTTACGGTTTTCGTATGGGAGTGACATTTGACAATTTCCGCGATTGTTGTAGTTGACCAACCAAAAAGATCCCCAGGTCCTAGGAGTCTTAGGCCTGCCGCCTTCCTAGATAATTGGTCAGCAATGCGGTTGCCTTTATTCCTATTGTGTCCTTTAACCCACTTCAGGATGATGGTATTACCATCCGAAGCTTGAGTTAATGACTCGTGACACTCCATTACTAAACCTGATGTGACACGTGGTCTATTCAAGGTTAGTAGCGCTTGTCTGCTATCTGTGCAGATCATTATAGTTTTCCCTGCTATACCTTTTTGGGTTATCTCTTTTGCGGCTATGGAAATACCAGTTAGTTCTGTCTGAAGTACACTGGCATTTTTGCCCATACCCCACTTTATTCTTAGGTTCAGTGATCTGGAGTATATCCCGCATCCTGAGCCTTCTTTCATTTTGGAGCCATCGGTGTATATGCAATAGGCATTTGCCACGTTTGTCTCCGTACACTGTCTTGTTTCAATTTTGTAGGGTTTGTTAAAGACGAACTTTGGTTCAATTGAGTCGCAGCCTGCCTGTAGTACTGGTAACGCATCCAGCTCTCCCCGCCAGAAACGAGTTCTCAATTGTCCCATTCCTACATCAAGGTTTGCACCAGCTGAGCGCAGTCGCATCATTGTCACTAAAGCCACCTCTTTGACATATATGTCTAGAGGCGTGATGCCAATGATCAACTCCATTGCAGCAGTTGGTGTTGTTTTCATGGCACCTGTTATATTTATGCAAGCCATCCGCTGAATATGGTTTAGTTTGTTAATCGCTGTTGCCTGTAGCGCTTTTGGTACCCAGGCAATAGCTCCGTAAGTTAGCATTGGCCTAATGACAGCGGTGTAGACCCAGGCGATCACCCTGGGCGTGAGGCCCCAGGTGCGTCCAACCGTTCGTCGACACTGTTCATAGGCAATATATGCTCTTTTAGCTCTACCATCTAGGTGTGAGTTCCATGTTAATTTCTTGTCGAGGGTAATACCAAGGTACTTCACCTCGTCAGAAAAGTTTAGACTGTAGTTTAGAATCCTTGGGGGTATTAAGCCCGTGATTCTTCTTTTCCTGGTAAAAAGGACCATCTCTGTTTTCTTAGGATTTATAGATAGTGAGTGTTCCTTGCACCATGTTTCTATTAGTCGAAGAGCAACTTGTGATCTCTCACATAGTGTGTTCTCAAACTTACCGCTTTGCAGGACAGCAATATCGTCTGCATAGGCTATTGTGTAGAAACCGTTGCTGTTGAGTTGGTCAACCAGGGTGTCTAGAACTATGTTCCATAGTAGTGGTGATAGCACCCCTCCCTGTGGACATCCCCTCGTAACCATGCCTCTAACAGAAACGTCTTCTACATTTATGCTTATTGCTCTACTAGAAAGCATACTAAATATCCATTTGCTTATGGCCAGGGGAACATTCCTAACGTTGAGCTGTTGGGTGATAGTTGGGAATGTGGTTTTATCAAACGCTCCCTCAATGTCTATGAATATACCTAGGGTGGATTCTTTATTATCCAACGATCTTTCAATTCTTCCCACTACATGATGCAGTGCAGAATCGGTGGATCTTCCCGAAGTATATGCATGTTGATTTGGGTGAAGTGGGTTATGAACCAGAACTTCATCCCTTATGTACCTCTCGCATAGCCTCTCCATCGTTTTCAACAGAAAGGATGTTAGGCTAATTGGTCGGAAAGCCTTTGGTAGGGTGTAGTCCATCCTACCTGGTTTTGGTATGAAGACCACACGTACCTCTCTCCACTTCTTAGGAATATATCTCAGAACCAAAGAGGCTCTGAATATTTCCACGAGGTGCGGCAGAAGGATATCCAGTCCCCACCGCAGTAGGGCTGGATATATGCCGTCAGGCCCTGGTGATTTGAAAGGGGTGAAGCACGATATAGCCCATTTTACCTTTTCCTCATTAATCATTGTTCTGGCGAGATGCCAGTCGTTTGTTGAGGGTATGATTGTTTCTTCCATCCGGTTTGGTGCTGTTGAGACACTAGAACCGGGAAAAGTGTGTTTTCATCAGGACCTCAGCACTTTCGCGAAGGTTGGAAGTTTTGTTCCCATCTTCCTTCGTTAGTATGCCGACATGCCGATGTGGGTCCTTTGAGAGCGCTTTTTGTAACCTGGAAGCCTGCGGGAAATCTTCGATTTCCTCACAGAAGGTTCTCCAAGCAGCTCTTTGTCTTTGTCTGCAGACTTTTTTAAACTCTCTGAGATTTGATTGATAAGAATCCCAATCCTCTTTGAGTTTGGTGCGTTTCGCTCTATTAAAAGCTGTTCTTGCTATCTTTCTAAGGTGTTCCAATTCAGTGCACCACCAGGAGTTGGTTTTGCGACTTTCCTGGACCATCCTTATTGGACAGGATTTTTTATAAGCATAGCTTATTTTGTTTTGGATAGATACCGTATACCTTTCCAATTCTATATTAGTTCCTGGAGTTGAAGCCTTTTCATTCCGCAGAGCATCTTCTAAGAGTCGGTTGTAGAGTTCTACATCCGTCCTCCTAGGGTCGCGTGATTTGACAAGGCTTTTTTCCAGACTAATATTATAGGTTAGCCAGCGGTGGTCAGACATAGAAATATTATCCGATACCTGCCAGTTCTGAATCTTATTCGATATTTCAGCTGTTGCCAGCGTGATATCTATGACTGTTTGGCTACGAACATTAATAAAGGTAGGTTCGGTGCCCTTATTTAAGATATACAAATCTTTTATAATAATATAGTCATAAAGGGACTTACCTCGAGCGTTGTTGTCTTTGCTGCCCCAGCCTAAGTGGTGAGAGTTCGAATCGCAGCCGATAATAAGTTCTACTATATATATATATATATATATATATATATATATATATATATATATATATACATACATACACACAACGCAAAAGTCTAAGGATATTTTAATAATTTGACCATACCAATGACAGAAATTTCATGACCTTATAAATTTGCTTGTACTATAATTGTTGGTAAAGGACACTAACTTCTTACCAAAAAAAAATTTGTAAAACTGATAGCAATACGTGTTTTAGAATGTTTTTTATAGGGGACAAAAATCGACATTTTTATGTTTTGTTTATTTTTAATTTTAGTCACTGTATACCATTCTGGCTTAAAAGGTGAGTTAAAGATATTGTCTTTTTACCATGCAGCAACAACATTTAACTTTGGACGAGATAAATAGAGCCGTGGGCCTCTGTCACTGGTATGCGACAAACTCATATTGCTGAGCAGCTGGGTGTCTCCCAAAGCGTCGTAAGTCGTTTGTGGCGTCGGTTTAGAGACACTGGGAGTCCAGTCGAGCAAAATCTAGGACGTGGTCGCTCAAGGCCGATACTTAATTTTAAACGGCAGAAAGCAGCCAACAATCACAGCATCCGAGCTGGTTAATGAATTACAACTTGCACATAATGTAACAATTAGCAGCAGTACTGTGAGGAATTATCTCCATGAAGCCAATCTTTGTAGTCGGCGACCACTGAGATGTCCACCTCTATCTAGAGGCAATTGCGCTGCAAGATTAACCTGGTGTCAAGAGTTTCAGAATGGGACTAACAATCACTGGGCCACATTTTTGTTTAGTGACGAGTCTAGATATGGATTTCATCCAGATTCTTGTCGGACAAGAGTTTGGAGACGACCTGGAAATGGAGAACGATTACTATATTTTCAAGAAGGGTATGCAAACAGAAGTGGTACATTAATGGTATGGGGCGGAACCATGATTGACGGAAGAACTGACCTCATTTTCCCACGTGGCTTTATCACAAGTCAGCAATGTTTGGACACTATTCTTGAACCTGTTGTGCGCCCGTTTGCTGCTGCTATTGGAGAAAATGTTTACTTTATGCACGATAACGCTCGACCACATGTTGCGCATATTATAGCAAACTGGTTGGATAACGCGGGTATTGATGTATTGCAGTGGCCAGCACAATCATTGGTCTTGAATCCCATTGAGCATGTATGGGACATGCTCCAACGAAGAATTACTCCACATATGGGCAATACCTACAATGAGTTTCAATTAAAAGAGCTTCTGAGAGAACAATGGACACAACTACCTCAAGCAGACATTAACAAAGTGATTTGCAATATATTTTTCTTTTGCCCCAATTTTCTGTTTTTTGCAATTTATGGTTTTTGACATATTAAACCACAATTTAAACTACAAATTTTGTATTACTTTTTTTAAGTTGATTACAGATAAACAAAAAAGGTATATTTATAAAAATATCCCTAGACTTTTGCGTTCCGTGTATATATTGAAATGTTATATATTTTAGGGCTTAGCGCGTGCATTACTTAGAGCAGGGGTGGCGAACTTAATCGGACTCGAGATCTACTGTCTGCCTTTCTAATCCTTTGCGATCTATCGACTAGGAATTTTTTAACGATACTGGCGAGCAATTAAACTTTTAATCCAGAATTTTAACGTTTAAAGTGAGCTGAATATCTCAGAGTCACTTACCATATCTCAGAACATCAATCACTGATTCTCTTCTTCTTTTTATGTAGACATAACTCTGTTTTTCAATGTGCCTCCAGGAAGTTGTAGTGGTCTTCCTATTGGGAAACCGTCTCTTGCCATCTTTACTACTCTATTTGTTGTTATTCGGCTTATATGATTGTTCCGTTCTACTCTTCTACTTTTTACCCAGTTCTTGATGTTCTCCTCCTTTCTACGTCGTATATCTGTACTTCTAGCTCTGTGAATATTGTTTCATTCAGGCATCCTGCGGCTCTGTTTGCTCTATTTACTTGATCTTCCACTTCAGTTTCGAGCTTTCCGTAGCTAGATAATGTGATGCCCAGATATTTAAAATCCATCACTTGTTCTATTATCTGACCTTCCAGCTCCAATTTACATCTTAGTAAATTTGCCATTTTGTATTTTTTTGGGGAAATTAACATGTTAAATTTTCTCTCGGTTATAATAAATTGATGCAGCATACGTTATAAATCGTCTTCACTTTGAGATTTATTGCGTCGTCTGCATAGCAGATTATTTTAAGTTGTTTTTCTCCCATTTGGTATCCTTTTTTAGTTCTTACTTTTTTATTATTTCATCCATACTAAGATTAAACAATAGAAAACTCAGGCAATCTCACTGTCTTAACCCATTGCCAGCTTCAATAGGGTCGGTTAGTTCTTCTTTCACTTTTACTTTGATTATGTTGTTTTGGTAGAAATTTTCGATCGTTTTGATTATTCTTAGAGATATGTCTTGCGTACAATAACAAGTGGATAACGTCCTTTAATTTGACCCCGTCAAACGCCTTCTTAAGGCCCACGAAACATATATATGCCGGTTTATTGTATTCTAATAATTTCTCGTGCACTTGCCTCATTATAAATATTGCGTCGGCGCATGATCTTCCCGACCCAAAACCTTGTTGTTCTTCGGCTAGTGTTAGTCATCCGTACTTTAATAGTACGTTCGGTATTCTGTCCTTTCCTGGTGATTTTCTGTTTTTTAATTACCTTAATGCTTCCTTTACATCTTCCTAATAGGGATCGATAATAGTCTACCCATGTTTCCTTCAGAATGTGTTTCGTTTTTATAAATTCGTTCATATCTTTTCTTTGTCCTCTGATCATTCTCCATATTTCTTTTTGTGTTCCTTAGAAGTCGTTTCCCATCTGATTTGAGAAGCTCTGCCAGTGTTCCCTTTTTATTTGTCTAACTAGAGTATTAGTTTCATTTCTAATTTATTTATAGTTGTTATATGCCTGTTGTGTTCTGTATTGTAAAGAGGCTTTTTTCTTTTCTTCACTTCATTTCTAAACCATGGTGTTTTCTTTTTTAATATGTTAGTGTTCGTTACTTTTCTCTCTCAAAGTGATTCTGTTGCTGCGTTAATTAGGTTATTTTTGAGTTTTTCTCAGCTTTCCTCGACGTTATCGTTTTCTAATATTGCATTCCCAGCTATCTTCTTTGATATTCTTTTTCTGTATGGATTCCGTGTTTAGTCCTTCGACTTTGATTTTTGTTTGTGTTGACGCCGCTCTCTTGGGTGTGAAGTATTTCAGGACGATTCTTATTTTACATAATACTACGCTATGGTCGCTACCTACATTTGCCGAGTTGAGGCATCTTACGTCTATTATTTTGGATGAATGTAGATCTCTGTTGATTATAATATAATCTATCATAGATCTTTGTCCACGGATGTTATTAAATGTATATTTGTGTTTGTCTTTGTGGTCAAAAATGTGTTGTTTATTCTATTCTATCTGATTCTGAAAAACTTATATCAGCTTTCGAGATTTGAAAGAATTTTAGAATTAGCGTTATTGCTCGCCAGTCTGTATTAGTAATAACCAAATAAAACAAAAGTATTAATTCCTATTTATTTATTTTTCCAACTATATCTTCTCTTCTTTATGTACCATAATCTTTCAGAACGTTGGTTACCATCATAGCTATCTTAATTTTATTCACTGCCACCCTAAATAGCATACTTGTATCAACACCATATCACTCTCGCAAGTTATTCAACCATGAGGTACTTCTTCGTCTTGGACTGCGTTTGCTTGCTATTTTTCCTTACACAGCAACCTATATTTGGGACCTCTCATTACATGTCCGAAATACTCCAGCTTTCTCTGCTTTTATGATCTCAGTAGTCTTGCTGAGACGTTCTAGTATTGTAGACTTTCGAATTTTCTCCACCCAGGAAACCACATTTCGAAAGCCTCAAGGCGATTTAGATCGATTTTATTCACAGTCCAGGACTCGACACCATAAAGTAAGACCGAGAACACGTAGCAGCAAAGTAGGCGGATCCTTAATGCCAATTTAAGGTCTCTGTTACATAACACCTTGGACATCCTTCTAAAAGCAGTTCTATTCTAGATCTAATTTCGCCGTGATTTTCTGCGTTACAATTTAATTGCTGTCCAAAGTAAACTTGGACCATCCATATTAGATTGGAAAAAAATTAATGCGAGTCTCTCGCGATAATCGATGCAAGATTGCTAGCACTCCAATAATTTTCGTAATATTTAGGACGGGAATAGGTATATTATACCGATAATTTTTTCCTTGTCCGCGATCGACTGACCTAGGGGTCGCGATTGGCTGGTTGGCTCCCCTGACTTAGACGGAGCAATTTTATTCTTTTAAGTATAAGCTTAAGTTCAAGTCGGTAAGGTCGCCACCCGTGTACCGTGGCCGCCATCTTGGAAAAAGAGATGCAAAGGGTTTTCGCGCCGTATCTCGTAAACAAGCAACCCTACAGAAAATTATATTTAATATTATTTGTAGAAAATTAAATTGTCTACAACTTTATACCCATTAGTTTTTATCATAAAATGAAAAATAAGTTATATACAAAAATTTTTGAATATAGGTACATTTTTTGACTTATAACTTTTTTGTGGTAATTATTTTGGGTGGTATTATTTATTTTGTGGTAATAATTTTACAAAAAAAAAATTATTTTCCTAACATTAATCCTGTTATTAATTTATTACCAGCCCTTTCCGCCACCACAAAACTTATTATTATTTATCTTATCTTTATATTATCTTAAGTTAAATTTCTTAGGCAATGAAAAGTACAAAACAAATTTCATAGTCCTCAAAACTGCTCTTCAATTTAGGCAATTCGCAATCTGAAAAATAAAAATTTTCGTATGAGTTTTCCAGCCCCAAAAGTGTGTATTTTCGCTTTTTTGGAATTTTAAATTGTTTATAACTTGAAAACTATCAACTTTAGCAAAAAGAGACAAGATGAGAGGAGACCTTGTTTTCGTTTAAAATGACCCAATATAAAAAAATTCTCGGAGCAAAAACCGGTTATTTTTGGAATTTGTTTTAAAAAATAATTGTTTGGACATCTTCTGGCAAAAAATTTTCCCGGTACCCTTCTGATAAGGCATTTTATTTTTGTTGATAATTGATGTCAATATTAACAAAATATATCAATGCCGTACAGAAACTTTTGATCGTTACTTTCCACTTATCAGAGGGAAATTAATTTTCCTCTCATAAGCACATGTACCGTGAAAAATGTCGGCATATCGAAAGTTTCATATCGGCTTAAATTACCTCATTTGTATTACTTAAAAATAGAGGGGTGCTCACTAGATTCTCACCTCTGTACCAGCCAATATGTACGTAATTTTTTTGCCACTGCAAAAAAAATAATCTAAATGAAGATCCAAAACTATGTGTATGAATGCCGTACTGTATCAAATAACCGAAAATGGTGGTCAAAATTTTCCGAAAATCAAAGATTGTCCCTGCTACTGGTGCCAATATTATTGTACGGCAGTAGGTCACAGGTCATTATTTTTGCATTACCTACCTAAGTTATAAATGCCGTACAAAAATGTTTAACCAAAATATCCCCCCCCCCCCCTTAAGTGGTAAATTTGAGGACATATTTTCTAAAGTTATTATTACATATTGTTGTATTGATAAATATGTAATTCATGCTGAGTCAGATGACCTCTGAAAAATGTCCCATGGGCTTGCAGTCTAGTAGAATGTGATAATTACATTACATTATGATAACATTAAATTTCATTTTTAATTACACTTTGTTTATCCCAAATACGAACCTGTTCCGCTTCATGTTTTGGTAATTGCCCCTGGTGACAAAAACTGGTGTTTTAATAAATCGCTGGTATAATTTATGTAGTGTGTTTCTGAGATACTGTGATTACAGATTACTTTATTAATAATAAATTACGTACTCACAGATCTTGTTTTTACGAGCCACAACGAACCAACATTGTAACACTGCATGTAACGTAGTGTAACAATTTTGTGCCGGACTCCTATCCAAATTATCTAATGACTTATGTAAAATAGTTAGCAGGAAGGTAGATGGTCGGTTTGGAGAAGTCCCAGTTTTTAATAGCTAGTTCTTGGTGAAGAATTTTTCCTACTTAGTTATGGCGTCAGTACCAAAATATACCTGGCAACCCTCGGTAAGATGTTGGATGGTTTCTTCGGATTGACATCCATCTCGGCATTTGTTTTTTTGGACTTGAGGGTCTTTGACAATACATTTCATGTATCTTTTAGTTGGAATAACGAGAGTGTGAATGGTAAGTAGGAAACACTCCGTCTCAGGAAAATAGTTCGACGCTGTATTGTTGACATATTCTTGGCTGATCTCAGTGAGATCTCGCCCATGCGGAGATGTACTCAACGAGGTGAGCATTTTTTCTTGCTCAGTCAGGTGGTTTATGTGCATTTCGTTTTACCTCAGTTTAACACCTTGACTGCTGTGGTTAAATACTTAATATACTAGTTCTTGCTTCACATGCCCCCGGAGATACGTTATGGTTTATTCTGTCCATGCGTCACATGCCGCATGTGGCATGTGTGTGAATATAGGTCCTTCATGCCTTCTAGTACACAGAAGTATAACTTTTGCATATACTTTATACATGAAACTATTATAGAAGTATTAATCTACCTTCCTCTCAAACAGGACATGCCGCCAACGTCTCGTGTATCACAGACAGCGAAATAAATTTTCGCTTGAAGGTAATTGGATAAAAAGATGTTTGTAAAAACCAAATATTTTATATTAAAATAAAAAGAATAAACGCATTTTAAAATTAACTGGTAGTTTCTGCTTCTTCTATTTATTTATGTGCCTTGTTAAAACAAGACAAACAGTAGCCAGGTTGACCAGGGCAATCGGAACAAAAAGTTCTATCCTAGTTAGTAAAAAGTTAATCCTACGAACTTTATCTACTTCACGGTAACTTAAACCTGAAGATTTTAATACTTGACGACAACCTCTACATGGCTTTCGCAGTTTTCTTCCAGGTCCTTCAGGTTTGGTAAAAGTATGCACTCTTTTTTTGGAAGTGGTTTTTCTTCAAGTGATTGTACTAAATTATATGCCAACTGACGTCTAAATTCTGTAATGCTCATTTTTGTTTTAGAGCACATATTGAATATAATTAAGCTATTAACAATAGCTGTTCCAAGTATCATCTCAAATACTACTTTTCTAAAAAAATGAATATTAAAAGAAAGAGATATTAAAATTAAAACCTATTTTATTTCTTACCGGTACCATTTTAAGCTTCGATACCGTAGCCCTGTATGGTAGGATGACATCTGATCCGAATAGTCTACGCCTTTCTTTGCAGAGATGTAATCAATTATACATTTCGGTTTCACAATTTCCTCTTTTTGCCTATTCTGGTTTCCTGTTGGAATCAACTTCTTACTATGAGCTGGTACACTTGAAATCATTAACACAGGTCTCTTATCCATCCACTTAATAATTCTTAGTCCATCTTTCTTTTTTCCAATAACTCCTCTTCGCTTCATCTTTTTGGACTGGTTAAAAATAGGTGGTATTACTTTTCTGTTTCCTCTCAGAGTTCCACAGTACATCATATTTTCTGCTAACAATCTTTTAACAAGAGGAATTCCTGAATAAAAATTATCAGCAAATAATATTATGCCAGCTTTATTTGTGATACACTGAAGTAATTTTAGAACAACTGCTTCAGAGTGTGCCACATTAACTGGTTGTTGTTCATTTTTCCCTGTGTAAATATTTATATTGAAAGTATAGCCTTCAGGTGAACATTTGTACAATTTCACTCCATATTTATGAGTCTTGTTAGGGATGTACTGACGAAAATGGAGTCTCCCTCTAAAAGGTACCATAGATTCATCTATAACGAGAATGTTGCCAGGCTCCATTATTCTTTGAAAATTTTGAATCAGCTTTGTAACTAAATTTTCTATTTTGTATAATCTATTAGTTGTATCAGATGTCTCATTATTTTCAAAATGAAGAAGTTTCAATAAAAGCAAAAAGCGGTCTCGACTTAAAACTTTTGCAATAAATTTATTTATCAATGATTAAAAAATATCATCTTTAGACCAATATAAATTTATATGTGGTACCTGAGTGAGACCCATTGCGATTATTACCCCTAGGAAGGCTTTTATTTCAGTTTTGTTCGTGGCTGTCCATGAATTATTTCTGGATTTTCTTGAGTGTTGCATACTTAATTGTTGAACAGCATAATTGTTGGTTTCATTAACGATGATATCCAATATTTCATCTGTTATAAAATGATTAAAAACATCTATTGGTTTCTGTACTGCACGTGGTTCAATATCAACTAATGTATTCTTTCTTACTACAAAATCGTCACCATCTACATCTTCTTCTAAATCGCACCATTCAGCACTACCACTACTCTCAACACTCTGTTCATTATTATCAGATAGAACTTATTATTATTATCAGATTTAGCCATACGGCTCACACTCCCTCTAAGGGGAAAATTCACTCATCCCAGATACCTACGGTATCAAAAGGATTGAGCTCTGGTGGGACTCTTTCCATGTTATCGAGTCCTAGGTGACTTGGTACGTCGGTGTATCTCCCAAAAATTTTCGCACGCATCTGGACGTCGAAAGTAGCACAGATTTCTGCATGATCTTATATAGATGTTCATTTAGACCCAGCTTTTTTATGTTTTCTAGGAGGTTCTTCGGAATGACTCCAGTGGTAGAAAGAATAATAGGTATCGACTGGGTACTTTCCATTCTCCATTGTCTTCTTATTTGTATTTCCAGATCTCTGTACTTGGCGATCTTTTCGTTGTACTTAACACGCAGATTAGTGTTGTTAGGTATCGCCACATCGATTAGAGTTGTTTGTCTTGTTAGTTTATTAACTAGCACGAGATCTGGTCTATTATGTGCTACAGTTTGGTCTGTGAGCACAGTGCGATCCCAGTATAGCTTGTAGTTGTCATTCTCAAGCATACTCTCTGGAACGTATTGATAATATGGGAGATGGTTTGTTTATAGAAGTCCCAGTTTAATAGCTATCTCTTGATGGAGGATCTTCCCTACTGAGTCATGCCGTTCCTTATATTCAGTTGCAGCAAATGCCTGGCAGCCTCCGGTAAGATGTTGGATCGTTTCTTGGGCTTGACATCCATATCGGCATTTGTCGTTTTGGACCTGAGGGTCTTTGACAATATATTTCAGGTAATTTTTGGTTGGTATAACCTGATCCTGAATGGCCAGTAATGAACCTTCTGTTTCAGGGAACATCTTTCCTGATGTCAGCCAATAGTTCGACGCTATATTGTCGACATAGTCTTGACTGACCTCATTCGGATGTCGCCCGTGTAGAGGTTTACCCATCCAGATGCGCATTTTTTCGTTCTTAGTAAGATGGTCTATGCGCATTTCTTGTTCCCTCAGTTTGATCGGTGTTGTATCATCTACTGCACAAATCGCGCGATGAAGAGTAGATGTCTCCGCCTGCACCTGAAAAGAAGTTCTTAAATTAGTAATCTGTTTTTCTAATTGCTCGCTTATATCAATAAGTCCTCGTCCTCCTAAATACCGCGGTAATGTCGTTCTTTCTACTGCACTTCGAGGATGGTGTTTTTGTGCCTTTGTGAGGTGTGTTCGTAATTTTCTCTGAAGAGTTTCTATATCCGTTTTAGTCCACTTAATAATACCAAATGAGTAGCTAAGCGCGGAAAATGCATAGGTGTTTAATGCCTTAAACAAATTTTTACTATTAAGATGTGAGCGGAGTAGCTGTTTTACTCTTCGTATGAACTCTGATGTTAATTCGATTTTAATTTGTTTATGGTCAATTTTCCGCGCTTGCTTTACTCCTAGATATTTATACATGCCATTTTCGCCCATAGCCTCGATGTTTTGGCCATTTTGCATATCGAATCCCCGGGCTGAACCTTTCCCTTAACTATATTTAATACACGACATTTGTCTAACCCAAAGTGCATACTGATATCATTTGAAAAAGTTTCCACAGTTTTTAGCATTTGATCTAAGTGATTTCGAGTGGAAGCCATTAGTTTCAAATCATCCATATACAACAGATGATTAAGCTTTGCCACTACATTGTTGTTGTTTTTAATGCTAAACCTGAGTCACTAGAGTTTAATAGCTGGGATAGTGGGTTCATCGCTAGACAGAACCACAAGGGACTCAGCGAGTCTCCTTGGAATAGGCCGCGGTTAATTGCGATATTTTCCGTTTCGATATTGTTTTCACCAGGTATTTGGAGGTGAATTTTAGTCTTCCAATCTGTCATTATATGTCTTAAGAAGGTCACTATATTATCATCGACTTTATATATTCTTAATATATCTACCAGCCATTCATGCGGTACTGAGTCAAAGGCTTTCTTATAGTCAATAAAGGCAGTGAAGAGGTTCCTTTTTTTGGTGTATGCCTGGTTAGAAATGACTGAGTCGATAATAAGTTGTTCTTTGCAACCCATGGAGCCCTTAGCGCATCCTTTCTGTTGAGGTTCTATGATATTGTTTAGAGCGCAGTGTTGGTAGATACGCTGGGCTACACAGGATGTGACCAATTTATACAGAGTTGGAAGACATGTAATTGGGCGGTATTTGGCTGGATCTTGGGTATTATTTTGATCCTTCGGTATTAATATAGTCGTTCCCTGAGTTAGGAATGATGGTATTTCCTGCGGATTAGAAATAAGGCGATTAATTAATGTTGACAGGCACTCATGAGCACTCCAGAACTTCTTAAGCCAGAAGTTTTGAACTCCGTCTGGTCCAGGAGATTTCCAGTTATGAAGCTCTTTGATGATATTAGAGACTTCTTCTGTGGTGAAGGGTTCATAAACAGTTGTGCGGTAGTGTTGACAGCTGTGCGTCGTATCTTCTATCCATCCAGCATTGGTGTTAAGAGCAGCTGGTGTGGAAAGTTGATTTCCCCAAACTCCTGAATGTCTTCTTGGCTTGGGTATGATTTATTGGCACTTTCGACAGTGGAATTAAGTTTCCGATAGAATGCCTTCTCGGCATGCTCAAAAAGCGCATTGTCACTTTTCCTGCTGTTGCTAACCTTATACCTCCTTAGTCGTCCGGAATAAACGGAGAGTTTTTGTTTTAATGTATCCAGGCACTGATGGGCTGTGATGTTTACTGGATCATATTGCGAGTGTCTTGCAGTGCTTAGCATTATTTGATCAGCTCTTTTAATGACTTTTCTACTTGTTGTTCCTCGTATATATTCTGTCATTTGACCAATGTCCCTACGCAGTAATTTAATCTTGTTTAGAAGCCGTTTCTCCCAAGGTGCAACTCTGTTATCAGTCCTTCCGGCATTGGTACCCCGTCGTGTTCTGATCTTAATTCCCATTACATTAGCTGTTGCTGTTGCTGCACAGTAAATAAGCATATGCAAATATTCCAGCGTATGGGCTTCTACGACGTAATTGGGTAGGACTTCAGTATTTATAATTTGTAACAGAGCACCTAGTTTTTTAGAAGAGTTTATTTTTGGTAACGGTGGTCTGCTAAGTGGATTTGTTCCATTAAACTCTTGTACAGCTCGTGCCATTTCGCTTACCAGAGTATCGCGTAACTCGTTGTTGTCCTGTAGTGTATTATCAGGTTGAGTTTCTTGTATGGTAAGCTCAGGAATCTGCTCATGTCTTTAATTAGGGACTTGATCTACATTTACCTCTTGGTGATTAATCTCCCGTTCGACTTCGCTTCTGATGGTATTGCGTCTAGCCTCTGGGATAAGATTATTTCTTATAATTACCCGGTATTGATCAGCAACTCGTTGTTCAGTTACTTGAATTTCTGGGTACTCCCTGCAAAATTCGGCATAGAGATTTTGTCGATACCCGATCGTTTCTTGACCGAGGTTTGTCACCTGGTAATAGAAGCGCAAAATATTCTCATTTATGGACGCAGTCCATTTCATGCGCTGCCTCGGTCGTCCCGTTTGGGACATTATTAGATTATTATTAGACTTATTATTATTATTATTTACAATAGATTTGAGCAGGGGTTGCAAAACCCATATGCCCATGTGACTACAATGTTATATAGTGTACAATTAAATTGTTACATTAGAGTAGTTACATATTAAGCACTAACTAACTAAATGAATATACAATAACATAGGTAATAGCAAGTGTTTAGTACAAATTAAAATGTTCAACTATGGAACAAAAGGTCATCCAGTTTATTTTTGAAAATATTGACAGATGGAGCATCTATGATCTCAGCCGGAAGGCTATTCCATATCGAGAACACTCGATTACAGAGAAAAAATTGCCTGGTTGTTGTTAAAAAAGTTTCCTTTTTAAACTTAAGTTTGTGGCCACGAAGACGATTGTCATTGTCTATTATGAACATATTCCCCAAATTTCCAAAGTTGTATTTTACTATCCGAAACGTAATAATTAAATCGCCTCGAAGTCGACGTTGTTCAAATGTAGTGAGATTGGCCATATTCAGTCTTTCTGTATACCTAGGTCTTGAGCGACCAAAAGACATCCTGGTGCACTGCCGCTGTACGTTTTCGAGAATATTACGATCGCGCACTAATACTGGACACCAAACAGTTCCGCAATATTCCAGAACTGGACGAATGTACAGTTTATACAGATGAATTGAGCTCATAAATGACATTTTCGCAAACGTTTTATTTAGTAGATATAATTTACTGTTGGCTTTTTTAGAAATATGCAAAATGTGTTCCGACCAACTTAGATTGTTATTAATTATAACGCCTAGATCATTATGCGATTTCACTGTTTTTAACACGCGCCCATTAATAGAGTAAGGAAGACACGGATTATTTTTACCCATGTGAAGAACTACACATTTTTCCACATTAAGAGGCAGCATCCAGGTAGAGCACCATTCCGATATGCAATCAAGGTCATCTTGTAGTAACTGGAAATTTACGGAGGGATCGGAAAATAGCTTCGTGTCATCTGCATAGAAAGCATTGTTGCATTTAATATGAAATTGTAGATCACTTGAGTATGCTATGAATAAGAGTGGGCCCAAAACTGATCCTTGCGGTACCCCACTTAAAACCGTTCTCTCAACTGAGAAAGAGTCCCCAACTCTAACACAAAATTTTCTATCTGTTAAATACGCGTCGATCCATTTCAGTAGTTGACCACGGATACTAAGGTGTTCCAATTTATGTAATAGTCTTCGTTTTGGAACTCTATCGAAAGCTTTAGCAAAATCGAGGTATATAATGTCCACCGGGGCTTTTCTGTCTAATGCTCTTGACCATTCATTGACACACCAGAGAAGATTTGTCATTGTAGAACGTCCTTTGACAAAACCATGCTGCTGTTCTGGTATAACCAGTTCATTTTGCAGAAAATCAGAAATTGTCTCGGCAATAATAGTTTCCATTATCTTAGATATTATAGGTGTTAAGCTGATAGGACGATAGTTATTAGGATCCAGTTTGTTCCCTTTTTTAAAGATCGGTGTTACAGATGAGGTTTTCCATATAGGAGGCAAAATATGTGTGGTGAATGACAGGGACATAATCACATATAGTGGATAAGCTAAAGCATCAGAACATTTCTTTAAAAATAAAGAAGATATTAAGTCGAGACCAGGAGACGAATTATTTTTTAGGCTTTGAAGATGATGTTTAACTTTTTCAGGAGTAATGATTATATTTTCAAGAGAAGAAGAAACTCGTGACGAAGTAATATTAGGGAACTGATAATTAGTGGGTTCAACAGAGAAAACCTTGGAGAAAGTACCGGCGAGAAGTTCGGCATTCTCATAGTTATTTTGGGATATATCCCCATTATCATTTTCCAGTAAAGGTATAGAAACTTTTGTTGTCAACGAAGATCTAATATACTTGTGCAATTTTTTACAGCTATTACTGATGGCTATACTCTCTTCGTAGGCAACACCAGCTTCATGTAAAGATTTCTTTAAATCTCTGGCAAAGTCTCGATGAATTTGTAAATCCTCTATGCGATTTGTACGTCTATATTTGTTCCACAACTTTCTTTTATACTTGATCAGATATATTAATTCCCCATTAACCCAAGGTTTTATGTTATTTTTGTATATGGTTTTTTTGAGGGTATTTTGGTTTTTGCATAAATTAACAACCTGTAAGAACTTATCCCAGAATACAACTGGATTCCTTATGTCGCCGAATTTACTTACTTGCACATATTGTAGTAATCATTTCGTCATCACTATCAATAGACGCATTTAAATCGGAGGATGATGAAGATTTAGGTAAATAACTTTTATCTAGTAATGAATCGTCACTGTCATAGGGATCTTCGATACTGTCAGTATCAGATGAAAATTGAGTTGCTATCTGCTCGGTCTCCATATGGTGTTCATCACCCTGCTCATTCTCCATTTCGTGTTCTACTATTTCTGTCTGTATTAACTCTTGTTCATTTTCATGATTAGAATTTTCATAACTTTCAATGAACCCTGTATTATCATTTAATTCATTTAACATAGTATTCGTTTCAGAACTCTCCAAAGTTTTTACAATCACTAACTGTTTGCTCATTTGCAACTTCTATCATCTTTTGTTTCACTATGTCCACCATATATCTTGCCCTTTTCGACATTTTCACAAGTACTGCTCACACTTTAATGAACTCTAATAAACTGAATATATATAATACAGCGTCAGGCACCGACAAGTTGAAAAGAATGACAGATGCCTCTCGGGTTCTGTGACGCATGGTAATAATAAATTTTTGTTTATAGGCGGCACGTGTCTCTGGGGACATGTCTCATATTACGGTTATCAGTAGCGAGAATTAAAAATTTGTTATCGATGGCTATTTGTTACACTTAAAACGATATACAAATATCATTTTTATCGCTACCGCACGAGGCGGCGTTTTGACCAATTTTGCTACAGCACACTTGAAAAGTTACGCACATGCCGCTGGGGATACGTGACACAGTCAAGGTGTTAAGCGACGATGTGTCATCTACTGCGCAGATTACTCGATGTAAAATAGATGTCTCAGCTTGCGTCCGAAAATAAGTTCTCAAATTAGCAATCTGTTTATCCAGTTGCTCACCCGTGTCAATAAGTCCTCTTCCGCCTTGATACCGCGGTAATTTTGTTCTCTCTAGTGCACTGCGTGGATTGTGTTTTTGCGTCTTTAGAAGTGTTCTTACTTTCCGCTGAAGACTTTCTATATCCGTTTTTAACCACTTTAAAATACCAAATGAGAAGCTAAGCGCAAAATAGGCGTACGTATTTAATGCCTTAAACAAATTTTTCCTATTAAGATATGACCGATTTAGCTGTCTTACTCTTCGCACAAAGTCAGAAGTTAGTTCAGTTTTCATTTGTTTATGTTCAATTTTCAGCGCTTTTTTTACTCAGAGATATATTATACATACCATTGTCACGATTGCCTCAATGTTTTGGCCACCTTGCATATTGAAACCTCCAGGCTGAACCTTTCCTCTGACTATATTTAGAACACGGCACTTGTCTAGTCCAAAGTGCATACTGATCCAGGTGGTTTCAAGTGGAAGCCATTAATTTCAGATGATCTATATACAGCAGATGATAATTCTTCGCCACAACAGTATTGTTATTCTTGATGCTAAAACTTGGGTCGTGGAGTTCAGTAGCTGAGATAATGAGTTCGTTGCTAAACAGAACCAAAGTCCACTCAAGGAGTCCCCCTGGAAAGGGCCCCGGGTAATTATGATATCTTCAGTTTCGATATTGTTTTCACCAGATATTTGAAGGTAAATTTTAGTGTTCCACTTCATTGTTTTAAAAATATCACTATATTATCATCGACTTTATATATTTTCAATTTATCTAGAAGCCATTCATGCGGTACTGATTCTTATAGTCAATGATGGCAGTAAAAAGGTTCCTTTTTTGTTGTACGCCTGGTTAGAAATGACTGAGTCAATTATGGGTTGTTCTGTGCAGCCCATGGAATCCTTAGCCTATCCCCTCTGTTGGGGCACTATGATATTGTTTACAGAAAAGTATTGGTAGATATTGGTATTGACCAATTTGTACAAAGTCAGAAGACAAGAAATCTGGGCGCTACTTGGCTGGATCTTGGGTGTTGTTTTGATCCTTCGGTATGAGATAAGTGGTTTCCTGAGTAAGAAATGATGCTATTTCATGCGGATTAAAAATAACATGATTAATTATTGTTGTTAAAAGCTTATTATCACTGCAAAACTTCTTTAGCCAGAAGTTTTGAACTCCGTCTGGTCCAGATTTCCAGTTATGACGCTCTTTGATAATATTCGAGATATCTTCAGTGGTACAAGGTTTATAAAAAATATTACTGTAGTGTTGACAGTTGTTATGAGTAGCTGGCGTCGAAAGTTAGTTTTCCCAAAACTCATGAATTGCTTCTTGGCTCTGAGTAGAATTTATTTTCATTTTCTACAGTGGAATTCAGTTTCCTACAGAAAGCCTTCTCTGTATGATCAGAAAGTATATTGTCACATTTCCGGTTGTTACTAATTTTGTATTATCCTTAGGCAATCCGAATAAACGGAACGTTTTTGTTTTAATGTGTCAGGAAGTATTGAGCTGTGTTGTTTTCTGGGTCATGCAGTGAGTGGTTTGGAGTGTTCAGAATGATTTTTTCAGCTCTTTTAATTATTTTACGACTTTTTGCTCCTCGGATGTATTCCGTTATTTGTCCAATATTCCTACGTAATAATTCAATTTTCCTCAGCAGTTGTTTTTCCCATGGTGTAATTCTGTTTTCAGTCCCTTCGATGATCATAATGTATAACATTAGCAATTGCTGTTGCTGCACAGTAAATCAGCATATGTAAATATTCTAATGTATGGGCTTCTACGATATAATTGGGTAGGACTTGTGTACACAATGTGTAACAGCGCACCTAGATTCTTATAAGAGTTTATTTTTGGTAGCAGTGGTCTGCAAGTAGGTTTGTCCCATTAAACTCTTGTATGGCACGTGCCATTCACTTACCAGGCTATCGTGTAACTCGTCCTGCTGTGTATTTATAGGTTGGGTTTCTTGTATAAGAAGCTCAGTAATCTGATCATTGGGGATTTTATTGATGTCCATCCAGCCCTTGGTTATGAATCTACCGTTCGATTTCACTTCTGATGGTATCGCGTCTAGTCTCTGGGATAAGATTATTTCTTATAATTATAAAAAACATTACAAAACATTATTATTATTATCACTTAATTACTACTCTAATTACACTTAGTTACTAATTTACATATAATGCATATTATGTTTCCGATGGTGCCAAAGCTTTGGAATTATCTGACGAGCTACTCGTCCCGTAGTGTCCTTATTCGGGTCGACCCATTTTTCTGTGCATTCTTTTGAGAACGGGTAGAAATTTATCCAACATCTCGATCGAATATCTAAAAATTAACATTATGTAAAAATAGTTTTAGATTGCATCGAATATTTTTAAATGTAAACATTTAAAATATAAGCGTATGTAATTACATATTTTATATTTTCATATATGGTGCATTTAAGTCTGCACCATATGGAAAACTTTTTTATTTTTAGTTTTATAAAAAAAGTTATCCACTATAAAAAGTTCTAACGGATCTAGACTAGAATACAATCATCAGATATTAAAATTTTCACTCATATACGAGGTTTGTCAAAAAAATATATAAATTTTATGTAAGGTAAAATTATATTTATACAAACTATAAAAAGATCAACATAGAATTGTGTGTACTCTTATTTTTAAATTAACGTAAACGCATTTACGGAACGTAAGTGTATGTTACCTGCGCCTGGCCTATCAAAAAGAAGAATTTTGTGCTGTCAATCAAAGTGAACTGTCCGGCCCGCTCTCCATTTTGTAAAGTTGTTTAGCAACATATTCGAGTTTTGTTGATTATTTGTTGCAAAGGACGGTAAGTTATTAATTTATAAAATAATAATATTACTATTATTATTTTAAGAGCTCGACTCGCTGAAGGTGCTGCGCTGGAACATCAGCCGGCGCTCACCCAAGCGGGACCACCGAGGCAGTCCATGAAATGGACTGCGCGTCCATAAATGAAAATATTTTGTGCTTCTATTACCAGGTGACAAACCTCGGTCAAGAAACGATCTTCTTCTTCTTCGTGTACCATGTCCTTTCAGAACGTTGGTTACCATCATAGCTATACTACGTTCCACGTTTAGAAAATAACATTGCGGAGATAGGGCCATGTATTTCTTAGGGATGTATAATTTGTAATTTCGTTTCCACAAACATGAATTAAATTAATGTTTTTTAACGTAATTGACCAAAAGTGCCCATTCGAAACAAGAGATCAAAAGTAGGGAAAATGATTTTAATTAGATAAATAGTATTTACAAAAGATTATTTTATTTTATCTTATTTTAATTATAGTAACGACAGTTTATTTGTTTTTCGGTGAAAATACGATATGCCATGAATCATAGAAATCAGTAGAAAATATTGACCGCTTGGAATGCGTATATCTAAATTACTAATTGCAACTTAAAATAATACGATGTGCGTATGTCAGCTATTTTATGTCGTTCTCTGACTACATAATGATAATAAGGCTTTTATTTAGTAGTTATTCTGACTTTACAGTTAAATGTTAATTGAAAATGAAAATTCAAAAATTAAGCAAAGGGAATATCTTGGACATCCGTGCGAAAGAGAGTGTCTGAGAGTTTTGGCAACACTGATCTCCATAAGCGTAATGTTATTTTCTTAACTTGAAACAAAGAATATCTTAATTTTATTCACTGCCACCCTAAATAGCATGCTTGTATCAACACCATACCAATCTCGCAAGTTCTTCAACCATGAGGTTCTTCTTCGTCCTGGACTGCGTTTGCCTGCTATTTTTCCTTGTATGATATTTTGTAGCAACCTATATTTGGGACCTCTCATTATATATATTGTGGCTAAAGACCCCACACGGGGTTACGCCGCTTAAGCTCTCTAGATCTATGTTACGAGGTAGATCAGTCCTATTTTCTTTATTTAATTTTTCCTGTTATTTTTCTCCACTGTTTCCTATCTCTGGTTTTTTCTCTCAATTGCCGTACCACCGCCCTGTTGAGATCATTTGTTACTTCTTGTAGCCATGTAGTTCTTGGTCTTCCACGTCTTCTTTTACCAGCTGGTGTCCATTCTAATATTGAAAATATGGTCGTAGATCGTCCTGATCTCCATATATGTCCCAGCCATTTTGCCCTTTGCTGTTTTATTTTACAAACTATATACTCTTTAATTTCGTTTAGTAGTTCATGATTCGTTCTTTGTCTATATTGGTTTTCATTAATTTTTATTGGTCCTAACTCTTAGTATTTTCGTTTCTAGTATTCTAAGGTCTTCCTCTTGTTTTTTTGTCATGCTAAGGGTTTCGGCAGCATACATCTTAGTCGGTCGAATTACTGTTTTACATATCTTCATTTTCGATTTCTTGCTCAGTAATTTATTTTTTAGAAGTTTTTTATTTGCATAGTATGTCTTATTTGCTGTAATTATCCTTTCTTTAATTTCTGTTTCCCTTTCTCCATTTTTTGTTAATAATATTCCCAAATACTTAAACTTTTCTACTTCTTCAAATATATATTCTCCCAGTCTAACCTTTTTGTTTTCATATTTTTTGTCAAATCTCATTATTTTTGTTTTTTCTTGATTTATTACTAAGCCCATTACTTTCCCTTCTGCTACCAATTCTTTTAACATACTTTCCATTTTTTTTCTGTTCTTTGTTATCACAATATCGTCGGCATATGCTATTATTTGTCCCTCTCTCGTTCTAAGTGTACCTTTGTTGATTTTTCTGACTATATATTATTCCAGGGCAAGATTAAACAGAGTTGCAGATAATGAATCTCCTTGACGTACACCTTTATTTATAACAAATTCTTCTGTGTCTCTTTCTTGTGTTTTTACAGTTACTACGGTTTTGCTCATTGTCATTTTTATTATTCGTCTTAATTTGTTGTGTATTCTCATTTCTCTCATAGCTGTGAGTAATTTCGCTCTGTTTATTGAATCAAAAGCTTGTTGGAAGTCTATAAAAAGCAATTCAATTTCTATTTTATATCCATAAACTTTCTCCATAATTTGCTTTACCGTATGTATGGCATCTGTTGTTGATTTTCCCCTAATAAATCCGCATTGATACTGTCCCATGATATTTGTACTCGCTTCGGTCAGTCTTCGTTGTATTAAGGTTAACATGATTTTATACGCTGATTATCCCATTCTAATTGACCTAGACTCAATCATACTCAGAAATAAAAGTCCAGTTCTAACCAATAACCAAATAAACTGAACATATTTCGAAGTGCACTTACAGAACAAATATCAATAAACTTGCCACTTAAAACAGAAATACAAATTAAAAACGGTATACAATATCTAACTACTTCCATACATAAGGCGGAATGGAGTGCTACTCCTGAACAAACAATATGGAAGGAAAGCATAAATTGTTCAGTGAGTGCAATAAACTTCATTGAAGAGAAAAGAAAACTTTTCTCTTCAAAAAAAGAAAAATGAGAAAGTGGCAAAACACACACGCACCTATTGACAAAGCAAACATAAACAGAACTACCAGAGTTATCCAAACTTATCTAGAAAATCTGACGCCGTTTAAAGATTTATTTCTTTTATTTTTTTATTAGTTGTAAGTAGTAAGTATAAGTTGTAGTAAAAGTAAAAGGGCACAATACGCCATACCTCCTTTAAAAAATTGGCAAAATGTAAATTGGCAAAAGCAGGTACAGAGAAATCCGAGACATTCGCAGAACATATTTCGAAAGTATTTAGTCCATTTACCAGAGTAGTGACTCTAGAATAAGAAGAACCACTTCATTCTTTTCTTGACGTTCCATATCAAATGTAACTACCAATCGCCAATTTAACATTAAAGACGTAAAACAGATAATAAAGAATGAAATACAACCCAATAAGGCGCCAGAATACGACTTCATTACGGGTAAGGCTCTTCAAGAACTAACCCATGATTGCTACAGAATAATCACTATGATTTTCAATACTATCTTAAGTCTGCACTACTTCCCTTTGCAATGGAAAGTGGCATAGATTATACTCATTCAAAAACCTGGTAAACACCCAAAAGATGTCAACTCATACCGAGCGATTACTCTGCTCGCAGTCATTTTTGTCGCAGTCAAGGGTCTTGAAAAATTTTTGGTGAAAAAAAAATAAAACCAATATTGGACAAAAAGGGTCTCATATCTGACCATCAGTTCGGATTTCGTAACTGACACGCTATAATAGAACAAGTTTACAGATTATACACAACAATAAGAACTAGTCTCGAAAACAAACAATACTGTAACGCAGCATTTTTAGATGCCTCCCAAGCTTTTGACAAGGTGTGGCACATAGGACTTTTGTACAAGTTAAAGAAAATCCTATATTACAGAAAGGAGATATCTAGTAAGGTATAGCAAAACTCTACCCCATCCTATCTGGTGTAGCTCAGGGTAGTGTGCTCAGAGCGATTCTGTACCTGATATACAGGGTGGTCCTTAAGTAATTGTACAAAAAGAAACCGTAGATTCTACACTTTAAAATATTACGATTTAAGCCAAATTGCTTTAATAAAATATGTTGATATTAAGAAAGATACAGGGTGTTAAAGTGAAAATTTAAAATTTTATTTTTCGCTATTACTTTTATGTTTGTAAACATGTATGTATAAAAATTTACAACTAAGTACTATTGAATATCAAAAATTATAATTTGATGCATACTTTGATGTAGCTGATAGAGGGGGCCACAAATGTGGCATACATTTGCGCTTAACTTTTTTACTGTTCAAGTTTTGCTAATTTTTTATTCATGCAAATAAATGCTCGTCCACATGTGGCTCGACAGGTTATTAGCTACCTAAATGATGTTGATATTCTGTTATTGGAGTGGCCACCTAACAGGCCGGACGTGAATCATATGGAGCATATATGGGACACTCTTAAAAAAAAAGATTCGAAATCGTAGACCACCTATTGCCAATCACAACCAACTCAGTGAGGTCGTTATTGAAAAATGGGAGAATATTCTGCAAGCTTTTGTTGAACATTTGATATCAAGCATGCCTCGACGCATAAATGCAGTAATAAGAAGTAGAGGAGGGCCTACACGGTATTAGTGTTGACCCAAATGCATTTTATTGTGTTACTTTACTGATTTTTTTCGTTTTGCAATTTGGAGTTATGCTAGCTTATTTACGAATTTCTGACAAAAACAAATTTTTAAAGATAGAATAAGGCAAATTAAGGTCATGATAAAGTCATGTTGGACTTATTTGTAGGTGTTTATTATTATTTCAATGTAACTTAGTTTAATTTTGTGTTCATATTGCAAATAATTAGATTAATTAAAGTGGTCCGTTAATAATGTCCAGGAGTTTTATTTTTCGCTATAACTTTCATGTTTGTCAACATTTATGTATAAAAATTATCAAATGGGTTCTATTAAATATCAGAAATTATAATATGATGTATACTTCGATGTAGCTGCTAGAGGGCGCCACATATGCCACATATGTGGCATACATTTGCACTTAACTTTTTTGCTCTTCAAGTTACCGGTATTTTTAATAAAAAATATTAAAGATACATTATTTTAACAAAAAAAAAGGTATACTTGTTAATATCTTCAAAACTCAAAAGTTTTCGAGATAATCGCATTTGAGAAATCAAGTACATAATTATGATTTATCGCAATTATTCCAGGCAATTAAAGAAAAACATCAATACTTTTGAATTTTTGTATAAAATACTTTTAATAAAGTTAATAGTTAAAGAATTATTATATTAAACAAATATATCAGCAGGATAAAATAATAGGATTTGATGAATAACGGAATAATTGGATTTTACATCAAACATTTTACGTTTTGTATTAAATTAAAGTCATAATCAAAACATTTTATTTACAAACCAAATTAAGAAATAGTTTAAATAACATTAAACTTTTAGCATTAACAAAGTAAGTGTTCAATATGTCCACCATTTTCTTTAATTAATTTGTCAATACATTCCATAAAATATCGTCTCATATTAAATAGCATCATAATAGCAGCATAAAGAAATTGCTGCAATATTTATTATAAGTGTTATAAGTATGATATTAAGTAATTTTTTGAAACTTTTATGAATTAAATAATTATATTATAATCTCACCACAAGAATATGACTACCACGAACAATCCAACTTTCAGGAAAGTTGTATTTAAATACTGTCTCACTCCGCTTTCTCTGTAATGTAATGGTGTACCATCTTGTAGAAACCACATATTTCGCCTTAAGTTTGATGACAATTCTTCCAATAGATATATAAAATCATTTTATAAAAAATGTAAATAAATCTCGACTTTCAAATTGCAAGGTATTTCGCATATCCGTAAAAAAATAATTACCAATGGTTCCAAACCATAGGTCATGCATTTTAAATATGAATTTTGAATGATATTTTACGGATATGCGAATTACATTGCAATTTGAATGGTGAGATTTATTTACATTTTTTATAAAATAATTTTATTAATTTATTGGAAGAATTGTCATTAAACTTAAGGCTAAATATTTGGTTTATATAAGATGGTACACCAATACATTACAGAGAAAGGGGAGTGAGAACAGTATTGAAAACAACTTTCCTGAACGTTGGATTGTTCGTGGTAGTCATATTCCCTGGTCATGTGGTAAGATATTAATATAATTATTTAATTCATAAAAATTCCAAAAGAATACCTATTATTATACTTCTTATAATACTTATAATAAGTACTGCAGCGGTTTCTTTAGAACCAATGATGCTATTTGAGTTGTCGATTAACATTCGTCGAGTGTACATCGAGGGCAATTAGGAAGTGTGAATTATCAGTACGTTTTTATTTAATATGTGTAGTTGGATCTATTGAACTAATAGGTTTGTGTGTGTGTGTGTGTGTGTGTGTGTGTGGTGTGTGTGTGTGTGTGTGTGTGTGTGTGTGTGTGTGTGTCTGTGTGTGTGTGTGTGGTCTGTGTGTGGTGTGTGGTGTGTGTGTGTGTGTGGTGTGTGTGGTGTGTGTGTGTGTGTGCGCGCGCGCGTGCGTGTGTGTGCGCGCGTGCGTGTGTGTGTTTAACACGACATGGAAATTGATGACGATCGGAATATCCCCCCAGATAGGGGAAGGAAAGAAAGTCAGTATGAAAATCTAAATCTAAATAATAAATATCAAAACGGCAGTAACAAGGTAAGCGAAATATCTACTGAAAATATTGAAAAGAATTATTATTCACTTGGAGATCAGGGACCGTACTATGTTTTCGTAGAAAATAAATCAGGGAATATAGGTAAACTGCATAAAATAGGAGCTGTTAAATGCTGAAAATGAAATTAAACATAATATTGTTAATATTTCAATAATTGGTAGAAATAAATTGAAAGTAGAATGTAATACATTTTTGGCCGCAAATAAATTAGCTGAATCTAAAACATTATCGGATAAAAACTATGATGCTTATATACCTACTTTTTACACACAAAAACGAGGTGTTGTTAGACATGTAGATACTGATATTTCTGAACTTGAATTAAAAGGTTTAATTAAAGGTAAATTTGGTCAGGTTGTTACAGTTACACAGGTTAAGCGAATGTTTAGAAAATCTGAGGATAAATTAATTCCTACGGGGACTGTTATTGTCTCTTTTAAGGGACGAACAATTCCTAGTGAAGTAGTAATAGAAAAAATTGTTTATGATGTCGAAAGATATACTCCTAAAATAATACAATGTTTAAAATGCTTGCGTTATGGACATATAGCTGAGCAGTGTCGTGGTAAAGAAAGATGTAAATTTTGCGGTAATAAACATATTAGTGATACTTGCGAGAAACAAAACAACCCTTCGTGTATTTTTTGTACAGGCAATCATTCTACTACAGATAAATTTTAATGTCCAGAATTTTCCGAACAAAAATAAATTAAATGGTTAATGGCAACAGAAAACATAAGTTATGTGGAAGCCCTTAATAGGCATAAATCAAGCTATGTATCAGCTACTAAATCTCCCACAGAGGGATCTAAATATACAGTCAATGTAAAAAGAAAAAGAATCGCAACAAGTCCATTACCACCAGATCCCACAAACCAAGAGCATAGAGATATAATAACCGTTCCAACTATCCCCTCTAGACCCGTATATGTAAGTTTTAGAAATATTCCACAATATCACAAGGTACCTTTTAGTCAGCCGAGTACTTCTTCTTTTACTCACTTTGATGCTGCATGTATACAGAGCAACACAATAATGGAATCAATTATAAAATTTATAAAAGAGTATATACCAACAGATAATAAACAAATGTTAAATTCAATTAAAACGAATATTTTACCAATTCTTAATAACATTCAACAATAAATTCAATATCCATTCAGTATAATATAAGATCATTAATACACAATAAAGGAATACTAGAAAAATTTTGTATGATAATAATATTCATTTGAGTATTTTAAATTAAACTTGGTTAAAGAAACATCTAAAACCAAATTTTAATTTGTTTCGTTCAGATAGAGAGGATGGATATGATGGTGTAGGTATTCTTCTAAAAAAAAATATTGCTTTTAACATTACAAAGAGTTTTAAGAGTATTGAATGTTTATTGACTGTCTCTCTAGCTGTTAAAGTAAGTAACTTATTTACAATAAATATTTATTCGATATATGCCAAACCGAAATTAAACATATCTGAAAGAAGTTGGTCATTGTTTCTTGAAAGCCTGGAAAAACCTTTTTTGTTGGCGGGTGACTTTAATAGTCACCATCAAGTGTGGGGTTGTGTGATACTTACTTATATGCAGCAAGAATTAGAATAGACAATAGCCTGATTTGGTTACATTATGCAACTGGCAAACAAAAATAAATACTTTAGGATCTAATCATTTTCCCATAATAATAGAAATCAAAAGTAATAATTATATTATTAAAACAAATCAAAACAGATGGAATTTAAACAAAGTAAATTGGTCACTTTTTTCTGAAAATATTGAACACAGTAATACTCATAATAATATAAACCGATATGATAAATTTATAGCAGAATTAAACAAAGCAGCAGAAAATTCAATGCCCAAAAAGAAAAAAGTGATCAACTCGAAATTTAATAAACATTGGTGGAATGAAAAATGCGACACATTAATGAAAAATAAAAAAAGATGCTCTTTTGCGTTTTAAACAAAACTAAAATGCAGAAAATTATATTTGTCTACAAAGAACAATGGCTTTGTGTAAAAAACTAATAACAAAGCGCAAAAAAGAATCTTGGAGAAATTTTTGTACTTGAATAAATAAAAATACACCGATCTCACAAATACGGACAGAGGTTAGAAAATTAAAAAATAATTGTAAAGAACCAGTCAGTAAGGTAGTAGCGGGGGAATGGACAACAACCTTTATAAACCAAGTCACGCCACCATGGGTTGAAGAAGAAGAAGCAGTTTACCCTCTTCAAGTAGAAAATATCAATAAAATTGCAATGAACAGTCTGTTAAAGAAATTTATTCTCAAAGAATTTCAGAGCAGTATTAAAAAGCACAAAAATACGGCTCCTGGTATCGACAACATTCATTATATAATGTTATACAACCTTCCATTATCATGCAAAATTACTTTGTTAGAAATAATAAATAATATATGGGAAACCTCTAGCAGAATCCTACAGAAACCTCGAGGAAATCCAAATCTAGCAGAATCATACAGAGGTATATCACTGGCATCCTGTGTACTTAAAACATTCGAGCGAATGCTCAAAACAAGAATGGAATATTGGCTAGAATCCAATCTCAAACTACCAAAATATCAGTTTGGGTTTAGAAAAGCTCATTCCACAATAGAAAATATTACTCATCTAGTCACTGACATTAATATCTCATTCTCATTAAATCGTTCTACCATAGCGTTGTTTATGGATATTCAGGGAGCCTAAGATAAAGTAAATCTAGGAATTCTACATCAACAAATGGTTCGAATTGGTTTTAGTTGTGAATTTTCTAGAAAAATAATAAAATTATATCGTAATCGCATAATTAACCTTAAGGCCATTCCTCGCGATTCTGGGCATACTAAATTCCAATGTAAAAGTTTATATCAAATAACGCAAAAACTATGGCAGATATTGAGATGATTCTTTTTTTATATGAAAGGTTTTAAAAAGTTCTAGTGCACTATTTGGTTGTAAATTAATAAATTGTTTAAACAATATTTTTTTTCAAATATTTTTGGTTAAAATAAACGAAAATTTTTTTTTTTGAAATAGGGCACTACAGAATTTTACCCACTTTCCGAATCTGTTTTTATTTTTAACATAAAGTGTAACACAAAGCAGCTATTTCATATAAACTATTTAAAAAATGTAAAATTGTGCTAAATGTACTCTCTCTCTCGGTCAGTACAAGCTGTCCTTGTTGATAGTTTCTGGACTCTCGCCGACGAGTAGGTAAGAAAAAAGGAGGGTCATAAATAATGTTGAATAACATTATTAGGGCTTATTTCGACTTTTGACTAGTTTTGACAAACCAGTGTGTTTTGTTGTTTTTAAAATGGGTAGTTCGCGAAGACGTTTATGTTCCGGACGAAAAAGTCGACGACGATTGAGGAAATTTTATATAAATACGCAGTAAGTACCTATAATTTGATTAAATTTTTATATGTATAGAAATATTTTCTGTTGTTTGTGACATTTTCCTTCTAAATGTTTATACTGTTTTTTATAATAATACTATTGTTTCAGTATTTATTTATATAATTATAATTTATTATGTAGAAACAGAGTAGAATTTTGGTCAATTGGTCAGTACATTTTTTTTGTATTTCAATCAGAATTATTATTTTCTTTTCTTCTTTACATGAACTCAGAGTAATACCCAAATATTTTGCAGTATTTGAATATGGAATTTGATTAATTATATTTATTGGACTATTTATTTTAAACGTTTTTGTTAGTAAAGTTTACATAATATATGAAGTTTGTTTCGTCACTTGCTTGTCCAGTCATATTAGTCCAGAGTAATAAGGATTTTCTCGTGACAATCAATAATCCAGGTAGCTGACAACTATTTTAGTTATTGTAGACATATAAGAACAAAACCTACCTGTTTCCTGCCTAAAGCTCGGAGCCGTTTTTTAATGATTTAATGTAATGCAAGAAACGCGATTTTTTCCACTCCATTAGAAAGCTAAATACTTGACATAAAATTACAAAATTATATTTTTTAGAATATTGACAAAGCTTCAAAATGCTGATTTTTGTAAGTTGAGAAGTCAATTTGTTGCTTTGCAAACTGCAAAATAAGTGACAATTGATATTTGTTAAAAACTTTGAATACAACAACTTTACTTTAGAGTTCCAGCGAAGGTTGGGTATTGGGATACTTAACAAACCCCTTAAAATTTGGAACAGATATATTAATTAGTTTAAAAGTTTGTATTTGTTTATCCCAGAGGTCTTTTTTTACAATAAAATAAGACAGAAAATAATAAAAATAGGGTAATGCTGTAGGCGACAAATGAAAGCAAAAGATACTATCAATATGTATTAAAAAATGATAAAAAAATGATTTATCATAATCAAAAATCCTGATGCCAAATTTTTGAAATTATCTAGTTTATAAACATTTAGAACTTTAAAAACATTGTCCTTAGAAGAAATCTTTTTGTTACATTCGAAAAGCTAGTATTTTCCCCGAATTTTCAAATAAAAAATTTGACCTAGGTTAGTTAATTTGGGCCAAAGTTAGCCATGTTTTTTTGTTAATTCACAGCTAATTTGATTATAATAATTAAGGAACCTTTGACGCCATGATAAAGAATGGGATTTTGGAAAACGAACCTATATTTGGTTTTTCCTCATTTACCATTTCTAATTAGGACCACAAGTCCTAATTCACTTGCCGCGTCCGCAAGCCTTGTAAAACACTGCACCATGTCTCTTATGGTTCTATTAAAAATAGTTACATTCATTATATTATTTCTTTTTCTGGTTGCCTTTTCCAAGGCAACATTAAAGAAGAGACAAGCCAGCGCCTCCCCCTGTCTTATACCATCATTAACGGCAAAGCACATGGAGTTTTCTCCTTCAATTCTAACGCACGAACTCACGTTTTACATTGTTAGTTGGGTCAACTTAACTAACTTCGGTGGGATCCCAACCAAAGTCTATCATTGCTTAACACTGTCATAGGCTGTCATAACGTGTATCTATGTTATATTCTAGTGACTTTTCTAGAATCTGCCCATGTGCTTGAATTTGATGTATAGTTCATTATGCAGCAGTAAATCAACAATATCCTTTGTAAAATGTTTGTCTTTCAAACAATACATTGCCGAAGATTTTATACGCAGATGCTAACAGAGTAATGCCTCTATAGTTCTTACAATCCAGCTGATAGCCCTTTATGCAACGCATATTATTTCATTTAGCCACTCTTCTGGTACCAATTCATTCTGCCATATAAGTACTACTAGTTTATGGATTACTGCTTGATCACCACCTCTTCATACATTTCCCAACAGATTTAATCGATTCCTGTGGCTTTATTGGCTTTTTGTTTTAAGACGGCATTTGACGTTGACAATGTAGATTTTGTTGATTGTCTATGTTGTTACCTCCTTCAATATCGTGTATATAATATATTATATAAATATATAATATTATATATATATATATATAATATATATATATATATATAATTATATATATATAATATATATATATAATTATATATAATCCGTATAAAACGTCTTCCGACGTCCATTTTTCATTGAATTCGGTTATTCCATTGTTCTTTAAGTACTTTCGAGCTCATTGAGTTTTTTATTCCTTCCATCCGTGTTTTCTACGGTAGTCCTCTCTTCTGGATTCCTGTAGTTGTTCATAGAGGTACTTGTTTCGGGAGTCTACTGTCTTTCATTTATTGGACATGTCCGTACCATTTGAGATGCCTTCATTGTATGCCATCCATGACTGTACCTTCTATTCTCATACTTTATTGCATCCATTTCAGCGACATATCTTTCTTCGATGTCTCTGTTAATCGTCTCGTTTCACAACCGTGTAAATAAAAGCATGCTTTTTACCATAGTTTCATGGGTTCTAGTGCTAGAGAGAGCATTTCAGCTGAGCCAAAACGAAAAATAATCCTCCTGATTGCTTCCACTGGAATAAACTTGATTGTTTAACTGGGCCCGGACTACCTTCTTCTAATTATTTAAACTCCTGTTTTGAAATTAATAATAATCATTATTTTGTCTAATTACCTATTTAGTTGTCAAGACAGATACATTGTTACATAAAGAAGTGAAAGTGGTTCAATTTAGAAATTATATCGTAAATAATAAATATTTGAAAACTAATGCATATATTCCTCCCGCGATTTGAGCTACTAATTTTATAAATCGCACCACTAATAAACGTAAAATCCCTTCATTTTAATTTCATGAATGTTTTTATTCGCCACATCTAACATTTTTCATTTCAGAATATTTATCATCAAACTGTAATATACGTTAAAAACCAATTTGTCAGCAAAAAAACAATAACAAAAGAAAATATAAGACATAAAAAACCAATACACTTATATCTTGTTATACATTATTTTGTTATAAAATTTTATAAAAGTTTGTCTTCGATTTAATTGTTATGAATTATTTACAGGACGATTATTTGTTACCTGTATGTGCCCTTGCTAACTTGTGAATTAATTATTCAATAAATAATATTACTCTGGTATTCTTCTTCTTCTTCTAGTTCCATGACCGCTATCGATCGTTGGATATCATGTTGGCTACCATATTCGCTATCGTGACTTTATTGACAGCAGCTCTAAATAACGATGTAGTTGATTTTCCATACCATTGCCTTAGATTTTTCAGCCATGATGTTCTTCTTCTACCAGAACCACGATTACCTTGGATCTTTCCCTGAATGATCAGATGTAAAAGATCATATTTTTCAGGGTGTCTCATAATATGACCGAAGTATTCCAGCTTGCGTTTCTTTATTATATTGACCAGTTGTGTTGTTTGGTTCAGCCGTCTAAGGACCTCCTCATTTCTAACTCTGTCGACCCAGCTTATTTTCAGTAGTCGTCTGTATACCCACATCTCAAAGGCTGTCAAGCGTTTAAGCATAGCCTCAGTTAGGGTCCACGCTTCTACTCCATACAGCAGGACAGGAAAGATGTAGCAAGATATCATACGAACTCTAAGGTCAATGCTAAGATCATGACTGCAAAGTACGTTTCTCATTTTTACAAAGGCAGCTCGGGCTTGTTCTATTCGGCTTTTAATTTCTGCGGTTGGATCCCAGTTCTCATTGATATTACTGCCGAGATACACGAGTTTCTCTACTCTGTCCAGTGTGGCATCTCCGACTTTTATACCGTCATCATGTATATAGTTTTGTTTGCTAACTATCATATATTTAGTTTTCTTAACGTTGAGTTTTAATCCATACTGATCACAAGTCTGTTTTATTTTGGTCATTAGATTTTGAAGGTCTTCTCCGCAATTGGCAAGGACTAAGGTATCGTCGGCATATCTAATATTGTTGACGGTTACTCCATTCACAATAATACCTTCGGTTGTCTCCATTAAGGCTTCCTTAAATATTTCCTCCGAATATAAGTTAAAAAGTAAAGGCGACAATATACAGCCTTATTTCACTCCTCTTTTTATATTTATTTCATCCGACAGTTCTTGTTCAACCTTTATTCTTGCCACTTGATGCCAGTATAGATTTGTAATTATTCGTAGATCTTTATCGTCCAATCCAGCTGTTTCCAATATTTCTAGCATTTTGTTATGTCGGACTTTGTCAAAAGCTTTTTCAAAATCGATTGCACAAATATACACATTTTGATTTATATCTCTGCATCTCTGTACTAGCACCTGTATACTAAACAAGGCTTCTCTTGTGCCCAAGCCACTCCTAAACCCAAATTGAGTATTGCTAATTCTGTCCTCTAACAGCGTAATTAATTATTCAATAAATAATATTACTCTGGTATACTCGTATTATTCTAATTACCCCATAATCGCAATGAATAGAAGACCTCCCGATCGCTTTATTGTATACACCCAAGACTTCACAATAGGGGGTTGTAAGTAGGTAAAAATATAAAATTTAGTACCAGATGACGTTTAGAATATTCTTCGTGAATGGATTTTGTTTTCGTAAAGAAAGATATTTTTGAAATAGATAGCTCACTGAATTTTACCGTTAGGATTATCGAGGATAGGCCTTAAAATAAATGAGGAAATTTTAGATACAAGAACAACAAGTCTGGGATTACCTCAGGGTAGCGTTTTAAGTCCTATATTGCATACAATCTATACCTTTGACCTAGAAAAGCTAACAGACGAATGCAGGGATATTAAGATACTGGAATATGCATTTACATTGATAATTGTGATTTTGAATCTGGTTACAGTTCTTTAAATCAATTTTTTCTTCGATTTAACCAATGGTGTCACGAGAAAAGTTTAAAGATTTCACTCACGAAATCAAAAGCATGTATATTCACCCGGAAACGAACTATTCCCAATCAGCTTGTTTTACAAGACCATAGTTTTCCCGTTATCTCTCACGTACCATACCTAGGAGTAACAATTGATAGAAAATTAGTCTGGAAAGAGCACATAGAACGAATATTAAAAAAAGCCGAGAAAGGATTAAATATATTAAGAGCTGTAAGTTCTTACAGTTAGGGAGCCGATTCAGAAATGTCCCTGTTATTATACAGGTCATTTATTAGATCAATTCTGGATTACGGATGTTTTCTTTCTCAAGCAGCCTCCAGTAACCTAAAAAAGTTAGATAATTTAGCGAATTAATGTCTAAGATTATCCCTTGATGCCTTTAAAAGTACACCAATTTCAAATCTTCAAGTAGAATGTTGTCAAATGCCTGTAGAGCTAAGAAGAAAATATCTCTGTAATAAATTTTTATGCAAAATTTCATCTAAAAATAGTAGTCTAGTTAATAAAGTTCACAACCTTTTTATAATGGATTTAACTAATAAGTACTGGCAGAAAAAAGAATCACTGGTTTTATGTAAATCATGTCAAGACTGCTTACACTATAAAGACAATATGTATAAAAACAAACTGTTACCGATATACCAAACAAACTTAACTGATGTGCCTGAAATAGACATACGTTTTCTAAGAGATTATTCTAATTACCCCATGTCGTTGAGAAATGTGATGTTTAATTCAGACATAGAAAATGATTTTAAAAATTATAATATCATATTTACAGATGCAACAAAAAAAGACGATAAAACGTCCTGTGCATTTTGGGACCCTACACGAGACTATTTCGAGGCTAAAAAACTTCCGAGTGAATTTTCAAGTTATTCAGCAGAACAACTCGCTATATTAGAAGCATTAAAATATATTAAAAATAAATTATTTAATAATAAATTTTTTTAATAATATCAGATTGTAAAAGTGTTTTACATAAACTTTCAAACATATCTACTAATATTAATATTAATTATATCTTACAAAATGTATTAATCAATTTTAAATACTTGTATGAGGAAGGAAAAATAGTTAAGTTTGTTTGGGTTAAAGCTCATTGTGGGATCATCCACAATGAAAAGGTAGACATACTGGCCAAGGAAACATTAGATTCCGATACTGTTGTAAATTATTCATTAGTTCCTGAAGACCTTTATATTATTTCAAAAAATATAATTAGGTAGGAATGGATGAATAAATATGATCATTCCACCAAGGGACTTTTTTATAAAGGCATTCAGCCGAAAATTCCTACCAAACCATGGTTCTGTAATTTTATAACAAAAAAAGATGCAATCAGAATTATCTGTAGAATTCGATTCAATCATTCCTTAGCACCATCTCACTTAATTAAATTAAAAATTTTAATTCCCCAAACTGCGAATGTGGAGAATATGGCACACTAGAACATATGATATTAAATTGTAGTAAAAATAGAATAAAGACCAATGTTTTTATGGAAACCATTATGAAAATTTTAGTAAAACCCATCAACCTTTATGGGTTAATAGTTTTTAACAATTTAGAAGTTTATAAGTTGCTGTATCAATACATAAGCGGTTTAAAAATAAGAATATGAAACAATAATTTATAAAGACCAATGTATACCAAAACTTGTATATAAATGAAAAAAGAAAAAAAAAATAATAAAGAAAAAATATATAAAACAAAATAAAAAAGAAATCATTTCAACAATAACAAAATATATATATATATATATATATATATATATATATATATATATATATATATATATATTAGACAATATTAATAAAAAGAAATACAGAAAAAATATTGAAGATATAAAAAAAAATAATAAAAAAAACACTGCTTGCGGAATTGGATAATACTGGATAAACAACCACTGGGCACTGGATGCATGGATACGAAACTGGATACCTTCTACTAGAAAATTGTATACAAAATTGTATAAAATTAAAAAATAAATAAATAAATAAAAATAAAAAATATGATGTTTGTAAGTTTACCAATTGTATAATGTAGAATTTTTAACGTAGTGATATTGTTTTAAAAATATTAATATTGTAAATTTTAAATACTAATAGATTTTATTTTAATCATTGTTAAGAATTAAAGTCAAACATGATTAGGCGAATGAAACCATAGGTTTCGCAGTCAATATTCCAAGCACACACACACAATGATGCTATTTAATATGAGACGATATTTTATGGAATGTATTGACAAATGAATTAAAGAAAATGGTGGACATATCGAACACTTACTTTGACAAAAAGTTTAATGTTATTTAGTGTAACTATTTCTTAATTTGGTTTGTAAATAAAATGCTTGATGTAAAATCCAATTATTCTGTTCTTTTATCAAATTCTATTATTTATTATCCTGCTAATACACTTATTTTATTTAACTTTACTAAAGGTATTTTATTAGAAAATTCAGAAGTATTGATGTTTTTATCTCTTTTTCTTTCATTGCCTGGAGTAATTGCGTTAAATCAGAATTATGCAGTTGATTTGTAAAATGCGATTATCTCGAAAAATGTTGAGTTTTGAAGTTATTAACAGGTATACCATTTTTTGTTAAAATAATGTATCTTTAATATTTTTTACCAAAAATACCGGTAACTTGAAGAACAAAAAAGTTAAGTGCAAATGTATGCCACATATGTGGCGCCCTCTATTAGCTATATCAAAATGTGCATCAAATTATAATTCCTGATATTGAATAGTACCCGGTTGTAAATTTTTATACATAACTGTTTACAAACATGAAAGTTATAGCGAAAAATAAAATTTTCAATTTTCAATTTAACACTCTGTATCTTTTTTAATATCAGCATTTTATTAAAGCAAGTTGGCTAAAATCATAATATTTTAAAGTGTAGAATCTGCGGTTTCTTTTTGTACAATTACTTAAGGACCACCCTGTATATCGGAAGGGAATTGAAACAAATTATTTAAACATAAACAAAGTTAGGTTAGAATCGACGTGTGAGGTTGTCCGATACTGATTACTGGATTACCGCAAGGCCGAGATAATCAACTAAAAAAGAAGATGTATTTGTTGACATTTCTAGTAACTGTCTTGGGTGTGAATCTGTCTTTTTAGTTTACTCCTCCTTGTTAAAAAACAAACCCTTGTCAGTTGGAACATAAGAGATAAAAAAGGATACTACCCAATACTGACCATTCTTTATTTAGTAGATTATATAAGAACTACTTACCCTCTAGCTTTAATCTTGGTAACGGCAGTTACCAATGTGTTAAGCATCACCGCTTTATCTGGTTTTGTTCTGAGATTATATTCTAACGCATCTTCCAAAACTGGAAGATACTTCTGTATGTCTTCCATCTTTTTATTATATTCTTCGTCAGACATTTTTGTTCAATTCTAAAAATAATTATTCAAGCGATAACTAATTGAAGTTCTTAATAATTAGTAAATCAATTTATATCAGGTTAGAGCTGTTAAACAAACTATACAGGGTGAGTCATGAGGAACTTTACATACTTCTACCATATGTAGAGTCCCACAGGGAGCATATCATGTGGCCACTAAAAAATGCCAACTCCTCTTCTTTATTAATTAACAGGGTGATTTGTGTAATTGACCATTTATTTCATTTTACTGTAGTGTTTATACGGCTCATTTGATTTTTTAAATTTTTGCATGTACAGTACACTACTATCAAGCATTCGACTGGTATTAGCTAAACTAAAAAATTCCAGGACTGGCTTTGGAAAAATTAATTTAGGGATTCCTATTAAATATAACCTCTATATATATATATATATATATATATATATATATATATATATATATATATATATATTATATTTTTTTTTTTAAATGCAATAAGTGATTTTCAAACTACATAAATAGCCTATGAAAACGACATATGCGAAAATGTTGTCGCGCTTTTATTAAATTTTTAGTGAACGATCAAATCTTACCAAAAATAGAACAACCATAATGAAGTATCAAATTATAAGGTAATTAATTTAAACAAATGTTATAAATTTCAAACATTTTAATTGAAATGATAAACTAAGTCACTGCACAACAAAAAAACAGTAACTACTAACAATAGCGAAGAACAATTTAAAAAAAAAACTAAAAATATGTACATAGTTATGATAAACCCATAAATTAGAACTGGAAAAGATACAATAATGGTAACAAAATAAAAATAACTCAAAATAGATTTTCGAAATGGAACCCTGCAGCCTGTACACATTTTTGTTGCCGAATTGTTAATTGACGTATTGAATTACAGATACTCTGGGGATCGTTTCTAATAGTATTACAGCAATGTATAATTCTATCAATTAATTGTTGTCCGTTATTAATATTCACTGCGCAAACTAGTTGCTTTAATCGTCCCCAAATATGGTAATCAACGGGATTGAAATCAGGGGATCTTGAAGGCCACGAAATAGGACCTGCACGTCCTATCCACCTGTTGCCATAAACATTATTGAGATGTTGTCTCACTGCCAGTAAAAAGTGTGGGGGTGCCCCATCATGCTGAAAATACATCCCTCGGATAGCAACGTTCGCGTTGGCAAGCAAATTCGGCAAAATATTTTGTAGAAAGTTCAAATAGACCTGCCCTGTTAAAGGACCAGCAAAAAAGTGAGGACCTACTAATTGGTTATTTATGACACCAATCCACACGTTAACCGAAAACCTTAACTGAGAACGACGTTCTCGAATAGCATGGGGATTTTCTTCTGCCCACACATGTGAATTTCGTGAATTATTTATCCCGTCTCTGGTAAATTGGGCTTCATCTGTTGTAAATAGTGTCCTGTATAGCATTGGTCGATTATTGTTAATCCATCTACAAAATTTCAACCTATCGCTCTCATCTCCAGCATGTAGTAGCTGAACCATTTGAATGTGATATGGGTATAGATTATTTTTTTGTAAGACTCTACTTACTTTTGATTGAGTAACATTGAGTTCTTGACTTACATGTCTAGTGCTTATTGTAGGGTTCATAGTAACGGCGTCCATAATGTCATCTTCCTGCGCTTCATCTACATGTCGCTCTGTTGTTCCACTAGGAAAAGTGCCATTTTCTCGCAAATAATTAAAAACTAACCTAAATGTTGGATGACTAGGAGTTCGACGATTAGGAAATCTCCTGCGACATTCTCCCTACCATTCCCATTACAGAATCAATAAACAAATATTATGTCTGCATATTCTGTGGTGAAAGCTGATGTGGCATTTTGAACGAACGTAACAAAAGCTCTACCAAAACTAACACAATGTACTTAACGTAGATATGACAGAAGAAATATGTATTTTTGTACACATAAATAACAATTGATAATGACAATAATGACAATGGGTATAAAATATCAAGAAACGTCAAACGGTCAACGCCAACCTTCATTTTAAACTTTTTTAGATTTATTTTTATTTAGTACAGTTGATGCAATGTATTATTATTTGACATAAAATTTTAATCATTTACAATCAACAAAAACTAACACATACAAGAGGTTTGACTTTTTATTCAATTTAGTTTATTATTTATCGAAAATAATGCCCCAATACGATCTATGAGTAAAAATTTAAATTTGAAAAACAATTGATTCTATCGTAGAGATAATACAAAGTGACAGTAAATTTTCTACGTATTAGATTATGTTGTAGAAACTCATTTTAATTAAAATGTTTGAAATTTATAACATTTGTTTAAATTAATACCTTATAATTTGATACATTATAGTTGATCTATTTTTGGTAAGATTTGATCGTTCACTAAAAATTTAATAAAAGTGCGACAACATTGTCGCATATGTCGTTTTCATTGGCTATTTATGTAGTTTGAAAATCACTTATTGCATTTTAAAAAAATATATTTACAGGGTGTAATATTTAATAACAATCCCTAAATTAATTTTTCCAAAGCCAGTCCTGGAATTTTTTAGTTTAGCTAATACCAGTCGAATGCTTGATAGTAGTGTACTGTATCATGCAAAAATTAAAAAAATCAAATGAGCCGTATAAACACTACAGTAAAATGAAATAAATGGTCAATTACACAAATCACCCTGTTAATTAATAAAGAAGAGGAGTTGACATTTTTTAGTGGTCACATGATATGCTCCCTGAGGGACTCTACATATGGTAGAAGTATGTAAAGTTCCTCATGACTCACCCTGTATAAATAATCAAGATCTAGGTCTTGATTAAAAATAATAAAGTGAACCTTATACTCAGCGTTTAGTAATACGTGTCACTACGTAATACGTTTAGTAATATCAAATGTATACTAAAAATGTGTCAAGATATATGACTCATTCAACAGTATTTATTATAATATTGTGGTATTACTTGTATACAGTAATGTAGTATGTATTCAAAATTTATGAATACTAGTAGAACTAAAAACAACTAAGGAAACTTCCTTGGGTAAATATTAAACTAACTAGATCATCAATTAATATGATGGGAGTCCGATCCTGGACATGGTAACACAAACTGTATTTACATTTCAGTCCAGCAAAATCTTTCTTTTCAAACTAATCTATATCGAAATAAATTTAAAAGCATCTAAAAGCGCCTTATAGTTTTTGAGGTTTTTTGTATATGTTCGCTAATTCATTTTAAGTTTGTGCTTGTAATTAGCAATATCGGTATACTCACTAATGTTTTTTAATGTTTTTTTTTTTAATTACTAGCTCAAAATTCTACAGAAAAGATTAAAATAATCTATTTAAAGGGATTTCCCATATTCCCAGAAAATTATGAGGTGATTATTAAGTCGTTAAAGTACTATTAAATTGAATTGACAACTTTGCAACATATTTTGACTATATAAACACTGTAGTTACCCTAACACATTTATCCGCTCTTTGATTTTTGATAAAAAGGTCAAAATGTCATCCCAGACCTAACAAATTATTTTTCACCATAAAAACGACAAATCTAGTCGCAAAATAGCATCCGCAGTAAACTGTAATCAATCTAAAGTAATTAGAGTCATTAACAAGGAAACATCGACGACAGACCGTATAGTGACAGACCAAAGAAAACTTCTGTTCGGGATGACGCTGCGTTAAGAAGAACAAGTCTGACAGACAGAAGCCTTAATTCCATTCAATTGACGAAGCTGTGGTCTGAATCTACAGGTGTAAACGTGTGCACTTTCACTGTGAGAAAAAGACTGCTTAGTTTTGGACTTCGAAGATGTAAGGCACGGAAGAAACCACTGCTTGCAGAAAAGCAAAGATTGTACCATTTGAAATAGGCAAAAGAACATCGACTCTGGACAGCAGAGCAGTGGCAGAGTGTACTGTTTAATGATGAATCCACTTTCAATATTAATAATCATGCTGGAAATGCCTACATCAGAAGATTTCCTGGTGAAGAATTTTCTCTTCTTCCCACAATTAAACATCCAACCTCCGTTATGATATGGGATTGCATGTTCGCTCGAGGAGTTGGTCGCCTACACGTTGTCTCTGGGATGATGCATGCTACCAAATACATAGGTATATATATATATATATATATATATATATATATATATATATATATATATATATATATATACCGGGTGGTGAATCGTCAAACGGGCCATAGGAAACTCAATGGGAAATTTTAAATTGTTAAATTGCTGCTTCCCTAATTATTTTAGATCAAAAATCATAAAAAACTATTTGTAGAGGACTAAAATCTGAATTAAAAACAAATGTTAAAACCGTTCTACGAATCAAATGTACTTCAAAATTTTGCAAAAATATAATAGATTTTTCAGACCACCCCTAAAAGTTAGGCCACACGAAATACAAGAATATATAACGTGTGTGTTTTATCACATTGATATCATATGTTTGACAATTTGAATTGTAAATTTTTGTTGTTTTATGATTAAATTATAAACAATGAATTTTACTAAATACTACTACTACTGAACAATATTACTTTGTGAACAATAAATTATATTGTTTACAAATCGATCAATATAATGAAATGTACTCAGTTGACGAAAAATCGCATAATGTTGTATTCAGGCAATAGCGCGAACCTTTTCCTGTCACTACCGGATCTTTATTTATTAACGTAAGATATTCTAATACACTAAAATTTAATTCCATGTTAAGTTATACAACAATTCAATGAATTCCAATATACTGTTCCTCCTCAATCCTTTAGCCCTTGTCAGGGCGTAGTGACACACTAAATATTGTTAGTCTGCTGTCTCCATTGACTGCGATCTTGTGCCATATATACGGCTTCATGTAGGGATTTTCCCACCAAACTCTTCATTTGGTCTACCCATCGTATTGGAGATCTTCCTCTTGGTCTTCGGCCTTCTACCTTTCCTTCTACTACCAATAGTTCCATGGTGCCCGTTCTTCTAGCTATGTTATAATACTGTTACTAATATATATATATATATATATATATATATATATATATATATATATATATATATATATAATACAGTATTGGAAGATTCAAAACGGAACATACGAATTATTAATACAATTATTAAGATCCCCTGACCTGCAATTACCCAGTGTAAATTTCAATATAACGTCGCGATGTCTTATAATTAATTCATTTGTTCGACTGGATTACTACTCCTTGGCGATTTCTAGTAGCGTATTCGACAGGTGTACGTCGACACTGTTGTCTATCGTCCACTGATTTTCTGTGTTTTTGTGCAGATAATAACAATGTTTTATTAATAACAATTTTTTTGTGTTCATTAGATATTATTTGAATTGGTTAGTGTATAGTTTAATATATTTATTATTCCAAATATTGTTGATAATTTAAAATTTAAAAGGATGTATATGATACATCAAAATCTACAGATTTTTGCCGAAGGTATCTATCGATTTGGCAACAGTCCCAAGGAACATCACTGGCCGAGCAAAACAAATACATGCCCTTTGCTTTGCTTCTCATTATAACGCCATAAGCTGAAATAAAAGTAGTGTTTCTAACCATAAACCATGTATACAAACAAAGAAAAAGTACAAATTTTAAAATGATATTATGGGGGCAACTCGTACCGTGATATTATAAATTTATTTACTTGTGCGTATGAAGATAGGCCAATACCGACACAATCAACTATTAGTCGTATTATTAAGGTGCGCACGTGCGCAGCAGTCGAAAAATATCGACTGGAGAAGGAGTCCAGTCGAACAAATGAATTAATTATAAGACATCGCGACGTTATATTGAAATTTACACTGGGTAATTGCAGGTCAGGGGATCTTAATAATTGTATTAATAATTCGTATGTTCCGTTTTGAATCTTCCAATACTGTATACTGTTACTGTGATCTTTATTCCTAAAAATAATTTATGATAATTTCTAAACATAAAACTATAACAAATGTTATAATAAAACATGAATAAAACATTTTTATTATTGCTCTTTTCTCCTTAACTGAGTACATTTTTTAATCAACTTAATATTTTTTTAAACAATAAATCGCAAAATAAAAATATTGGCCATTTAAATAATAGATAAATATAATATAGTTCATTTAAATATTGTCAAATATTAGAAACGTCAATATGACAAAACGCAACACGTAATACATATTTTTTTCACGACGTCTGGCCTGACTTTTAGGGGTGGCCTGAAAAATGTATTATATTTTAGCAAAATTTTGGAATACGTTTAAGTCGTAGAACAATTTTAACAATTGTTTTCGATACATATTTGAATCCTCTACAAATAGTTTCCCATGACTTTTGGTGTAAAATAATTAGGGAAGCAGGAATTCAACAATTTAGAATTTCCCATTGAGTTTCCTATGGCCCGTTTGACGATTCACCACCCTGTATATTATATATATATATATATTATATATATATATATATATATATATATATATATATATATATATATATATATATATATCGCCGCCTTTTTGTTCCATCCTTGTATATTCTGGATCAGACGCTCTTGGTTCTTCCGTCCTCTCGACCATTGTGACTACTAAGATTATGGTACACTTTTGAAGCACTACTTATTCTTTCTGTTATTTCATTCTGCATGGTACCTTCTCTGTCTATTGTAACTCCTAGGTATTTAAATGCATCTACTTGTTCTATGAGTTGTTGGTTAATTTCTATGTTAACATTTTGGTTAGTTTTCGCTATTAGCATCACCTTGGTTTGCTTAACATTAATCTTCATGTTTCTAATTGCCAGCTCATTATTCCAGCTATCTATATTTTCTGGAGGCCCCTTTCGTTGGAAGCGCATAACATGAGATTATCTGCGAATGCACACTCAGCTATACCAACCGGTCGTAGTTTACTATATCCCATATGTACTTTGTGTATACTTGCTTTTGTTTCCTTAATTATGTCGTCAATAATCAATATGAATAGTGTGGGGCTCATAACACCTCCTTGTCTTAGACCCTCATTTATTGCAAACATCTCTGATTCCAAGTTATCCTTACATACATAACTCTTGTTATTTTGATACAGACTTTTGATAGCACCTGTCTCAATGTTCAGGTGCGTACTTATAAATCTTTGCATATTGCTCTTCACTGTTTCTACGATATACATTGAGGTACTACAGAATAAGATGATGCGTAAAGGAAAAGACCTGTATGGCGAAGAAAAATTTATTTTTCAGGATGATAATGCTCCTTGCTATAGAGCAAAATTTGTTAAAGTTTGGATGAAGTGGAGAGTAATGAAATTGATAGGATGGACTGGTCAGCGCAATCCCCGAACCTCAATCCCATCGAGCATTTGTGACAAAGGATATCAAGCATCATATCCAAAAGCAAACTCACAAACAAAACGACATTACTCGAATCTCTAATCCACGCTTGGGATCACATGTATTTCCATGGAGGAACTGCAAAAATTAATAAATTCCATTCCCAAAAGATGTGAACTAGTCATTAAAAACAAGGGCTGGCCAATTAAATATTAAAATTAGTTTAAATTACTTCAATGTGATGTACAATATCGTCTTGATGTAAATAGCCTAATTTTTGTACTATTGAATAAAACATTTTCCGAATTACATTTTTTTATTAATAAAAATTTTTGATGTGTTCCCATTTTATAATATTGTGTTTAAGTGCTTGTTTGATGTAGATAGTAAATGGTTAAAAATTATTTAAGGTAAATGCCTTAAACTTCTATTTTCATGTCTTTGGTAAGGTGATGCAGAACTTTTTAACACCACTGTAGCGTATATAGTTCATCTACGTTAAGAAATAAAACAGTGACGGCCAAAAGGCCTGTTATCAGAATCATTTCTCGTTCTACAACTTGTTTAAATAAACTCTAAAAATTTGTCAGCCATGAATGACGACCAACAATCTCAGAACAAAACATCATACTCTGCTATGCTTAATAATACTTCAATTCAGATTCCTTCTAAGAATCAAGCAATTTTATTTAATGCGATACCTAATACTAAAATAGAAGAGTACTTAATGGCTCTTGGTCAAGTTGTTCATCCACGGAATATTTTATTTTCATCAAGACTATCAAATAACAGAATATCTATCTCTCTAGCGAATCGTTGGTTGAAAATTGTATGTCCAATACAGCAGAAATAACAATGAAAGGCGAAAATCTAAAAGCACGAAGATTAATAACTAGTAATAAAAAACTCTTATTACCTAATGTTTGCCCTTCTATCCCACATACTCTAATAGAACATGAGTTAATTAAATTGGGTCTTAAATTAATGACACCTTTAACCTTCCTAAGAATAGGAAGTCAGCTCCCAGAATTTTAACACATATTTAGTTTTAGAAGACAAACATATATTCAACCACTTGTAGATATATATCTACATTCTTCCTTCTTAATTACAAATGAACAAACTTCGTATCATATATTTTTATATATCACATAAGTTTAGATAAACCTTCACGTTTTATCTGCCAGCAAACAGATCCCATTGCAGCAATTTTTTTAAGTTATAATCCGCAAAATGATTCCACTTTAACCCACCACCAACCACAAGAACCAGTCTAACAAATCACCCTTAGAGATAGAACTAGATCTTCCAGTCAGTAATTCTAATACTGAACCAACACCTCACCAACAGACAGATAGGAATTTAAATCCCCCGTACATATGAAAACTAAAGTGTATTTCTAAAGATCAGTCAACGACCAACAAGAGAACAATTTTGGAAATCAATACAATCTCCCACTGAAGAATTAAATAAAGAATTTAAAATCCCAAAATCAACCAAAAAGAAAAAAAAAAGCAACCTAAAGCTACCACATCAATTGAGGAAATGACGATGACAACAAAAATAATATTTCATATGTCAAATAATTTTAAATATGAACAAACTCTTGACTTTTTGAAAATTATTCTAGCTCGTCTGATCCCTGAGCTTACTAAAAACATACTCAACGGATATACTTACCCAACTTTATGAACATAATAACAACAATAACTCTTCGAAAGAAAATGCAAAAAAGTATTTTTGAAGTGTGTATATTTTAGGCAATTCCTAGCTGAGCGCTTTCGGCTTTACAAAGCCATCATCAGAGCTATGCTACAATAAAATGTTCTTATAAGTACTAATTGGTAAAGATTATAATTTTTAACTTACGTCAATTTTTTAAATACCACTACAAAGGAGAGATCTCATTTCCTTATATTTCAAAATTAATGATTTTTTTAGTTGTTGAAATTTGTTATATAAAACATATAAAAAGCCGACACTGGACTTCACAAACACGTTAAAAAATTGAAAAAATTTTTGTCATGGTACGGGTGTAAGAACCCGACCATTGATTGATGTGAGGATGTAGACAGAATAGAACTAATGAAATCAAATGTCGTCCTTTTAACGATTTTTCAAAAGTGACAGTTGACAAATGTCATATATAGGAAATAGAGATTGTTTTTTAAATTCTTACAAAATTATTTAATAGTTTGGAATTACTAGTCATCAAAGACTTTCTAAAAATTAAGTTTTTAAATTAAATTTTATGTGTTCATCACATCATACAGAATGACATTCGTTTGTAAATTCACTCAAGTCATTGCTCAAGGTCAATGTATGTTCAATCTGACAGCTATCCTTAAGAAACAAGGGCTCAAATTGTTCAACAACAATATAAAGAAGAAACATGGTATTAATGTTACGTTATCTGATACTTAAGTGTATTGAGAATTGTATCTCTTGATGGAAATTTGTAAAAAATTTGCATAAATTTTTTAAAAATGTACTTTCATGCTTTCAATTAAGAACAACTGTCAAATGAATTACAAAATGTTGTAAATTTCTAATAAAGTTTAAAATTTGTTTAAAAATATAAAAGTATGAAAACTATATAATAAGATTGCATGAGGTCGCCCTTCTTCCTCTAAAGTCTCCCATAATAATTTAAAAAGAGGTTTATAATTGCAATTGAGGTTGATTTGTGTGTTTAAGCAACAATCAGGGTTTAGTTTCATTTCTTTGGATATCTCAAGATCTTCCAAGAGATTCATGAGTCTAAAGTTTTTATTGGAAATGTTGTGTAAAATTTTACTGTTTTCAGAAGGAGAAAAGGAATGATTATTAAATTTAATGTGATATCCAAAGTTTGATTTTTCTGGGTTATTGAGGTGTTCTTTGATTCTTTGATTCAGAGTTCTCATTGTTCTACCTACATAAGTCATATTACAGTCACCACAGGACAGCTTGTAAATACCACTTCTGTTTAGTTTGTCAACTTTGTCTTTGGTCTTGCTGAAGATGGACTTGATGTTATATCTGGTTTTAAAGGAGATGTTTAAGTCACTGATTTTATTAACAAGTACTCTTGAAATTTTTTCTGAAATTGGTCCTAAGTAAGTTAAGGATCTATATATGGAAGTAGTGTTGGATTTTTTATCAACATTAAAAGCTTGATTTAGTCTCTTTTTGAGTATAGATTTTCTAATGACTTTATCAACAGTAGTAGAAGGAAAACCATTGTTGTTTGCTATCTGTTTAATGATGGAGATTTCTTTATTGTAATTTTCTTGAGACATAGGGATATTAAGAAGTCTGTGGACATAACATTGAATAGCTGCCATCTTGTGTTGAAAAGGGTGATTTGAGGATGTTGGTATCATATGGTCAGTTTGAGTAGGTTTTCTGAATATTGAAAATTCTAGTGTAGTTAAAGAAGAAGAGGAGGAAGCATTCTTTTTGATAGTTAGGTCTAAAAAGTTGATAATGTTGTTGCTTTCTACTTCTAAGGTAAAATTAATTGCAGGATATAGATTATTAATTATTGACAAAATATTGTGAGGTTCTGAAGGTGGGCCTTCTATAAAGGCTAAAATGTCATCCACATATCTGTACCATAGGATTATTTGTGGTTGAGAATGAACAAAGTTAGTTTCGAGAGAGTCTAGAAAAAGATCTGCAAGTAGAGGAGATAAAGGATTTCCCATTGCTAAACCCTCTGCTGTACAAAAAAATATCAGTCTTTTGATTTTTAACAATAACTCTGCCTGGATTGGTATGGGGTGAATAGAGTAGCTCTATAACCGATGAAGCCGGTCCCAAGACCGGATAAGAGAGAAGGGATAGAGGAGTAACACCTCTAAAAAAAAACAGGTTTTTTTGTGAGAGTCCCCCCTGCCTGGGGTACAGGTGAAAACCGGTCAACGGTCTCGAGAGCAGAGAATGGCTGGAAAAGTCACAATGGTCGAGAGGGCGGAAGAATCAAGAGCGTCTGATCCAGAATATACAAGGATGGAACAAAAAGGCGAAGGAAGTGATCAAAGAGTTCAGAGAAAGCAACATCGACATGCTAGTAACAACAGAAACCAAAAAGAAAGGAAATGGAACGGAAACAATAAAAGATCATATCCACTGCTGGAGCGGAGTTAATAAAGAATGTAGAGCAAAGGCAGGAGTGGGAATACTAATCAAAAATAAGTGGAAGAACAGGATTAGAACATGGGAGCCAATCAACAAGAGAATAATTAAAATGCATATAGACATATACTGTAAAGAGACAGAGATACTCGGAGTATATGCACCAACAGACGATTCCCCGAGAGTAGGAAAAGAACATTTCATGGAACAACTTCAACATCAAATAGAGCTAATTAAGAAGAACGTGGAGATAATTATAACAGGAGACCTTAACGGCAGAACTGGAAGGAAAGAAAACGATAAAGTAGTGGGGAGATTCGGAGATGATGAACAAAACGATAACTGATCGAATTATGCGAACTAAACAACCTAAAAATCAACAACGGATTCTTCAGACATAAAAATATTCATAAATATACATGGACGCAAGAAACACGAAAGATGAATTCGATAATAGACTACATAATAATCAAACAAGATACCACAATAAAGATCAAAGATATGCGAGTCAGAAGAGGAGCAGAATGTGGAACGTACCATAAATTACTGACAGCAAAATGGGCATTAATTGGAAGTATAACAAGACCCCGCCTACAGAAGAACCGTTGAACACTATAAGAGAAAAACAATACAATATAGAACTACTCCAAGAACAATCAATAAGAACTATACCAACAACGTCTAGACCAAAAATTAATAGAATTTAGATACGGCAACATCGAAGAAATATACTAGCATATCATGGTATAATAAACTACATAGGTAACATATTGCGCACGGTCGCTCGATCTTCGGCCAGGGAGTGACGTCAGTTGCAGCGTAGCAGGTAGCAGCAGTGTTCTCAAACCTACTGATTTCGCCGCTTTTCTACCGATGTACCGCTACCGAAGTTTATATTCAGATAGAAATTTTTACTTTTTCTTAAATTTGAGAAGAAATATGTAAGAGACAATACAATTTTTCTTGCGATACCTGTAATTTGCATTGAGCATTTTTGTGTACTCACAAAAACGTGTGAAAACATTCAAAAATTTATTCTTAAATGATACCTAAGCGGTCCTTTACAAAGTACATGATGTAATAAAAGCTAATAATACAATAATAAATGAATCAAAATCCATTGTGATCCCGACCGCTTGGTTCTGGGAATTTGTCAAGTATTAACTTAAACCGGAACTTAAAACCGAAGACTTAAAACCGGAACAACGCAATTTTAATCTAAGCTTCCGAGTGCACCTCACGTAAAAACTCTAAAAACTCGGTAGTCTGTTTGTTGTATATTTCCTTCTAAAAGGGTTTTATACTCGAGGTTTCGGTTCACGGCTAAGTATTCAATTGACTAATGCTGGGTAGCAGCATTAGTTAGAAACTAGCAACCGAAGAGTGAAGTTATCAGTTTCGGAGTTTTCTCACAATTATATTTTTAATTTTTACGATATGCGTTGTGCGGTATTTGGCTGTTCCTCTGATAACCAGAGCAAGCGAAATCCTTGCCCTGGCACGAGGTTTTTTCGTTTCCCTAAAGAGGAAAATCTAATTAAACAGTGGGTGCACGCCACCGGTAGGAAAGATAAATTTAACCCAAAGACAGCTTATATTTGTTCAAAGCATTTTACAGAGACTAACTTTTATGTAAATCTTAAACATCAACTGCTAAATTATCGGCCGAAAAATTATCGGGGTTTGAAAAACGATGTTGTTCCCAACAAGAATTTGCCCATGATGAAACCTGAGGTTACCACAAGCCACGATGACACATTAAAAAAAAGCGCAAAGAAAACAACTCGTTGATGAATTATTAAGCAGGTAAGTTAAATGTAACTTTTTCTAGATATAAGCTTCTATAGAACTTCTAGAAATCATTTACTATGCTTATTTAATTTCCGTAGCAAACTTGAAGGCTCTGGGCTAACATTAAAGAAGTAGCACTGAAGATACCTCTCAACCCAAAATGATATTTTAAATAGAATGTCTGACATGATTTCAACAATGCGCGTTAAAGGCAAGAAATCATGGCTTCCACTCCAAAAAGGTAACACAGTATATCAAAGTAAAAACACATTTATAACATTTTACAAAACATTGTAGGTATTCTTATATCAAATAAGGCTCTGCAGTTGCTGCTTGAAGATGTAGGCAAACGCTATAATATGAACTACCTCTTGACGAGACGCTTAAACCAAGATCCCTTGGAGAATTTTTTTGGAGTCATAAGAGCAAAAGGTGGTTTGAACGATCATCCAACTTCTTTAGATTTTAAATACCGACTGCGTTCTTATTTAATGGGAAAAAATGAAGGTGCTTTTTCAGATTACTGTAATGTAGAAGACGATGGTACTCCTACATTAACTATAGCGGTAGTATGGTAGAAAAGCTTGCTTTAAAAAAAAACAATCATTGACACCAATCCCACGGATGGAGATGACATAGTCCTCTGTGAAGAACTCGATGATTTAAGATATGATGGACTAGAACATTTAGGAGGATTTATTTGTAGCAAGCTTAAAGGCAAGTTACCAAATTTAACTAACCCAAGTTCGACGTCTTACACCTGGACCAATCATTTGACAGAAGGTGGACTATGTAAACCTTCTAATGAATTTATGGCTCATTTGGAAAAACTGGAGCAAATTTTTCAAAACTTTAATGGAGATACCATATTTACTGGCAAACAATATGTTTCAAGTCTGTTATCTGCAAGTGTTAATATTGATTGTCCTCAAGATGCTAAGAAAATATTTTTTCGATCGCGTTATGTACTTCCGTATAAAAGATTTTAATAAAAAAAATATTTTAGCACGTACTAATAAAAGAAAAATAGAAAAAACTATTGCATAATGTATATAGTATTATATTTTTAAACGCAAATTGTTTTAAAACTGCTTTATATATAGTTATTTAGCAAGAATTAAGCGATCGAATATTTATTTCAAAATTGGCATCTGACTTGTGTAAGTGACGGTTGTTTTAAGTATTTAAACTTAACTATATATTTACCAATTATGTATAATATAAAAATTTTGTTCCTTCTTAAAAGTTTATAAAAAGTGGAAGTATGTAGGTACCTAAATAAGTAGCTATATTTTTATACTAATACCTTATTTGTTCTAATTCGCAAAAAAATTAAATATATTTGACTAAGAAAACATTATAAACATTCGTTTTTATTTAAAATGTATGAAGACAGTAAAATAATATGCAAAATATCCATATTTAGGATGACTAAATTACGAGTGCTTATGTATACAATTAAGAGCAATGTGAATACTAAGCTGCGAGTGACGTCGCTGCGCAAGGTTAACGCGAATTTGCACTTCGGAATAGGTGGCCCTGCTAGCATATAAAGGCGAGTATAAAACAAGCAGCATTCGAAGCCCTTGGAGAAAAAGAACGTATAACAAATAAACAGCACTATTATGAAATAAATGAACCAAAAAAAGAATAATTGAAGAAAAAAAGCAATTATACAGAAAATGGCTGACTACAAACAACGACGAAGTTTATAAAGAATATAGAGAAAAAGATAGAGAAGTGAAAAAACAAATAACACAACAAAAGAATGAAGAATGGGAAAGAACCTGCTTAAATATTGAAACATACATAGGAGGTACAAGAACTTCAGAGTCATTGAAAGTACTTACTGAGAGGATTGTAACAAAACTCAAAAGAAAAAATTAAATTGGGAAATATACAGGACACATAATGGAAGGACTATTACAAGGAACTGTTAACAGAACAAAGACCACAATTCATTGGAAAAGAAAACAGGCGAAGACGAAGCAGATCCTCACAACAGGAAATAGAAATAACAAATAGGGAAATGAGAACGGCCATAAAAGCCATCAAAAACAAAAAAGCACCGGGATCTGGAGCCATCTCACCTGAGCTTATAAAATACGGCTCAAAAAATTACACCGGATGATGCAATGGATATTTCAAAAAGCCATAAATGGAGAACAGCTCCCAAAGGAATGGACGGAGGCATATATGACATCTATATTTAAGAAAGGAGATAGAAAACGATGCGAAAACTACAGAGAAATAAGCGTAATATCATCAATAGGAAGATTATATGGGAAGATACTGCGAGAAAAGATAGAGCAAGCGATAAAAGGCAAAATCGGGAGGATCAGGCAGGTTTCACGGCAGGAACATCATGCATAGATCAGATATACACACTGGAACAACTATTGGAAAAGAAAAAAGCAAAAAATAGAGATATACATTTGGCATTTGTGGACCTGAGAAAGGCGTATAACTCTGTAACAAGGTCAGAACTATGAGAGGCAATGTACAAATTAGAAATACAGACGGAACTCATAGAAGCTACAAAAGCTCTATATAAAGAAAATAAAGTGTCCGTTAAAGTGGGAACATAGGAGACTTCAACACAACAAAAGGGCTCCTGCAGGGTTGTTCCACATCTCCAACCCTATTCAAAATATACTTAGAGAAAGCCTTGACTACATGGAAAAGAAAATGCGAAGGCATTGGAGTACCGATACGGAACGAATACCTATATACGTTAATCTTTGCAGAAGATCAAATAGTGATTGCACAAGACCAAGACCACCTCAGCTACATGATGAAGAAATTACAAGAAGAATATACCAAGGTTGGTATAGAGGCTAGATATTAACCTCGCGAAAACAGAGTACCTACCTACCAGTGAAGAAGATATAGAAGATCTACAGATTGATGACAACGTAACAATCAAAGGCGAGGACAACTTCAAATACTTGGGGTTTATAATCACGAAAAAGGCAACAACAGAAGAAAAAAGATTAGGACAAACAAGAACAATAACTCGACAACTTAATTCAGTATAGTGTGATAGACACCTAAATTTGAAGACAAAAAACACTGTGAAGCACAAACATATAATTCAGATGCCAAAGTTATGTATATTGCACAAACAGAAATATAAGAACTAATATGTAACTTTCGGCCTAAAAGGACTAAAGAAAAATCGGCCCAGAACAATACCTAAAGGAAAATCAGGACAAGATTTTAGTGAAGTGGATTATTGATGTATCCAGAGCCTTTTCTTATACAACAACAGCAGCTTATGAGCAGTGTTCAGGTACTAAAAGTTCTAATATTATTTCAAAGCAAATTTTTTTAGTTTTCTTCTTGTTTCAGGTGCTTATGAAGGAACTGAGTAAACAGAATCCCTTTAAAGATGACAAGCTAGGAAGAACCTGGTTCACTGGATTCTTAAAAAGAAATCCTGAAATAAGTAACAGAGTTGCATCAAAATCATAACTATGAGGAGGTTAGTATAGATCCAAATTGAGTATTTAATGCAGATGAAACTGCATTTTTCCTTAGCCCCAAAGGAAATGAAGTATTGGCAAGAAAGGATGACAAAACTGTTTACCAACAAATTAATCCCAATGAGAAAGAATGCTAACAGTACTTATAATAGGTAATGCTGCTGGTAAACTAGCACCACCAATGGTCATTTTTAAATATGAGAGAATTCTAAAAGAACTGGCACTTAGCGCTCCTGAAGAATGGGGTATTGTAGATCAGAAAGTGGATGGATGACAGGAGCTACCAGGAGTTCATTATAAATATTTTTGATATAAGTGGTTGACACTAAGCAAAATCTCTCACACTGTAATTCTATTCATTGATAGAGATTCATCCCATTTAACATTACACACTAGTAGATTTTGTGCTGAACATGGTATATCGGTAGCCCTTCATCTGAATGCAACACATTTGCTTCAGCCAATGGATGTTGCTGTATTTCGTTCTTTGAAAGGGGGTTGGAAAGATGCAGTACACCAGTGGCGCATTGAGAATCAGGCTTCCAGAGTTTTAAGGAAAATCCACTTTTGTCCTCTTTTTAAACAGTTTTAGAGTAAGGTAAGGATAATTCATAATGTCGTGGACCTGACGTCATCATTTAGTGACGTCGATCTACGGACGAAACCAGGCATTGCTAAAAACATGCAGTTCTCTTCGGCGCGTTATCTTAGCGAGACAGAGACGAACTATTTTTTTGCGTTAGTGAAATAGCTGTAATATTTTTATTTTTTTTTGTGAACAATCGTTTTTAATATTTTATAGTGAGGTACTATTTATGTTCAGTGCGTTTGAAGTCGTTTTTAACATTTTACAGTGAGATAATAAAAATGTAAGTTAAATTATGTTTATTTTAATATTTTTTTTTTGCAAATAATTTATATGTTTTGTACACTTATGACAAATTAATGAATTAAAAAAAAATCACTCTTAAAAGTGTGTAAAATCTGATAACTTTATTGTTTATTTTAATATTTTTTGCAAAAGATTGATATGTTTTGTAAACGTTTGTCATAAATTAATAAATTAAAATGAAAAGTGCTTTAAAAGTGTGTAAAGCATTTAGTTTCTAGAATGTATAAAGCCAAAGGATCTTTGCTAGAAATTAAATGCTTTACACACTTCTAAAGTACTTTTCTTTCAATTCTTGAAGAAGAAAAACATTTTTTTTAAATGTTTTTCTTAAACTTAACTAATATTTAACATTTTATCTATTATCTAAGACTTACCGGATTTATAGGGAAAGTAACAATAGAAAAGTGGTCCATGGACAAGGGAGGCAAATTATTTGTAACGTTTATTTATTTATGAAACGGGAAAAAGATTTGGGATATTGCACAACTCCTTTACCCCTAATAGAGCGAGTGGCTCAAGCAACTGGTACCTCAGAAAGTACGGTAAAAAGGATAATTAAGAAAGGTAAAAACAAACCAGCAACTTCACAATTTGTATCACCCATAACAAGTATTTGCAAGCCCAGCCCCAAGTCATCAGTCAATCCATTTGAGGAACACGTCATAAGAAATACCATTTACACGTTTGCTACTATCCACAAAAGAAGACCTACCATGAAAGCTGTTTACGAATCTGTTAGAAACGAAGGAATTGTAACTGGTAAACTATCTTCTTTCAGAAAAATTGTGAAGAAATTAGGATTTAGGTGGTGAAAAGTGGAAGACAATAGAAAAATTTTAATTAAAAAAACTGACATAAGAGCCAAACGAACAGAATTTCTAAGAAAACTCAAATAGTACAAATCTGAAAGTAAGATATTTATTTATTTACATTATAACTAATTTTAAAGTAATTCACAATTTTTTTTAGATAGAAATATTATATATAGTGACGAAACTTATATACATAGTTCCCACACAGTTCCAAAAGGTTGGGATGATGGACGAAACAAGTGCATAACATCTCCGGTATCAAAAGGGCAACGACTGATCATCTTACATTGTGGTGGTAAAAATGGATTTGTCGAAAATGCCGCTCTCATTTTCAAATCCGGACAAAAAACTGGTGATTATCATGATGACATGAATCACCAGAATTATATGAAGTGGTTGAAAGACAAACTTCTTCCCAATTTACCTTCCAATTCAGTCTTAGTAATAGACAACGCCTCATATCATAATGTGACTCTTGAAAAATGTCCTACATCGGCTTCGAAAAAAGACATCAAGAAAAAATGGTTGGCAGAAAGAAATATATTTTTCGATGAAAGCGAAAAAAAACCGGAGCTCCACAGTAAGATACTCATTGCTAAACCTAAAAACACAGTACATGCTGTTGACCAATTACTAGCACAGCACGGCCACTCGGTTTTACGTTTACCACCATATCATCCGGAACTTAACCCAATTGAAAAGATATGGGCCATTTAAAAAAATGAAGTTGCAGCAAGAAACACGACTTTTAAATTAGCAGATGTTTTAGAACTATCATCATCTGAAATCATCTGAAACAGAACTCTCTGAAAGCGACGAAGACGATGGCAACAACAATTACCTATAAATACAAACTTATCAAGGTGACAAGCTCGGTATTCCGTCCCTCCATGTATATTTTTTAGTTCTTTTAACATTTTATTAATTATTTCATTTCTTATTTAGTTTTAATTAACGTGTATGCCTGTGTCTTATCGTGCGTAACCTAACACTCCGTCTCCATGTAGAGGCGGCATTAATATTCTTAAATACTTAGAGACTATTCCGGTTACACAGTCAAATTGAGTATATAATATCAGTACCATCTAGAGAGTGTCATATAATCCCATAAAAGTAAATAGTTTATCACCCTCCATCCAAGTGCAAGAACGAAATTCCAGAGTTCAGTCCAGCGCGCCGAAGAAAGATGAAGAGAGATAAAACATTCATTATTGAAGGTAGTGTACATTTAATTTAAATGCGCAGACGATTTAATTACACAGATTTTGGATCATTCTGAATAAAAAAGGTTAATTGTAATTTTTCTCTAAAGTTGATCGTTTTCAACTTAACAATTTAAAACTGAAAAACAAAAACGAAAAATCATGATTTTTGAGGCTCTAATACACAATTATTTTTGAATTCACCGAACCTTGTTCTATCAGTTCCTGATACTTTAGTTTGGGCTTTTTTTTATTTTAAAACATTGTTTTTAGTTGTTTGAGGCCCTTATCCCAATGTAAAAATGAATTTATACAAAACTGTTCAATAAATTAGGACCACTTTTTGTATGGGCGACATCTTGAACATTATTCTGCAGTTTTGATTATGCAAAAAATCTCATGCGAATATTTTTCCCAAGGAATTTGTTGTTTTCGTCTCGTATATAAACATATTTTGCTGAATTTAAAACCAAAATCCTATTATTTTTCTATCATACATTCATTTGTTATTTATTTATTTGTTCTCTAGATTTTTTTCAATTCTTAAAAGGTTTATTTACAAGCCAAAAATTAGTGCAATGTAAATATTTTACATGTTTACACAGCAATTCTTATCGGCGGTGAAGACGGAAAGTCGTAAATCTTTATAGCTAAAATAAAAATGCGATGACTAACTGGAATGTTTAAGATTAGAGAAACATAATATGTCATGTTTATTGGAAATACTCGACATTATGAGCACGTGCAAATCCTACCCTGTCGCTCAATTTCTTATGAAATTAAAATGATGCATGTTTTTAGGATCCATTTATTTTTTCGGGCATGCGTATTTACGAGGTCCACGAGGTTTTGAAACATCTTTACCATCAATTTTAAAAGATGGTTTCCGGAAATGTGGATTAGTTACCTGGGATGTTGGTGCGATTATGTTTCACTATGAGAAAATGGACATTTCAAAGAAAATGCCGGAACTACAGGAAATGAAACAATGGAAAAACTTTATAAACAAACATATTGATAAAGAAAAACTAGCTCTTTTCAAAACAATGATAGAATGGAACAATGACAATGAAGATTTATCTCTTTTTCACTTTTACAAAAACATTTGCATGAAATACAGTCTTTTAGAAGAAATAAAGAATTTGACAGCGAAATAAGGTGGGAAAGAACCAGATGATGAACACAACATTATTGACGATGCCACTTATATTGAGATCATACCAAATGTTGAAGACAACCCTAATGTTGAAGACATTTTTACATAAAGGGCAAACCTAATAAGACACCTGAAGAACAGTATGAAATAGGGGAGTTATTAAACCAATCTGAGGCTGAAACAGATAGAAAAATTTCGAATAATAATGGAAAACATTTTCAATAATTCTGAAGCAGAAGCTGTGGGTATAAATTATTGTGATAACAGTAAAACTTCATTTCGAATTAATGATAAAAATGTGAATGTAGTAACATTTCATCAAATCCTAAAAAGGATGCCCCAACCTTAGATGGGCAAATCAAGAGAAAGAATAAAGTATCAGTTTCCAGATTCAGTGAATATAGATGGCTGAATTTCTGAATTTAAATATTTTTATTATATTTAAATATATTTAATATTTTATTTATATTTAAATATTTAAATATCTTATTATTAATGTTAAGTAATCTATAATTACTTAACATTAATAAAGTTCCCTTATAATTACATATTCTTAATAAAGTTATCAAAACATATTTGAGTGTCAATTACTAAACCTTGGATGTGTCAACTACTATTTTTTTTTTCATTTTGTTGTGTCAACTACTGACACTTTTGCAACAATTTTTGTTAATTTTATAAAAAATATTTAGAAATCACAATTATACAAAAATTTATTTGTTAAATATTCAGAAAGGATTAGATTTCCTGAATATACATATATTTTTTAGTAAAGTTCAACAACACCAGTTTCAGGCTAAATGTTTTTTTTTCTTCTTATAATGTCAACTACTAGTACATTTACCTTAAATATCTTGAAAGATAGTTTGAGGAAACTAAAAGGTAAACTGAGGACCAGAAATAACATTCTCCACAAGCTTTTCAGCTAAAAATGGGATGGGTGAGACCAAAATACACTTAACAGATAGATTCAGCTATAAATTAGTCAGCCAAGAGAATGAAAGAAACAAAGTATAGAGGGTACTCATATTTCTTAAGCACTACCAGTCTATTTCCATTATTACAGCAAAGGTGTTAAAATATATGTGTACCCCGGAGGTAAAGGACACTATGTCCATTTTTTTTGAAATTTAGATTATTGCATTTTTGAATTATATGCACTTTTCTGGCTCTACACATAGGTAAACCATACTATGTCTGGAGACAATTTTACGGCAAGTTACCGACTTTTTAATAAACACCAAGTCCACTTCCAGTCAGAGGTACTCTACTAAATGTGTGCACTGTCATTTACCATCTGGACATAGTGTTATGTACCCTTGTACCTGGTGGAATTGCCATGAACTAAAATCATTGCAAATTGTTTATTTAGATCTCAATTGTTTTAGATTGATTAAAGTTGTACAATTCATTGTTTAATAATTGTAAAATGGTCCGAACTCTAGTGGAAAAAGAATGTTACAATTACTGTCATATATATTCCAAATAAAACAACACCACAGGTAAGCTATTATTTAATAACACTGATTTTGTCTATTGTATATTCTTTGTATAGGGCTCACAGAATTTTTGTATAGGGCTCACATTTTTTGTATCTACTGTTCAAAGAGAAGTATCAGTTAGAATGTTTTTGTTACTAGTAAAGAATTTTGTCTGTTTTCTTAAATCACCATAATATGGTATGCTTGTTGTCAGTTATTTAAGTAACATGCATTGCTATTTATGTTATTGTGTTAGGAGCTTATAAGCAATTATCAATATATACTCATATGAACAAAAAACTACAATAGATTGGGTAAAATTTATTTACTGTTAGGCGTAACCGGTATCACAATAATTATTGTTGTTGATAGCAACAGATTAGTAAGATAATTAAACCAGAGAAAACAAAGGTAGAAGAGAAAGCTATTATTACTTCTACAACTAGTGGGGCAATAACAAAAAAATCTTCTTAACAATGTATTCCTAAGCAGTGATGCAGGCAATTCCAATGAACATAATGAAGTTATTTTAGAAGAAGAGAAAAGTCTTAATAGAAAGGTACAAAATGTAACTAAGTGCAAACAAAAGGGTAAAAAACATGTAGTAAATAAACAACATTGGTCCTATAATGTTCGCAAACAAAAAATAGCTAGTGAGAAAGAGTATCTCAGTAAAAGAGGAAAAAACATGCCTGGAAAAATGTTAACTCCTTGTATGTGTCGCATGAAATGCTCTTACTGAGACTTACAGATGTTAAAAAGCAATTTATCTTCTCATGTGTTGACATCCAACCTACTCAATCAAGAAAAAAAGACCTAAATTCTACCAAATCTAAAATAATTCACTACACTACCATTTTACAGTGAACAATCAGCGATTGAAGGTGTGCAAGGTTATGTTTTTAAACACACTTTGCATATCTAATTTAGTAGTAGTAAATATGTTGAAAAAAATTGAGCCAGGAGGTTTAATAAAAGCTGATCAAAGAGGTAGACACACGCCAATCAATAAAATTCCTACCGAAACCATAAATAGTATACATCAATATATTAAATAATTCCAAAAGTATGAGTCATTATTCCAGAGAAAGGAGTAAGCGAGATTATCTGGGCACAGAACTTACAATAGAAAAGATGTATAAACTGTACATTGATGAATGCAATAAAAGATATGTAGATCCAACGCTTAGAGCAAATAAAGCGGTTGTACGCAGATATTTTTAATAAAGACTTCAAGTTGTCGTTTAAACCATCCGAAATAGACACTTGCGATATATGCATTACATTCACCACTCAATTGAAAAATAATCTTACTTCCGATGAAGTAACCAGTGTACAGGCTGATCATGATGCTCACTTAATCGAATCTAAAACTCAGTATAACTTAAAATAATCTGACTTTACAATGGCTAAAGAGTCACCAAAACACAAAGTACTATCTGGTGATTTGCAAAAATGTTTGCCTTCACCACTAACAAACAATTGTAATTAGTTTCTACAAAAGGAAGCTTTGGACATTAAATTTTACATTATATGATGCCCGTGATTCTTCTGTACAATAAATGATGTGGGACGCATTGAAAGAGGCCCGAGGTGCAAATGAAATTGCCTCATCAATTTTGAAATGGACTGACAATACAATTGCAGGTAGTCAAGTACTTTGGACTGACAACTGCTATGGACAAAATTAAAGTTTAAGTATTAAAATGTGCTATTTGTGGATACTGCATATGTACCCTCAAATAAAGACTATCACTCAAAAATTTTTACTGAAAGGGCACACACATATGGAAGCAGACAGTGTTCATGCTTTAATCGAGAGAAAAAGAAAGAAACTCCAATTTGGCCATTTTAACACTATGAGACTGGCAACAGCTAGTTAGGCAAACATCAGGTAAATACACAGTGCACAATATGGAACTTGTAGATTTCAAAAACTTGTTCGATAAGAAATTATCACCAAATCCTCCTTTTGTAAGTAGAAAAAAGAATATTAATAAAGACCCTGTTCTACTTTCAACATGTGTTTTTCTACAAGTACAACTAGAACACATTCGAAAGTTTTTTTATAAGACCAATATCAATAATCAAAATATGTATGAAGTGGACTTCATGAGGTATCAAAGACAACAAGTAACATTTTCAGCCCAATTAAATCAAGTCTCAGTAATCTCATTACCAATCACAAACCAAAAGTACAATGACTTAATTGCACTACTACCTTTTGCTTTGTCAGTTTGTCATGCATTTTATCAAAATTTAATACATAGCTATGTAACCACAAACGATTACACACAAGAAGATGAAGATGATATGGAGCCTTTAACAATTTTGAAACTTAGTCTATAATTTTACTTAATTATTATAACATTATAATATTTACCTCTAATAAAATAATAGTATAGGCTGTTTAATGTGTTTGTATTGTTGATTTCGTAGAGACCTTAACATGCAATTTCACATTATTTAAAAAAAATTGTTAGAGGTAAACAATACTATGTTCAACTACGCATTTTTAACAAATTTTTATATAATGAATATAACTTCAGGTATATAACACTTCATGGAAGGAAAAACGATTATACACACCACAGTAATAATATATTAATCTTGGTTAAATATAAGAAACATTTGAGTATTTAATGAGTACAAATTTAAAAAATGTTAAACTAAAAAAGTAAGAAAATGAACATAGTGTCTTTACCTCTGAGGTACAGATATACTAGATAAATCAATTTCCATAAGCATTACCATAACAACTACTTACTTCTATTATTTGAAAGTTCAGTGGGAATTAGCTTGTTATTTATTTCCCTAATTGCATTTTACATATCAATATCAAACAAAGATATTTACCCTGTCTATTTCAGATTAGGAACTTTCAACAAATAAATATTATTTTTTAAACCTAATACTGACTACATGTAATTTGATATCAAATAAAAATATTGGCTGAACTTAATTGTTATAAACTAGTCCCATTATTAAATATAATCTATATAAGTAATGAAGTGTTTTTTGTAAGCATAAAAGTTGAAATTAAATAAATATGCAATATTTTTCATTTATTTACTTCTATAAATGATTTTTACAAAAAGAAGTCTAATCTGAAATGGTCAAGTTAATTTTGCTGATTCAGTACTTTCTTTTGTAGTACTTACCTAAGGGAAACCTTTTTAGTATATTTTTGATAATAAAGGAGAGTTACGTTTTATCAGGTAGTTTCAGTATTTACTTTGATGTATTCTGTGCTTATATTTTTTTAGTTTAAACTGTATATAAAAATATAATATAAACACTAAAACAACGCTTTAAACCACACCAAACATATAAACGCTTAAAATTAAAAAATGACATATGAAATAATAACAAATGGTAACAAATGACAAACGACAGTTACGTTACGACTTAGAACATCTCAGGATCATAGAATGTAGAAGTCAAGAACAATGGACCGCAGGAGTGTGACGTCACATTGTCATTATTACTTTCCAAACAAACGTTGAAATGTCAAATCTCAAGACTTTTTAATTCCTATAAAGTTAACATTTTGCTTCCTCTGCTGCTTTTTCTTGTAAGTATAGTGTTTTTACGATAATACCGTCATAATTCAGAGTTCTATTTCTATGAAATATGGTTTAAAAGTTTAATTAAAGAAATTTTAACCTTACTTTATTGATACTTTCATTTTATTCCTATTAGCATAAAACAATGTGCTTTATTATTTACACAACCTTGTAAAATTGTTGTAGTAACTATTAGAATACTTAAATATTGCAAAAAGCGGAAAGATTCTATAAAATTAAATGAAAAAATAACGAAAAATACAAATTATCCACACTAAACAACGTTTGTTTGGAAAGTGAAACTGGCAGATGTCAATCAAATCTACGTCATCACTCCTGTGGTCCATTATGTGAAGCCGATTTTTTGAAATTTCAGAGAACACCAATCAGGGGGCAAAAAACTAAAAAATGACATATGAAATAACAAATGGTGACGAACGACAGTTAGTGTAATAATGTTTAATACGGACTGTTGTCCATTTTTATTATTATTGCTTTCAGTAATACAGTGTTATCATAACCTAATCTAAAAGTGCTTAACCTCTATATGCCCTGACAGACATTACAACAATGAACTAAGAATAAAAATATTCTAAATAAAAACTAATAACAATACTGATTGCAAAACTAGTACATTTTAAAATCATTATATCTAGATGGGGGTTTAATTAATCTTTTACTTCTGGTAGGAAACTGATTCGATATTTTACTCTCACAGGCCATTGATGTTGAAGGTCTGTCATTCTCATTGTGATCAAAATCATCTGCTTCTTCTTACGAGTGTCCCAATTTCTTTCTCAACAATATATGATCTTGGCTCTTGTAAACTTCGTCTAACCACAGCAGGTTTCCATTGCCCATCTTCTCTTATAACCACATTATCCCTACACTTAATTCTTCTTTTGTAGCTGTATTTCTATCATAGTAGTGCTTGTACAATTTTCTTTTATTATCCAATTTATTCTTTATATATATATATATATATATATATATATATATATATATATATATATGTATATATATATATATATATATATATATATATATATATATATATATATATATACCCGATATTTAGGCGGCACACGCCCTTCCAGTAGGGATCTATGGAGAAGTATCACCGAGCCGCAAGCCATTATCTCTTGCCTTAGATTGGCCGATCGCCATTGCCATAGGCCGATCAGATACCAGCATATTCTGGACTAAGCCGCAGATTCATTTAGAATTTTAAACTGCTGCGTTAGCCTTTTTATTCTCTGTACACCGAGCTGGGGATTTGAACTGACATTTCTCGCATTGAAGCGAATGAGAAGCCAGCCGCCCAGCCCGCTTGGCTATCCGATCGACACCTTTTTACATAAGTTTAATTTAAATTTATTAGATATGTATTGGGTCGGTCAGATAGCTCAGCGGGCTGTGCGGCTGCCTCTCATTCGCTTCACTGTCGAATGGTTTAGTGGATGTGGGTCGAGCCCAAGTTCGGTGTACAGAAAACAAATAGTCTAACGCAGCAGTTTTAAAATTCTAGATGAATCTGCGGCTTAGACTAGGATATGCTGGGTTCTGATCGGCCTATGGTGGAGCAGTACGGCAAGAGATAAGGGCTTGCGGCTCGGTGATACTCCTCCATAGATCCCTACCGGACGGGCGTAACGCCTAAAAAAACCGGATATATATATATACTATATATATATATATATATATATATATATATATATATATATATATAATATATATATATATATATATGTATTGGCCCTTTGGACAAACTCATTTCGAAAACATGGTGGTCTTCCCTGGTCAACTCTATCAATAAAACTTACCTCAGGGCTATCCTGTAAGTCCAATGTTATTTAATCTGTATTCCTTATATGAGATTATTCCTAACGGTTTTATTTTTTCCATCTGGAGAAGTCCATGTTTACCTTATGAATGTCTTTGAAAATCAAACCTTGTGCTAGCTATCGTCATTTTGTTCTGTGTAGCAAATTCTATTAACTTTTTCCCGTTTTCATTTGAATCCCTATGTAAACTTTGTCCCCCTGTTATTCTTCTATATATTTCTTCTTTTCTGACTTTCGCATTCATGTCAATAATAATTATCGTATTTCTCTATATTTCCTATTAGGGTGTTTAGCTTTTCGTAGAACTCTATTTTGGTTTCTAAGTCTTTATCTTCAGTGGGCATGTACATTAATGATATTTATCTTCCTATACTTTTCTCCTTACTCTCAATAACATATTCTGTCTGATATTTGTTGAAAAGTTACAGCTTCTTTGTTTACTTTCTCCGACACCGTGAATCCCACTCCACAATATATCTTGGTCCCCCACTCTTGAACAGTATGCTCTTTCCTATTTTCAATATTTCATTTCCCAGTGGTTTCGTTTTTTTGCAGGGCAAAGGATATCTATTGTACATTTTTTTCAAAATTTGATCTTTTCTTAAAGCTCCCTACTCATAGGTACCTCTCACATTCCAAGTCCCAATTTTTTCATATCATTCTTTTGTCCTTATTTTTCCGTGTTTTATGGTTATATTCCTTTGCCTTGTCGTTTCGGTATCATATCTCTCCGGTTGTTTTTCTTTTACTAGATTTTTGGTAATTTTTTACAAATTTACCAATTCTCTTTGGTATTTTCTTAGTGGGGTTTTTCTTCATCCCATACCATTTTTTCCCATTCACGAACAACTTCTTATAGTCTATTTTTGTCCTGTTTTTCTTTGCTATTTGAACTATTTCTTTATGTGATTCTTTTTCTTTTGCTGTCAGATCATTATTTATGGAGATGCAATCTTTATGATACTTCAACTTTACTTTTCTTATTTAGTATCTCAATTTTATCCGTGAAAGTTTCTGTTTTGTATTTCCTTTATTCACTACTATCACCTGTATGCACCTTAAACAGGCCATTCTACGTTCAGATTTTTAGTCCAACTAGTGATCCAACTTCTGTAGTGTACTATGTCTGCAGTTGGATCTAAATCGGACCGTAAGTGGACTGGTTGGATTAGTGGACAACTAGTATTATGAGTCAAAACATAGAGGGACGATTGAAGGGCAGATTTCCGACTGGCGACGAAGTGGGAGCGTGAATGGTGCAGTGTGCAGTTGGACTTCGGATCACAAGTCGGATCAAAAATTTTTCTTAGTCAGCTGACCTTCGGCACTGTTACATTATCTATGAATTATTTATGCAAAGATTCCTAGTCGCAAATATTTAATAAAAAATAAACTTTCAATTGCACGAAAATTACCCCTATTAAAATACACGATTCTTCAATCATCATCTACTTTTGTGTTAGGGCCAATTATGTTCCTTTCTGTAGATCTACTTTGGACACTCCCACACAGGTACAATTTCCAACACTCCAGATTGGCTACAGAGAATTATCAACAAACAAGGAAAATTTAATCATAGTTGTACTGAAATTAGAAGTAACTGTTTCTTTTATTGTTCCAAAGTTAATTTAATGTGCGTAAAACCATGTATAGGGGTGTGTTCCATTACGCCGATTTGTTCCTTTATTTAGCGTCACTGTATTAATGTGGGTCATATGCAGGAGGATTTCTGGTCATAAGAGCTACTGGGCCGTTCAATACTTTGGATATAATAGACAACAAGTTAATTGGACGATATGAAGATACTTCCGTGTAATCCTTATTTAGGTTTTGGAATAAGAACAATTTGAGCAACTTTCCATTGAAGTGGGCAAAATTAACCTGGTTTTATCTATTGAATTAAATATATTAGTAATTAAACTTACGCCTTCGTTGGGTAGATTTTTTAATACTAAACCAGATATTAAATCATATCCAAGTGACTTTTTTTATTCCAGATTATCAATTATTTCTTTGATTTCAGATTTCTTAACAAATTTTAATAGGCGGGAGCCAGTTGATATGATGCATTTACGATTTCATGAATAGCTTGCTCTTTTTCAACGGAAAACTTCCCTTTGATGCGGTTGAAATACCTCGCGTAGATGATTTGGAAAGGTATATGCTTTATCTGTCAGTTTTAGCCCAAGTGCATTTTGTTTCCTGATTGGCACATTCATCTGTTCGTTGTGTTTTTTTGTTAGTTTTCACAGCGAATAGTTTGTATCATCTGAAGTGAGAGGTTCTTTAAATATTTGTTGATTCCATTGTCTTTATGTTGGATCAGTTTTCATTTGTGCATCAGAATAAGACTCGGAGTTGTGTTTGTAAGTAATATCTGGACTGGATGTCCAAGCAGCTGGCTGAATAAGTGTAGTTAAGTAAGAACTGAAGTTCTATGTCGCTATCACTTTTAAGAGGCAAGTTTAGCTTAATGGTTGCTTTTAATTATTTTCTATATATCTGTTTCAGTTTGTTCTTTACTTAGAGAGTTATGTTTAGGACAGATACGAATTTGGCTTTGTAGATATATGAAGAAAAGGAAATGATCTATTTGAAAGGCCAAAAGAAGGAGAAATTTAGAGATAGTATATGATATTCCTTTTACTATGGCGAAATCATTAGGATCAGGAATTTTTTGTCTATCAGTGGGCCAATACGTAGGCTCTTCAGTAGAGAGAGGATTAAATCATTCTCATAATACTTTTTAATACCTCTCGTTCACGTGGGGTTGTGATTCTGGAGCTTCATTTATGATGTTTAGCATTTTATAATTTCGAGCAGTAATGAAACATTGTCCGAGCTCTTAAAGTATTCAGTAAAATGATCAAACTTGAATTATTTTATTCGGTGGGCAATAACAGCAGATAAAATAATCGGAGCTTATGAAATTTCGACCGACATGATGTGGCTTGGATGTTAACTCTACTAATTTTATTTATTTTATTTGCTTAATGTTGTATAATTAATGTTCTTCTAATAAAATCCCTCCTTAGGCTTGTACCTAATGATTATTGATGTTAAATTAGGTTGAACATTTGAGGATATTAGAGATAATGGCTCTTAT